>VYXC01005736.1:28613-181202 GCA_013397175.1 Platysteira castanea
GAGCGGCGGGGGAGGCGGAAAGTTGTGGATCGCGGTGCCGGATTGACGCCGTGAATCCGGAGCGGGGCCGTGGGGTTAAAAGGATGTGTGATTGCTTTTCTATTCTCTCCCCCACCTCCTTTTTTTTTTACCCTCTCCTCTCCTTTGCGCGTTTCTTGTTGGGTAGGCTCCTTGCAATCGAATGTTTGGGGTTTTGAAAAAGAAGTCCCTTTCATCTCGAGTAACTTTTTTCATTCAAAATACAGATTTTGCCCTTTTCTCTTTTCCTAGTAAGAAATTGAGACCTTTTCTATGCGTCCCACCATTTACATAAATGTCAGCTCTAGGCCAGTAATTCAGTGTGTATCTCCAAAGAAAAAAGGTTTGAGAACAGTAGACTGTGAACTTGCAAAGTAATCTTAAAAACCCCTGCCTAGAACATTGGTATATTTCCTCTTGTTTGGCCTCCACTTTCTAATTGAGCGCAAATCCTCCTTTTATTTTTAAATATGCAAATATGGCCATAATCTGCCAGTCACTGCTCAGCATAGGTAATCTGTAATAACAGTCAGAGATTCACTTTAGTTGCTTGTGTGCAGAGTTAAACCTCTTATTGTCAGTTAGGTCAGCATCCCAATTCATTATCAGGGATTTGAAACACCATTTTTGGTTACACCAGGATGTGTAACTGCTGCTGTGTATATTTTTGGCTTCATCTAAATGTTTAATTTTCTGTAATATAAAAGTGTGCTCTAGATGCTTGTTAACTTCAGATTAATTCAAGCAATTAATTTATTTTATGCATAAAGCAATTGAAGGGCAATATGTTACCGAGAAACTCACACTACATAAAAGTGTTGGGTTTTCTTTCCAATGAATAATTGCTATTTCTAGATTCAGTTTGTGGGATTTTATTTTGATTCTATCTCTGCCTCATTTTATTCCACCTCTGCTTGAACCAGATTTATTTTACTTCTAGCTCCTTTTCTCAATTCTTCTTACCTCAAGCTGCTGAGGTTCAACTGTTCTAGTCCTTTTTAAACTCCCTGTTTGCAGCATGTGATCTTCTCTTCCTCTCAGTCCCTGCTGCTCTAGCACTGGGTCCTTGAATCCTCCAGTGGAGCTGTCCTACTGCTCTGAATTTAACTAGACAGCTGTGGGGAGTAAATTTGGAGGGGAAAAAAAAAGAAAGAAAGGAAAAACCAAAAAGGACAGTTTCAAAGCTGCTGTTAAAGATCTTGTGTTGGGGTGAAATGCAAGAATTATCTATTCATTGTGCTGCTCTTTGGTAAAATTCTGGGTAGCTAGAGAAGTTTATGTCATCTGCATACTTAAGGAAAACACTATGTTATTGAAGTTCTTAGCAACCCTAAGTGCTAAAACTTAAAGCAAACACCCCACCTCCACCCCCATTAATACACACCCTGTTCCATTTCTCTAAAGCCGTTTAAATTGCCACCTTCTGGTGAAGTTGCTTTCTCCCCTTGTCCTCTCCATACTCTTCCTCATACCTAAATTTGATACGGTTTCTTCCTCCAAAAGAATTCCGTCTCTGAAAGTCCCTCTGCATGTGTTTAACAAAAGATACTGTGAACACTGTTAAGCACAGAATTGACAGGGGTTTTTTGGAGGTAAAGTACAAAACCATTTAAGAAAAATAAAGTCCAAAGTGTAAGAGTGCTCTGTTACTTTTATCTTGATGGCACTATGTCGTAAATAGTTTCAGCTTCAAATTGATCAGCTTTATGAGGTCTCAGGACCTGCCCCATTCCTAGTATGAATCTTGCATAAATTGTTGGGTCATGTAAATGTGTTAATTGTTAACTTTTTTGTTTTCATATTTTTATAAAATTATAAAAGGTTTATTGAGCCCAGGATCTCCAGCTGAAATTATGTTGGGATCTTAACCCCTTGCTCTAAATATATTTGTAAAGTGAATTTTGACAGTATTCCTTGAGATTTGCAAGTAGACTGTTAAATGATGTAACATTCTGTTCACCTTGGCCGTTTGTAGAAGTCTGTGAGAATTTTTTCCTGTAATAAACACTCTGCTTTCCACTATTTATGTATCAGTATGGGAAAATCTTTCATGTTACTTTAGAAATATTCATTCATACTTAGTTACGAAAGTAAATGAGGTGTGTGGGATTTTCTGTGTTAACATCATTCCCTGAAAAGTCATTCTAATACCACATCATGTGGGCATTCAGTAAAAATATACCTGTGGTTTGAACTAGTGCATTTGGCAATAAAAATGGCTTAAGTAATTCACTTTTCCCTCTTGTTTCTTGCTTCTGCATTCGGTTGCTCCTTTGGACTGTGGGTTCATGGCAATTTGTCAAACTAAGCTTGCGCTCTTAAGGGAGCAAAACCACAGAGGGGCTGACAGACCATCTGCCCATGAAGAGCCAATTCAGGGGAGCTGTCCTAGCAGAAAACATCTTTTGGTGGTAGTAGAATAATTTTCTGCTGATATAGGTCCCTGAACTGGCTGGCTATCAGGTCAAGCAAATACCAGCACTAGCACAAGGAAATGTGAGAATGCAAAGCTGGTGAAAAGGAGAAGAGTGAGAACACAGCAGCAGAGATACAGATCAGCTTGAACTGTCAGAGAGTCGTGTCTTTGGTTGTCCCAGTGTGGCTTTTTGTGGGAGATAGCTCAGGGAACTGATCTGGCTGAAACCTTCCTTCACTGTCATGCATTTCACCCCCTTTTTGTGAGTAGGGGAGGTGGTGAGGCTGGTGGAGCTTAGGTCTATGAGCAGTTTTTTTGATCAGTGATGAAATTAAGGGAGCAGCATGCCGTGGCCTGGAGGTGGAAGGAAGTGTGGAGAAGGGGTGTCTAAGCTCTCTTAGCAATGAATTGTAATGGGACTGTGGAACCACAGAGCAGGGGTACCTGGGACTGGCACCTGGATCTTGATGCCCTGGTAGGGCTTTATAGAGACACAGTGTGTCAGATGGTAACTATTTGATGCTGGCATATGTGTTCTCTGTACCAGTCTTGAGTGTTAACATCTTTTTCAGTGGTGGAAAGCAGATACCTAGAGACAAAGGCATGTGGTGATTTTAAATTTTTTTCCCCTCTCCCAGCCTCTAATCATCTTCTGTTCAGACACTTGCTGAATTTGAAATGGTTGGTGAGATTGGATCTGCTAAGGAATGGGGAGTTTGAGGAAGGCAATAACCCACAGATCCCTGAAACCCTCCTGACACCTTCTATACAGACAGTAATAGCATGGCAATGCTGCGTGGTCACTGGAGTAGTAGTGTGAGGTGATCACATGCATTTCTTCTAGCTGGTGATGCTTGGCCCTTTGTTAAATATTAGCTGTACTCTTGGAGACTCCCTGACTGCATTACGGTCTGCATTGGGGGTGTGGGGGCAGGGAGGGAATGGTTCACTACTCTTTAGCAGTGATCCTAGTTTTGGGAGCAAAATGAGGATTTCAAGGGAAAACCTGTAACATTCTTACAAGATTTCAAATCATTGAGCTCTGCCAGTGTTTCATATAAATGCTGGTTAGCTGTTGATTTTACCCTTATGCTGTCAAAATAAGCTGAAGTAATTTCCTTTTTTTTTTTTTTTTTAAATTATTGTTGCTGATGAAATACTGCAACATAAGTACCTGATCTTCCTCTGGTTTGTTTGTTGTATAGTGGTGGTCTTCTGTGACCTTGGATACTTAGGGTTAACGTGTGAATTCTGAGGAAGAAATATGATATATCAGGAAGTGTTAGAAGCTAATAATAATCAAGAGAAGGTGTATAGCAGTTGAATAATTCCGAAATCTTTATTACTTTTCTTATCTTGATTATGGCTTCTGTATAGCTCCAGCCTGTGTGTGATATGAATGAGCTGCTGCTTCCAAACAGTTAGCTCTGTTATCTTGTTTTGGAAGTAGGCTCAAGTCTCCAAGTGTTTAACGTAGTTCTAGTTCAAAGGTCAGATTGTATTTCTTTGTTCCAAAATGAGAAAGCTTATTATAGCTCTGATGTTGATGAAAAATAAGAATAAAAAGCAAGTTAAAGTTTAAATGTAGGGCTGTTCTATACTGGTATTTGTTTTAGATACACCCCCAGCCTTGTCCCCAGCATACGTGTGAGTGGTGCTGTTTGCCTTATCTCAGCTTACTTGCAATGTAGCTGCAGCTTGTGGCTTTTTTTATTAATATAAATCCATTTTACAGCAGTTTTACAGTATAGTAGCTGAAGGCTTGTTCAAGAAGATCTATTCTATGCTCCAACCTTTCTGCTTGTAGGCAGCGTGAATAGAGGGAAGGAGAATTACCCTTTTATGACAAAGTTACGTCAGGAAAAAAATTGAGGCAACTGTCATTTAAAAATAAAAAATCCTTAGTTGTAAGGAGTAAAATTTACAGTTTGATATTTAGCTTTACTTTAAATGTGCATGGAAGGATGGTATGTGTCTGAAGAACAGTAGAAGTTGAACTGTGGGGGATGAATCTAGATCTGTTCCAAATAACCTCTTTGAATTCACTACAGATCACTCTGGATTTGCCCTTGTTTCCCTGCTTGCAAATGAAGAATAATTTCTATCCTTTCAGGGACAATGTTAACCAATCAGAAGCATACTCAAAAAAAATCTTGATAATCACTTTAAATTATACCATCTTGAGATCTTCTGATGCCTGTGAATGAAATTTCAGATTAGGCCTAATCATTTGGTTTGTTTCACATTTCAACAAAAACGTATTTTAATTTGTGCGAGGTAAAAACAATCATTGCAAGATGGGAGGTTTCCTTCTTGGAATGTATTTGTCCTCCAGGAAGTATAGGTGTTTGGATTTTTAACTAAGAAATAATAATACTCAGAATTCATCCGCGCTAATAGAACTTCCAAAATTAATTACAGTAATCCATTCCATGCATGTAGAAAATAGTAGAAATCCACCTAGATAAAATCTTTTTAGCATTTATGTTGGGATGTATATATTACAGATTTACAGTTTTGTGGTACAGCACCGTTTTAAAAGAGTACCTGAAGGACTGTTCCAAAATTTTAAGCCATTTCTTGACAGTTTGTGCTGTATGTTGATGGTAGTCCAAATACTGTTATGTATAGAAGTCCAATAACTGCACTTTAATTGAGAATGGGTGATAAAAAATCCCAATTTCCATGCTCAGTTGTCTAAATCGTTATTGTGCGATATTTTCATCACTCAACATTCTTCCATCTTAGGCTGTCGTACATCGAGGCAAGTACTGTCGTGTCTTTATGGAGGTTTTGGGGTTTGTTTGTTTTTGTTTTTTGTTTGCTTGTTTGTTTTTGTCTGAGAACTTGTGTTCTTTCACTGCTATTGTAAAACCACAATAAGAATACTTCCTAGAAGTCAGTTGAGGCAAGGTTTGAGGAAAAACAGGCATTTAATAGGGTTAAAGAAAATTAGCCCTGTCTTACAGGTTGGGACAGAGCAAACAGTACTGCAGTATTTTACAGGAGACTTTCCAATCCTCTTCCTCACCCTTCTATGTATATATGTTTTCAGTCTTAAGAGGATGAGGCTTTGGTTCTCAAAGGTTACTGGGATGGATATTTATAACTCTGAGAAATACAAAGCTTTTGGGATTTTCTGAGGGCAGGGTTGGATGGGATGGGATGGATTGGGCTGAGCCAATTTAGGGTCTGCCTCTAGCTAAGAGGTATGTTAGTGCTTATTTTTGCTAAACTGACAGAAGTCTGCAAAACCAGCTAATCTTCTGGTGATACATAGTAACCTGAGTCATCCTAGCTGGGAGTGAGATGATCAGGAGAGCTCATCTGAAACACTCGATGGGATCACATCTGTGGGGGAAGGGAAGTGGGTAGAATAGCCTATTCCAAAGGCACAAAGTCTTCTAGTTTGTATCTTGTTTCGTGTAACCACGCTACAGGCTGTGGTTATGTTTGACAGTAGTGCTGTCTAAACTGGCTTAAATAGTCCCCTCTGTTCTAGCACAACTATGCATGGCAGCTTGGTGAATCAGTTCCCTGACTAGACCTGACTGGAAAACTATTTTTTTTTCCCCCTACAACATCTGCAGATGAAGAAGAGGCAGAGAATGAGGAGTTGAGACTATTCAACTGGTATTGTCACATATGCAAAAATAAATCTTTCACTGAGTAGGTGGTGATTTTTGTGTGCTTCATGTTCATTACAGAAGCAGGAAGATTGAAGCAATCTCCCGCTTCATGCTCCCTCCCTGATAATGAACTGTAGGCTTTGCTTTCCCAACCAGTTCCTCTATTAATAAGTTGCAGCTTTGTACCATCTCTCCCCAGTATCTCTGCAGACCTCTGGAGTTTCTCATTTCTCTCTGATAAATCTATGTGGCCATTTTGGGAAAAGAGAGCTTCAGCTTCTTTCTTTTACTCTTGAAGAATGCCTTACTGTTGTTTCTCTGGATATCTTTAAGTCAATTACCTTTTACCTCAGATTTAGTGCACCTTGTATGTTGTGTGTAATATTGCTTGCTCTTTATGGTGAGTTGACAAAAAAACCTGAACTCTCAAAGCTAAGTAGGAGATTTGAGTTACACATCAATGTTGCTGACACATGAAAGATGAAGTGGAGGTTATGGTTTTGCAACATTTCTGCAGGACACCACTTCCTCTCTAGTAAAATTGCTATTAGATGATGTTTCCATCTGTTTTTTCCACCCTTCTTACAGAGAAGAGGAAAGATGGTACTCCTCTTGCATTTTCTAGGAGGGGTGGCAAAGTGGCTGCACAGGGAAGACTTGCAGGAAGACAAAGGATGTTCCTTATGCCCTGAGGACCATGATATTTTATGGGAGGGAGTAGAGGGGGAGAAAAGAGGACTGGACAAGAGCCTAGTATTCATTAACAAAGGAAGCTTTCAGAAACGGAATCCAGCAGCATGGAAAGACATCAGAGGCCACAAGATAATCTTAACTCTTGAGCTGAGTTTTACTAATGAAAACTTTCCTGGTTGTCTTTGAGTGTTTTTTGCATACCCTTATAGTACAGGTGTTTCAGTGTGTAACTGGAGAGGTGAGTCCATCTGATGTCCTTTGCCCTCTGCTGCTGCAGGGGTGGTGGTCATTTTGAAAATGGAGTAACTGCCAGAAAAGGAAGAGGAACAGGTAGTCAAGAGTTCTTCATTTCTTAATTTGTTTTTTTGTTGGTTGCCCTAATAAAAGGATGTGAAAGCTTCAGCCTACAGCCTGTATTCTCCACTCTTAAAACTTCAAGGTGAGTTCTTAGTCCTGAGGCTCCTCACTCTGTACTCCTGTGCATGTCGTGGTGTTTGTAATGAGTCTGTAGCAATGTGCTGTTTGGCTCCTTTTGCTGCTGTGTTTATGTGACAGGAGGCAGCTTGCTGTTACCTGTATAATAGACTTTTGAGTTCAGCCTGCAGCCTTGCAGGGCCATGCTAGTCCTGCAGCTGTTAGTCCACAGCAGTTCAAATGCACAAAGCTCTTTGGTGGTCAGACTAACTTGCAGATCAGTTTTGAAACTTTGTCACAGGTTAGTCAGAGTAATGGAGTAATGTGCTTCTGCACTTCAGATGGGGAGTCTTGTGATCAGAAGAGTCCTCACAGCCTGTGCCTTGTGTCCTTTAGTCTTGGGCTTCTGGAGAAATATTTTTATATATTGGAATGCAGAAAATGGATTTGCCTTGGTTTAAACAGCAACCTGGCTTACTTCTTGCCCTCTTTGGCAGTTATTTTGTTCTCATTGTGAACAGGTTGAAGATAAGCTAGTGTTACAGCAGACCTTTGTCTCAAGTTTGGTCATCTCCTGGGTTAAGATTTGTCACTGGGGCAAAAATGATGAGAGCTGCTTTCTAGGTGATACTTTATCATGGTCTTCAGATGCACTTCGGAAAACATGCTATTGTATCTTTTGCCTAAAGAAAATTTTTGCAGAAGTGGATGCTTAACTTCCTTTTTGCTCTGCAAAAGCAAGGAAATAGGAAAGCATGGAGGTAATTTCCTTTTCTGATCTAAACAAACTTACAAGCAATCTTCTTAAACCAGTGATTCTATTTACATCCTTCAGAATAGGAGGAGCATTTCTACCTTATCCCTAGCTTTCTATCCTGTTTTAAAGTCATTAGTGAAACTTAAGTTTATATGATACCAGAATGTCTCTTCTGTGGTTTCTCTCAAGGGCCTTACTTTTATCTTATCAAGAAAAAAAGCCATCTGACAGTGTTCACTTCCAAACAAGCAGTGAAGAAACTTAACCTACTGCACTTTTGTGTCTGTGATAATTTCTTGATCTGATTGTCCTCTTTGCTAAGTAAGAGGAATGTCCCTTACTGGTTTTAAATGTCCTTTGGAAAAGTTGTGCTCTTATTCAACTGGAAACGGAAAGTTTCTTTGACCTTAGTGGTTATTCTTTATCTGCATGTTGTATCTTACTATCTTTCAAAATATTACAAGATTGAGAAAAGGGTGAAAACGTGTGAGGGAAAAACTTAAGTGTGAAGTATTAGTTATGTGTAGGTTTAGATGAGTATCTGTACTTCAGAATGTGTTGCATAAAGCAAGTGCACTGAGTCTTTGTCAAAATGAAGTGCCAAAGTCTCTTGGAGGGGGGAAAAGTAGTTTTTTCCCTGAACTATTTCCCATGAATGTTTAGTTTATTCTAACTTTTACTTGGTGGGCAAAATTGTATCAAGTATTACTTGATATATAACAAAATTATGTCAAGTATAAATTTGGTATTTCTGGTTAAATGCCTAACTACTGCCCACACATTTCTCTTGGTTCTTTATATTTTTATATCATCCTTGTCAATCCTGTGCATTCATACAAAATAAGAAAAATGTAATCATCTGGAACTGTATGGTAAGATGCTATGAGAACCTCTTTTTTGTATCTTACAGGAGTATTTTTGTAAACTCTTCACAAAATGTAATGCCTTGGTCTTGTCTCTGCAGTTTTCCTTGAATGATGTGCAGTCATTTGGGAATGAATGGCTTTAGTGCTCGGTTGAGATAGGCCACGCAGAGGTCCATTTTGCATATGATCTTGTGAATTCAGCAGGAATGCTGCATTTATTTCTTGAACAAGCCTAAACCATTGAGAGAAGAACTGTGTTTTGCCAGAGCTCTCTTAAATCAGTGTTTTTCAACCTGAAGTTGGCAAGAAGCAGCTGTGAAAAAACAAGGCTATTGCCAGTATTTTAACTTGTGTGGGGTTTTTATGCTTTTCAGGTTTCCACAATTTGAAAATTACTGCTCTAAATGATTTGTAAATGAGGGCTATTTTTCCTTTCCATAGTGGCTGTAGGTGTTAAGGAGTATGAGCTGATAATTAGTGGTCCATTAGATTAGGATTGATTTTTATCTTTCTTTCCTCTTCTCATACTTTGCTGTTTAAAAGTGTATTTCATCTAAAAATGGATATCATGGAGGATACTAAGCCTGGAAAACTTCAACTTGAAGGCTGACTTCTGAAAAAAGGTTAGTGTTAAGTAGGTCTGTTTACAGAACTGCACTGCCTCTATGTAAAGCTTCTGTATTTTCCCTTCCAAGAGTCTTGCTATGAAGGCCAGACTCCTGCTAGTTTGTGTTAGATCTAAAGATTTCATTGCATTCCTCCCTTACATGGTTGTGAAAGGAACTTCAAATATGCAGGCTTGAGTGTAAACTGATGTAGTCTCCATGTGGTGCATTGGCAGATGCCCTGAAACAACAGGTAAACCACCTTTTGGGTCTCAAGAGGACATGGACTTACTTATTTTAATGACTAGAAGGCATTTGAAGTATAAGATGGATGCTAAGCTGTTTGGTAATCCCTTGGTGCACTGCTGTTCTGGGTATCAAAACCCAAATAGTCTGCATCCTGGCCACTGTCCACCTGACTTTTTTGCTAGAACCATAGCTGAGGTCACGGTTTGAGCATACTAACAGTACAAAATTGAGTAGAGTTCAGAGGTTACTCTGCTCAACAAGTTACTCAGTTTAAAATTAGATTAAAATTTGACTTCATAAGTTAAAGATGTTGCAGAACTGTAGTCGACTTTGCCATGGAGGCTGCGCTCCTTGCCTATGACAGCTTCGTTCTTGTTCCTAAATCATCTGTTTGCCTGTGACTAATCTTGAATTTGTGTCTTTCTGCTGGTTGTACTTTGAAGTGATTTCTGTGCTCCAAATAAGAACAGCAGATAGGGCTTTACATTTTCTCAACTCCTCATAGCCCAAGGACTGCTCCTAGCCCTAGGATAGGAAATGCCTTACGCAGCTTGGTATATAATGGGAGATGCTTGAGAGGAAGGCATGTATTGAGAAGTCGATCACTGCTGCTTTGGTCTATACTTACTGGCATGATGATGAACTTTAGCAGCTAAATGCGCTTGTGATGACACCTCACAAACTTCAGAAAGTAAGCAGTTATTTTTGGAAACTTTTTTCCTCTCAGGACTAAAACTACTAAACCTACTTAAAAAAAAGTCTATGCAAAAACACTTTTTCCCAGGAAATCAGCACCTTCTGCTTATCATGTTTGTGGGCATTTCAGCATCGCAACCCTGTATCCTTCTTGATGTTCCTTCTTGTCTGTCTTTCTATTGTTTGAAAGTTGGAGGGCTTTCCATTACTGTAAGGGAAATAGAATAGTTCTTTCATATTCAGTTAGGGGAAAGAGAGAAACAATCCTCTGATCTCATCTTTAAAGCAGATGGGTCTTTGCTCTCAGCATGCCATGGTGCTGCCTAGGGAGGTCTTCATGATTCTGCTGGTAAGCAGCACACAGAGCTAATTTCTGAGTTGGTTTGTTCTAGCAGACTTGAAGGGTTAGGAGTGCTGAATTTATTGTGTAGTTTCGAGATTCTGTTGGTGGTGTCAAAAATTTCTTTAATAAATAAATAGATCATGCTCTGAACACTGGTTTGCTGCACCACAGTTTTGCCAGTGTAGCTATATTTGATCTGTTTTTAAGCTGGGTTGTAAAGTCAAGGTTTGATAAGCCTTGAGTCTACATGAGAAGTCGCAGGTTAGTCTGAGCAGAGGCTATGGGACCTCAGCTGTGAGTGGGCCAGAACAAGAGCCATGGATGTGGGTGTGTGGAAGAATCCCTGTAAGGGGTGTCCTTGCCTCTGAGCTGGGAACCAACCGTCTGTTCTCAGTGGCTGCGAAAGGACACCAGTGCCTGCTGGAGCACCTTGTGGTTATGTGTGACACATGAGGCTCTCCTGAGGACTAATTCCTGCTTTCTGTCAGTGTGTTAGCCAGCATGCAAATGTGCTTTGGCTGTTAGTGCAACGACTGCCTCACCTTCTGCTGTCAGTCCACACTCTTGTGGGGCTGGAGTCTAAAGCAGCATGGAAATTGATCTCTTGCTTCAGATGACCTCACAGAAGGTCATAAGCTTACTCTTGTTTTCAAAATAACATGTAAAATACTTGGCTGTGGGCTTTCAAACTCCTTGGTAAGCCATTCTTTAACTCAGGTGGCTCCTCTGTTAGTCCCTTTTGAGGGGATTCTCTTTCATTTTAGAGATGTAAATGAGCTAACAGGACATCATAGCCTTGAAATATGCCAAGAGTTCTTCTTCTTGGAACCAGTGTGGGAAAATGAATATCTCTTCAAAGCTAGGTCTCTTGAAAACCCGGATTTAGCATAAATGAGGATCAAACTTCACAAAGAATGCTTTTAGAAAAGGAGATGATGAGCTTTAATAGCTGTATAAAGACTAAACTCTTCCAAATACATCTTGAAGCATTTTTGGGGAATGGGCGAAATATTTCCCATTTTAGAAAAAAAACAGTTTCAGGTAACTAACTACCTGATCTTCCCATCAAAGAGAAAAGTGTATTCTTTTGGAGTCTTTGCTAATTAAAGTTCTAATGTGAAAATTGAGGGGACAGTGTTTGCGGAGCACTGGTGGGAGAAGGTGGGCAGGTTCTGGTGGGTTTGTGTTGGATTTTTGTTTATTTGTGGGGTTTTTTGTTTTGTTTTGGTTTTGTTGTTGTTGCTTTAAGCTTAAAAAGTCAAATAGAAGTCACCATGAAGCAGCTATTCTGAAAACATGCTGTGTTCAGTTAAAGAGTTAAAAGTTAGGACAGCATAGAGATGTGCCTAGCTAGGTTCTCTCAATCTTTTTTAAAGGAAATTAAGAGAAAACAGTCCTCAAGAATATCTAATAAAATTACTGTTGGCTTTTGAGCCATGAGTTATTCTGTGTCCAGAATTAAGTTAAACATTATGCTATTTTTTTAAACAGTATTGCATCACATTAAGCAAGTTTCTAGAGGGTCAGATTTCTGAAAAGGCATGGAATTACTCTCTTTGCAATAGCATTGTTTTGGTGAAAAATATTGAAATGTATTGATTATAGTTTATATATCCTAAAAGTGATGTTTTGTGTGTGTAGAAAATGCTATAGGAAACATTGTCGACTTTTTTCCTTTTTAAAATAAAAGAGAGGTTATGCTAGAGCAACTATAATAAAGCATTTCACCCTGATTTTGAAGAAACTACAAGTCCACATTACAGACCTTGCCAAACTGCAACTTTGTTTTACATTTAGAACAGGTACAGGTTTGTGCAGGAACTCTTAAAATTTCTGGGAAATCACAATTGTATGTCATTTAACCTCAATGAGCAGTATGAGAGAGTATAGTCGTTTAATGCTGACCAATAGATAAGATTATTCAGGAAAGATTTTGGTTCCACCAGAGGCAAATAGAATACATGTCTGAGGGATGCATAGCAGTAAAAGTGAATTTTCTTGTAAAAACACAGTTCCTGGTTGCACAGCAGTTTTTACTCTCATATAGATTTAAAATGCTGCAGGAAAAGGGTGATGATACCACCCCCTTTGTGCCACTGCCCTTACTTTGTGTAAATGTGTGCTGGGTTGGATCAGGAAACTGGTCCCTGAACCATCTTGTCGTGTTACTGTGCAAATGCAAGATGAGTGAGCATCTGGGGGGGGTGGGGAGGATGAGTGGGATCAGCTCTTTCAGTGGAGAGGTGGATTTATCACAGATTAAAGTGCCAGGTGATCAGTAATCATAGCTTCAAAACATTGAAGACATGCTGCAGAATGAACTTCCCTGTTACAGTAACCTTCAGTTTGCAGTAATCTGTCTTCTAGTGGCTTGGGATAAATGAATTGTGGAATTTTGTGTTTTCTTACTCTGCTTCTCATAATTAACAGTTTTTGCACAGTACATTTTGCAGTCATACATTTTGCATGCACATGCATTTTACTGCTTTTTAATTTTTATCACCCTCATTTAATGCACTTGAGTCAGGCAAGCGTCATTCTACTCTTGATGCCACCTTGCTAGTGAATGTGCCTCGAGTTGCAGAAGTCTTGAGTAGATAAAGATCTTTATCCAATATGTTTGTTTTTCATAAAATTAACAGGAAGTTACAGAGAAACTGATGGTGTAATGGGGACATTTGGGTCATCACTAGTTACTGTTAGCAAAAAGTTTTCAGGGATGAAACCAGCTGAATCTATCTTTATATCCTGTAGTAGTCGGTCTCATAGGTATTTCCTTGCTCTGATTCCTATGACATAAGGGTAGTCTGAGTTCTCCTTTCAAACTAGAGTCAATACACTTTTGAATGTTGGCCTAAAGGAAGGGGTTCTCTTTACCTCTTTGGGTAATCTGTGTATTTGGGCTTTAAGGAGATGACAACAATCTCTGCTAGGGTACCTTACACCTTAGGTTTATGATGCCAACTGGGGAGATGGGCTGGTGCTGAAACGGCTTGTTTGGAGTCCGTGTTCTCCCAAATGGCAGGGGCAGGAGGTTTCTAGCCATAGGAGCTTCCTGAGCCTCAATCCCTCATTACACCAGACTTCGAAGCATTCTTAATCTAGTGCAGTATCTTCCATTTTCAGTGAAAACAGTCCCTACTACAGAGGGATACATAGGTTTGGACTTGGCTTTCTCTGTGGTCAGCCAGTCAGGATGCATATTCAGCACGACTACTGGTTTAGGGATTTTGTGTTAGGACAATATTTAAAGTTGTTATAGGGCTTGCTTCCGAACAGGAGTCACTAGGGGAAAAAAAGCAGGTAGAGCTAAGGGCAGTTAGCACTTGTGCCAGTTCATCTGAGATTCATCAGCCAGTAGCTCCTGATGGCTGACCAAGGAGTACGACAGGACTGTGTCAGACCAGCTCTGCGTTCATGAGAATACTGGAATAAGAACCACTCCCAGAAAACATCTGTCTGCTCATTCAGCAGTAGGTCCTATTGCCTTCCACGTGACCTGTGGGATCTGTGTGGTGGTGTCTCCTGCAGGAGCACAAGTCTGTCCTGCTCCTGTATGTCTCACCTGTTCTCTGCAGCACACTGTGCCAAAACCTACAGAGCATGGAGTATTGTTGACTCTATCTCCTTTCTGTTCTAATAGGCCTTGATTTTCCAGCATCTTTGCTGTAACATGCATCTCTCATGTTTTTCACTTGCAAGGAGTCCAGTGCAGTTACACATCTAACAAACTGGAGTAATTGCATCGTCTGTTCTTAACAGGCTTTTAAGCAGCAGCTACACTTCTGCTTCCGAAAACATGTATTCTGGGATTTGCTGGCCATTCTTTGCCATGCTTTTTGAGATGGCATTGTTTAAGGCAACCCTTTGTGTTGCCATTTACACTTTAACGCTTATTGGAATTGGGATTCTGGGCTAGTTAAACCTTTATCTTATCCCTGAACAGCCATTCTCATGCAAGGTGAACTTGTGGAAGTTACTGCTTAAAAACAAAAAAGAAGTGAGGGATGTGTGCGCAAAACCACTTATCCTTTCTGCAGTCTCATGAACTTCTACCAGTGTAGCTGATGCAGTGTGGGAGTAGGAATGAGTGATGGAGTAGAAGGAAAGGGCTGCAAAACCTGCTGTTGCTGCTGAAAGGTCTGCTCAGGAGACTGTGCTTTGAATCTGTAGGCTTGATTGGAGTTTGCCTCTATGAATTTTGCCTCATGCTAGCAATGATATTTCAAAAGGGGCAAAAGATTACAGAGATACTTTGCCAGTATCCTCTGGTGCAAAAAGCAGAGATTAATTTTTGTTATGTCTGAAACCTCACATCTTCCTGAAATGCACTGAGTTCTTCAACGAGATGATGCGATTCTTGGTTCTGTACTGTCTTTATAGTTTGAACTACTTTAAAACCCGTCCATGCTGCGTTTCATGTGCCTTTGGCTTGAGGGATGCCTGCCAATCTGTTGTTTAAATCTCCTTTGAAATATGCAGGGCTAACCAGTTTCTGTCAAAGATGAGGGAAACTGGTAGGAGCTGTTTTGTTCTTGCCATCACACCACAAGCAGCAGCTGAAGATGTTCATAGGATTAGTTATTTCAGAAATCACATCGTTTAGCAGTTGTCAAGAGGAGGGAAAACCTTCAGTCTGCTGTTCTCTGGTAATGATGGGATGCATAAACTGGAGCATGAGTTTCCATGCTGGAGCTTCTCCTAAGATTCAGCAACATGATAGGCAGAAAGATGGCTTCTGGTAAAATCTTGGACTTTTTTGTTTGGGGTAGGGGTTTTTTTGTTTTTTTTTTTTTTTTTTTTTTTTTGTTTTTTTTTTTTGTCTTTTTTTTTTTTCTTTTTTTGTCTGTGGGCTACCATGAGTATAAAGCACATCTACATGGTTGCCTCATGGAAGCCTTGTTACTAACAGAAACAAATCCTGTGAAATTAGCATATTCTGTTAATTTTGGAATGAATCAGAATAAATGGTTCTTAGTTTGTGCCTAGAAATATTTCTGAAAAACAAAGGCTTGACAGTCCTTCAAGATGTATGCTTGGTTACTTTAGCTTTTACATTTGTCTGCTATGGGTGGGGATCCTCTTGTAGTCTTTCTAAAGGTAGACTCCATTCTTTCCTCCTGTTATCATTGCTATTAAAGCTGGATAGTGCTGATATCTCCCTTGGTGGATGAGTGGATGTCATTCTTGGGAAAAGTAAATTTAAGGCAAAAAGTAAATGGTAAAGGATTTTTTAAAATTATTATTCTTTCTTTTTAGTAGTTGAACTAGCTGTTTTGGTTTCTTTTCTCCAAGACCACAGGAATAAATCTGAACAATACAAGGTTGAGTTGCACCTGTAAAAATGGATTCATTTTCTTAGCTTCCTCCTGTTCTGCACAAAGCCACAAGCAGCAGAAGTACTGGAAGAGCCTGCTGCGTAGGCTTATGCTAACCGTATGTTAACTTTGCTTAAAAAAAAATTAAACCCTACCTCCTGCAGAACTTGATTTGCCATTGAGAGGAGCTTTCCACTTGCTGAGAGTGAAGGGGAATTTTTCAGTCCCTGGCAATTGTGCAGAGAGGTGGCTATTGTTATTGGCTCAAAGACTGTAGAAAGAACTTTAATTTCCCTGCTCTGTTTGGTGCCTCTGCAACTCCAGACTGTCTTTCAATGCAAATATTTAGCTGACTGTCCACTGTCGCTGCTTCTAGGTTCCTTTCATTTTACAATTTCTTCCACTATCCTTGTGGTTCTTCTACATTGAGTGTTTGGAGTTACTTTTCATGAGATGTTTTTGTTTCCAAACTAATTTTATTTTCTTTCTAGGTCATTTATGTATTTGTCTTCACTAATGTTTGCAACATCTCCGAACATAGTATCCTCTGTGAATTTAACTAACGTGCTGTTTACCCTTTCTTCCAGATCCAGTTTCTGATCCTACTTCCACATTTGGGAGTATGCAAGGGACAAACACATCTCTTTGCGTAGCTTGACTGGATGTCCCAAGACTAGGATGTTAGTATATTTAAACATTTTTTTTGCATTAAAATGTTGCCAGTATCTTAATTGCACATAGACTATTATTTCTTAAATGTAATTAACTTTATTGGCATTATACATATTCAGAAGCCTGCTGGTAGAAACATTCTGCAGTCTTGACTAGTGCTTATTGCTGACTTTATAATGGGTGCAGGAGTAAAAAGAATTTCAGGGTTGCTTTTTAAATGAGCTTATTTAGTGTTACAGCTTTAGCACTCATTCTTGAAAATGTTGGCTCTTTGTGTAATAAGATTAACTGTAGGTTAATCCATGAACATATAAAATCTTTAGACTATGTTCGAGATATTTATGAAAGACCATTTCAGACTCCTGAATGCATGAAGAGAGATTTTTAAATACTTGAAATAGTCAAATATCTATAGAAACACTTGCATCAAATAAGCATTAACAAAACCCAAAATTGCACACTGAAGTCTTTTTTGATTCTCTGCATTGTAGGTCATATTATTATTGTGGGACTAGTAAGAAGCCAGTTGTCTGGAAGAGTAAACCCTATGCTAAACTGTTTTTGCAGATTTGATAATGCAACTTCCTTAAAAATGTGTTTTGTGATTGTATCACTATTGCAAAATGAGGTATTGCATGTTTTCTGTTATGTAAGTAATTCTATGGAGGTAATTAGCAGTTCAAAGTCAGCATTAAAATACGTGCTATTTTGAAAAATGTTGGGTTTTTGACTCGGCTACTTTTGGAGTGTTCCATGTATTCAACTACTACTATATTTAAATGAATTACTTATTGAACACTAATATAAACAAGTATTTAAAATACTGAAGTCACTAGGATACTGAATGCAGTGTTCATTGTGTAGCTGTGTATTTCTCAGGTTCCTCTCCAGCCTTAGTTTTCCGGTCTACTTCTGTTCTTTTTCCCCTGTAAATGAAAGGAAGCTTCTCTTCATGTGGTTTGAACTTCTTTTGTTGAAACTACTGCTGACCTTCTTGGCTATGATTTTAAAGTGATTAGGTATAGTTTCTCTGCTTGGATTTTAATTTGTACTGTTCAGCTCTGTACGTGGGTAATAAATCCAGGTAAAATTGCAATTCTTCTTTAGCTTGGCTACTTTGGCAAAAGAAGAACTAGTGCAAGTTGTTCTGCAACACTTTTTCTAATATCCCACTGCATTTTGTTTTGGTGTCTGATTTCATTCACTCATACCTCTGGTATTATTGCTATGGTTTTATAGAAAAGTAAGTGTGTTGCTACATTGTGTTCTAGAAGTCTGATGTTCCTTGAGCATGGAAATATTTCTGCTGTCAAAGATAATTTTTCTGAAAAGTTGGTTGTATTTGAAATGATCTTCAGAGTATTTAAGATATAAAATTGACAGTAGTGGAGAACAAGGCACTCAGATGAAGTAGTTATTAATGCTTCTTGCACACACAGTCACCATCAATTTACTGTTCACTCTTTATGCCATACTTTGTTCATTACTTGTGCATGATAGTCTTCTTCTTTTAGAGAAACTCATGTATGAAGAATCCTGTAGGGGAAAGAAATGACGTTAAGAGAAGATATTTACCAAGTGTAGACATCAACCAACTTTGCGTAGTTGTTAGTGCTACTGTAGACTTTTAATCCCTTAGGGTCAGATGATTAGGGTGTAGCCCGCAGAAGCTCAGTTTGCATCAAATTCCTTTACTGTTTATATGGTTGTACTGCTGGCAGTTCCTAGCCATGGATTAGGAAATCCGTTTCTGAGATTTTGTTCTGAAAGAACAGTTAAGAAGTTACAAAAAAGAGCTGCTTTGAATATAAGTGGACAGTGATGATGATCTTAGAAGGTGAAGCTTCTAGCAAAGCAGCACTCAAAATTGTGAAGGGTTTCTGTTGTTTCTTCATATAAAGGTTGTACCAGATATTTCAGCCTCTGATGAATTTAGCAATAAAACAGAGTGGGCAAACTTGAGAAGATTTGTGTATAGGTTACCTGGAAAATTTAATTTTGATTTGGATCAAAGGACCAACTTCTGATTTGGAAGGCTGAGTGCTCTCCCAGTGTTTCTTCACTTAGCATCAAAGTATTGGTTTCAGATCTTCTGATCATCCTAAATAGTCACTTCATTCTTTGAAAAGATCTGAGGCACTAGCAGGTTTACTAAGATCTCTTTATTGAGATAGCAACTGTAAAATTAGAGCAAGACTGGCTGTAGAAGTCATATCTCCAGATGTTTTGACTTAGTAACAGTTTGACGTTCTTGCCTAGAAACTTGTAATTTCTTTAACTGTTAGAGTATTCTGAGGTTCTGCTGGAACACAGTGACATTGAGAATGTTAGCATGCAGAAATTATGGAACTGCTGTCTTCTCTCAAGTTCAGATCACAAATGATGCTTTGAAGCAAAGAATTTCAACTAGATTGAAAACAAATGTGTGAGGGTATAGAGTGGCCTCAACCAAAGTACAGTGGCTTAAACGTTTGCCTTAAGAGGGCCAATAATATGTGCTATGTTTTAGGAATTCCAGAAGGTCTGGAATAAATGAGATGGAGAAGACAGCAGTGTCAAAAACCTTCCAAGAACTGCTTGGTTTGAGGAAGACTTGTAGATGATGATAGGACCTGAAATTACTGTGTATATGACTCAGTTAAGTGCACTATAAGCTGTTAAATATACCATTAGACACCAAATTCACTGTTGCTATCCAGAAAAGATACTTGGGAATAGCTTTGAAATCCTGAACAGCCATCATGAAGTCTCTGTTCTCTGTCATGTTACTTTTGCATCAGCCAAATCCCAAGGGATCTTTTCTGGCTATGATCTTCAGTTCTGCTCCAGTAATTACTTCAGATGTCTGTCTCAAATCTGAATAGAGGAAAGGCAGTCTGAGAGAACAAACAACTAAGTCGGACAGATTTTGATTTCCACAGTGTTGTTGTCTAAAATGTCCCTGGTCCTGCCACTTGTTCCTGCTGATGTAACTTGAGTAGGCCAGTGTAACTGGACTAGGCCAGGAAATTTTTACAATCTACAAATAAGGCAAGCAAAAATGAATATTTTTAAAAATATTCTGTATGTTCTTGTGTAGTCATTTATATTGCCAGTCAAAAGTGTGATTAGAAATGCTGATGGTAAGCAGCCTTTCTCCTGTCTCATGTTGCTGTCAAGGAGGAAGAAGAAAACCTCTGTGTAACCCCAGTTGTAGTTGAACACCAAATGCCTCAAAGAAACTGGGGTGCTTCTCTTGAGAAGCACACCTGCAAGCAGAGCTTACAGAATTGGTGATGTGTGTCTGAGGCTAAAATGTTAGTAAGACTCCAAGAGTTGCTACATGAAATGATGGTAGACATTATGTGTCATCAAAAGTGAGAGAGAGATTTACCAGTCACTTGCTCTTTGGGAAAATTTCACTAAACCCCAAAGGTCAGGCTTTTTTACAGCTATTTACTGTGGGTTTCTTGCATCTGAGTGTAGTTTTTTTTCTGGAGAAGGTTTACTGTTCCTAGTCTACACTGACTAATGGTCCATCACATCTGGTAATTTCAGTTCCCACAGTTAATTTCAGCACCAAATTTTTTTTCTGCTGTATTATTTTTGTTACAAAGTTGTCAGCAGCTGTGCTTACGCTTTTCTGTTTCCAGAGGAATATCAGGACTTGCAGCTTCTTTAGTGCATAGGCATAATCTGAGGTGCGACTGAAGGATAACTAAGAATATTTCTGCTAGTATTTGGTTCTGTTGGCACAAGAATAACAACAGTAATACAGCTGTATTCTTCTTTGCTGGATGCAAGAGTTGTCATGTGCTTACTTTGTGCCTTTGTGTTCTTAATGCTACTGCTGTGCAAACAGCCATAAAGCTGGAGAGGATTGTTAGGCTTAGCTTTGCTTCCTTTGGGTTTGCACCTTGTGTTGTAGACTCGAGGAATGCCTCGCTTGCTGTATACTTCCAAGTGTGACTTCAGTGATGACAATTAGTCACTATGACCTGCCCTATAGCTAGTATGATTTCTTTGTCTTTCAGTGTTAAGACATTCCTCTCTGTGTGTTAATTTGTTTTCAGGGTTTTTGTTTAAAGAGGATAACTTGTGACCCCCTGCCCTGCTTTAATTTACCCTTTCATTTTTGTGTAGCTGCCTGTATCACCTTCTGATTTTGCCTAGATCATCCTTCCTTTTGAGGAAGAACTGAGCTGTCCATCTGAAAAGGCTAAGGATACTTTCCCAGAATTTCTGGGAAGCCTTCTCAAAACATCACATGTGCTTCATATTCACTGTAATGATGATTCAGCTTTCTTTCCATGATCTAGATCTTTCTTTGCTTTTGTTTGCTTCTTAATCAGAATTTAGGCATACTCATTGGTATTGTAGTGAAGTAATCACTTGACTTAATAAAGTGGTGTATCTTTGCATACCAAAAGATTTTTCAGGATGCTGTGAGCTCGCTGGAGTCGAGGTGTGCTGTTCATTGAGGCAATTATGTAATGGCTTATTGTGGAGGTTTATTTTACACCAGACAGACTTAAAATCACAAATAACAGTAAGAATACTCTTGGCAATTTTTACCTTACAGGTAAGCTCAGTATATTCACCTCTCAACTCAGAAATGTTCAGTTGTTTTTCATGGGTCTATTCATTGAAGATCATCAGATTTTCAGTGTTTGGTGATATAATTATGTTTAGTTTCCTAAAGAGAATCATGTTTTCATTCCCATTTGCCTATTACTGTATGGATCTGAAAAATCTTTGTAGAGATGGTGAAAGGGATATCTAGAACTTGAGAGCCAAAAGAGAAGAATAATGTATTGAATTAATTCAGTAATGAGTCATGGTATAAATGACCTCCTGTGGTAAAGCGGTTGAAACTGAGTCACACTCCAGGAGTTTTCTAGATCACAGCTGTGGTTTGTTAGATGCTTTTTCTGCTGGCAGTCCTTGTTTAAGTGGATTCAGCAGCTTGTACCTGCCCTTTCAGGGCTGATTTTTAGCTTTGAATTGTTTCAGTTAATGTGATTTCGGTAGGTGACTGTTGTAGACAGGGAACAATGTCAGACAAGACTGAATTGCTGAGGGAAGGCAACCCTCTTCAAACAGGACAGTTGTGAAGTATGAAATATAGCTCATATCTCAGCCAGTTTAACTCATACCTCTCTAATGCTTCTGCACTATGCCAATATGTGTTTCTTGAGGCTGGGGTGAAAGCCACTGGTGTCCTGTGCTTCCACACGGACAGCTTCTGTGGGAGAGGGAGGGTTCCTCCGTGGTTTAAACTGACTTGGACCTCTCCTATACCTGCTTGTGGCAAGTTGTTCCTGATAGCACACCTTGCTCTTGCTGATCCGTGATATGAGCATTATTACTGTGGCCATGAAGTAAAGTGGAGCAGTGAACTGATGCTGCTGGAAATCCTATCTCTTCTGTGGAAGGCATTTTTCAGGCAGATCAATTCCATCTACTGCAAGGCTATTCTTAAATTTGTACCTTAGGAGTGTGGGGAATGGAGATAAACACCTGTAGTTAGTGAATGTCATCTTACCTTTGCTTGAGAGGGAAGCATTAATGGATTGTCTCCAATGGGAAAAAAGTTTCAAGGTTTTTATTTTGCTGCAATAAGTAATACAACATGGCTAGAAATAAAAAAAAAAATTGCCTCAAGTTTGAGAGATGTTTGGGCCTCTGTGTTTTGGTCCATGCTGATTTGTGCTATTGTGCATTCTCATTCTTGAGCTATTTGACACTTTTAATCTGTTAGTAAACTTCCTAGCTAGTTGTTATAGTTTCTTATCTGTGAAAGTTGTACCTGGTTGCCTGCTGGAACTCCGTACCTAGAGGTTGAACAGATAAGAGCACTATATTTGAACTGAGATACTGAAAGCAACTCCCACTTCAATTTTTAGTGTTGTAATTTGTTTGTTTGGATTTTAGTTTAGTTAAATTTTTTTTTTTGAAAATTTAGATCCTATTCTACTATTAAGTAAAACTTACATTTTTTTAAGGATGCATAGAAACTTGGTAGTTACTGAAACTCTCCTGTTGTAATTCTTTGCCATTTTGTACTGTCTGTATTTTCTGGTTTATTTTCTAAAGTAATAAAATGCAAGTATTTACATGAGAAGATTCCAGTCAGGTCCTGCATTAGTGGTTACTGGCTGTGAAGAAAACCAGATAGTCATACAATAGACCTCATGATCTTGAGTTAAAATGTCAAACAGAAACCCACAACCCCTGACTTGAACAACTAGCCAGATTAGTGGTACAGTATCTACAAATTGGAGGATTCTTTCACCCCTGCAAATCCATACGAAGATTACAGCTCAGCCTGTCAGAACAATTGCGGTATCTTGAGGTGATCTTGAGACAGCCATTGCAGAGTCCTTAGCTTTCGTTGAATTCTGCTTCTGAGACTTTTGATTGGAGATAAGAAGTTTGCATGCCTTTGTGTAATTTTTGATATCAGATCGCACACACAAAAATACTCCTCGTGGGAGGGAAGCAGGAGATGATCCATATTTTGCTATACTCTGCACTCTGGCAACAAGCTTTATAACTTGTCACTTCTGATTTTTTGAGGTTGAATTTTCAGTTGTAATCAGTGAGATAACCTGCCAGTTAGAGTGCTAACATTGGATGGAGAGTCCTGTTTCCATTTCTTGCACTGTGGCACAACCTGGTAACTTGCTTTGCTTCTCTGGTCTTCCTTGTAGAGGGGAGAGATCTTCTAGGGGATACCTCTTCTAGAGTATTTGGCAGGTCACTTTTCTGCTGTGAAGGCAAGTGCATTGCAGCACTGTAGTTCCAATATGTAGCTGTTAGGCTGTCATATTTAGCTCATTAAATTTTAAATGCCTTGCTGTGAGTTTGGGATTGCATCAGAGAAAATGTTCTTAGACTTGCTTCTCAGAGGAAAGGAAATAGCTTGGTTGGGAGAGGTGCTTGGAGAGAAGAGTGAGGATGGTCTCCTACAGCTTTTTAATTAAAATTTCAGAATAATAGTGGAATTTTAATTAAGTCCTGCAGGATGGATGGTCAGTGAGAAGCACTTCTATCAATAGTTCTTGTAGTTTTTTGCTGCTTTTTTGATTTCTCAGTGTACTGTTGTGGTAAGTTACTCTAACAGTGAAGTGGCTGCGTAGCAGAACATGCACCTTGTTGACTTCTTGATTGCTTCAAATGAAGCTTCTCCACTGGAGATTCTGTTCTGCAGTGAATAAAGCATTACTCTAAGGCCAAAGAATTCTTTTTCTCTTGAGCTCCAAGGGCCTGTTTAGGGACCCCAGCACATGATAACCCTGCATTCTGTCCTGAGAACAGAATGTGGTGTTGTGCAAAAAGCTACAGGAGAGCTGTGTGTTGCTATACAGATCTTGGATATACCTGTTCTTTTAAACAATACCTGTCTTAACATCCTTAGTTCTTCCGTTCTGCGTACATGTGTCTGTATTGCTCTTATAGAATCAAGTTATTGATATTTAAGGTCCCCAGAATTCTCTGGAGCAGCAATGTCTGCACTAAGTCCCTGAACAGTGCAGTTTCATTAACAAGAATGGGGAAACATGAAATTGGAAAAATTGGTTGATGTGCGCAGCTTTTTCTTTGTTCCCCAAGAAGCTAAAGCAAAGTTGATTTAACTTGTAGTTGGAATCCTTAATTGGTCTCCATCTAGATAACGAGATCTCTCATCATAGGTGGAGGGCAGGTTTTTTTATTTTGTTGCATGAATAAAAGAATATTCACAACTTATAATTATATGCATGTCATGAGACTCAGTGTATATTAATAACTGTCCTGTGACTTTTTTCCCCCTCCCTTGTTGCTTGGTCTTGCTTTTCTATTAAGATGCCTGTGACTGAAACATTCAAGTTTAATAGATTTTTGTCCTGAAAGAGGCAGAATTCCCGTGTTACACAGAGACTGTAGGATTTTTCTGAATTAATTCCTGCTTCAAATCCCATAGCTGTGGATAAATATAACCAATCTTGACCAGAAAATCTAGGCATGAGAAATCCAATAAAAACTTGATGTGGTGGTGGTCGGTTTTGCTTCAGACTAGTTAATGAGACTCCTAACATGATGAATCCAAGTGCTGGGGGAGAGAGAAAGGGAAATAGATCTTAGTGACCAGCCCATGCTTTGCTAAATAACACCTCCAAAATCCTAGAGTAGAGAAAACGATGATCTAGTCCTAGAGTGCATGTTTTGTGTCTTCTGTCGGACCCTTGTAAAATTAAAGAGAGACTATCTTACGTCTGGCTGAGTTTGGTCAGCTTTCAGTTTCAGCTGCTGGATCTGGGTGTCTTTTAGAAGCTATTTTTCCTGTTCCTATATGTGTGATTTGTGGCTTTCTCCATTCCCCCTACCCCCCTTCCCAAGTAGTATTTACTTGCATTTGCTTTGGTAAACAGCCTCTGTGACCTGGGCCTTTTGTTACTTGCTGCTCTTCCTGTTTTTGTAGCTCCAGCAAATTTAATGACTACTTTCTTCCAAGTCACTGACTAGGACTGAAATGGCAAATGGCACAGGGCTGAGAACCAGAACCTGATGGACCTTGCTACCAGTAATTTCTCATTGACACCAATATTTCAAGAGCTGTCACTTAATTGACTTGGAATGTTTTGTATTTATTTGACTGATTTTTGTTTGGTTTGGCTTAGGGGTTTTTTTAATTTTGGGGTTTTTTTTAATTTCTAGTTTTAGTCAAGATGTGCCAGCCCAAAAGTCTAAAAAGATACCAAACCTATTGTTAATTAAAATTTTAGTTTTGTAAGAATCTAGTAAGAATTTCTGTAAGCCCATGTTGATTGACACCATTTTTGCTATCAGTGCCTCAGAACTGTTCATTGGTTTTGAAAACCTTTACCAATTTGAGACCCCAGTACTAACTTGTTTAATGTTGTGGCATTTCAAAGGGATAATTTTTTTTTCTTTTTTGAGCCCATTGGGACTTTCTCAATATTTCAAGACTTTCTGGAATTAAACACTGCTGCAAATACTCTTTGAGTAACTGGCAGAATGAAAACCAGTACACATCCACAGAATATTAAGACAATTAACTTAGAAATGTTAGTAACACCACCTTGATAGATTTTGTTGAATGATTATATGGCATTCTATTGAGTGTTTCATAATATACTACCGTAGTCTTACGTATATTACCTAAAAAAATCCAATCTATATGTGCCTTGGTTTTGATTTTATCTTTGCTTACTTTAAAGCTGTGTGCATCTCTTCTGACTTTTGCAACATTTCTGAATTTTGATTTGTCTTCTCTGCTCTTCCTGTCCATCTTCCAACCTCTTTGAGCTTTTACTCTTAGTTACTTGGGTTTGGATTTTGTTGGGGTTTTTTTGTTTTTTTTCCCATTTAGCAGGGCAAGTTTTTTCCCCCGTGATTTTGATGGTTTCTAATATGTCCTTAGATAGTTAAGAAATTTAAACAAAACATGTAGCCAACTAATGTCTTAAGTGACTTGACTCAATTTCCAGCTTCTTGAAGTTGTCCTTTTAATGTATAAATTCCTATATATTAGGCTGTTTATTATAAATAAATGCTGATGAATCACTTATCTTAATTTCTATTGCAATTGGTCCATTGCGATTGGATCCTTTTGGATCACTTCCAACTCTGGATATTCTGATTCTCTGGTTCTATGACCTACTATACTTAACTACTGCCCTGGCTAATACTTATTTAGTCTATTGAGATTTAGTTTATAAATTGAGACGTTACATATTAAATTGATATGCACAGATAAGGGCTGGAGAGTTGACAACTGTGTATGTTGGTTTTTATTTCCTGCCCTTTCTGTCTTGATTTTTTTTTGAGTTATTAACAATTTATGTAATAACACATTCAGAGTGATTGTAGTCTATCTTTTTTCACTACCCCCAAAATGATTTGTACCTCTAAGTTGTAGTCAAGCTTTACTCCTTTGACTAGATACATATCTAGGGCTGAATTATGTAGGGACTATTCAAAGGTATATTTGAGGTGTGCTGTCTTGAGGGCAAACAAAGCATTGTTTGATGTGCTAGGCTCTGTGTCAATGGCACTCCAGAAATGCATCCCTATCTTTTTCTGAAGATCTTGCATTCCTGTTTTTATAGTAAAGAATGTGTCTTTGGCTAATCCACATCGCTAGAGATCAGCAATCGACTATTGACTATCGACTTCTCTAATACTATTATCTCAAGGCGCCTGGTAGCTACTTAATCATTACAAGGACTCTCAGTTTTAAGGGAGAAGATGACATGAGGGCCTACCTGGATTTTTTTTTTCTTTGCAAAGCTTAAATTAAACTGCTGTGTTAAATTGTTGTCTTAAACCATTAGGTATCAAACTACAATTATAGTTTAAATTTAAATAGACAAAATATTTGGTTACAGATGGGTAAAAATGCCAAGAAAAGATGAAAATAAAACTGTTAAGATGCAGAGACAAAACTAGTGAAAACTGATCATGCTGAAGATTTCATAGTTGACCCTTTTTTCCCACCCCCCTTCTCTTTAGTTTTAATTTCTTTCCTTGCTACTCTTAGCAGAAAAATGGCACACACACATTCTGATTTTTATCAGAGGATGTTTTAGGGAATGCTTTACTTGTAGAGCTAACAATTGCGAATTAGCAATAAGTGTGTAACAACCTCTGCATTTAAAAAGTTGTTCCACCCTTGCTTCAGTACTAAAGGTTTTCTTTCTTTGTTCTGGCATTTATTTTTTCTAATTCTTCTCTTCCTAGAGAGCCTTCTGGGGAAGAGAGATGTTTTACACTTCATAAATGTTGTATTTTTTAAAAAATTAAAATCTTTTTTGCTAAATTCTTAAACTAATACCCAAATGTTTTTCATCGTAGAGGTCACCAGTAACATTTGTAAGAGTTAAATATGTGGCTGCTTTGATTGTGAAGAGCATATCAGAGATCTAAATACTACTGATATTGAAAATCTAATCTGATATGTAAATAATACTGATTTCTAAAATATTGGAATCTGCTTTCTTTTTCTTTCTTCTAATTCTCTTATTCCTGCAACTTTTCCACTGGCTCTGCTCTTCAGCTGCTATGAACTGTCAGACACTGATATACAGATGATGAAAGTATAGAAATTTAGCAGAGGCAGCCATGTTAATTTCTGTTCCATTTGAAATGCAGGAAAATATCATCTGCCAAATGGAAAAGGACAATCGGTGGGAAAAGAAATGTTCTTTTCAAGCTTCTAAGAGCAGTGACAATGGAGAGAAAAAATACTATAAAAAGTAGGCAGCTCCTTTTTCAAGATTTTGTTTTCAATGTATTCTGCATGATTAACTGTACACAGTTGCTCTTTTGGAGCCCTTAATGACTGAACACAATATCACAGGGCTTAAACTGCCTTTGCTGCATTGCACTTTGCATTTGGGGGGAATAGGGCTCCGCTTCATGGCAGTTTTACCAGTCTCTAGCATAATTTTTGAATACATTCATACTTCCCTTATTTGCCTTTTTTAATGTCAAACATTGCACATAAGATGTTCTGCTGTTGCTATGCAACTGCTAAATCCAATATTTAATATTAATAAAACCCGAGTGGCATTAGCATCACTCAGAACAGTGGGCTAGCAAACTATGATCGTACAATATTCAAGCTGTAAAACTTGGCAGGGACTTCAGTGTGGAATTGCATGCATGGCAAACTGTGGGGCATGAGTCACTGGCAGTTACTATATAAAGATTGATAAGTTTGAGTAAAATTTCTGAGATATTTCGATTTTTATATATATACAAAAAATACAAGTTTTAAACAAAAAGATAAAGAACAAGGTTGGTTAGCCATTTTCCTTAAGGTTTCATTTCAGAGTTAAATTCTGAGGGTCACTACCCATACGTTAAAAACGTTATAAACTATTCAGCATTATAAACCTATGGGTCAATACCCTGATTCTCCTATTTTTCTTCTAGGTCAGGTTGGTCGGCCCTTTCCCACTGTTCCTGCCACTTCCTGAAGCCTGAATTGGCTTTTTTTGGAGGCAGTGCTACTTCTCTGCCTGACAAGGTGCTGTTCAATGGGATGGGTTTCCAGTTTCTCAGTTTCTCCTCTTCCACCTTGTTTTCTGATTTCTCCCTATTTCTCTTCACTCTTGACTGTTACTTCGCTTTTTTTTTTTGGGTTCTTGGTCCTTTTTGAGGTTAGATTTTTAGTGTTGTACCCCAGCAATGCTTTGGCCATCTAAGTCATGTTGCAGGCTGCAAATTCTGTAGGATCCTGCATCTGATCGCTGAAGACGTTGGTGCTCTGACACTCTTACTGACACCCAGAGGGTGTAACGCTGTTTGTCATTTCTTTCTGTAGACTGCTCTCCAAAACGTAACCTTGATGGTAGATCTGGATGAAGTCAGAATTATTTTAGAATTACTGCTCTTTTGAAGTGTAATAAACAATTTCCTTCATAGTACATGATCATTTAGATTTTGACCGATTTCTTAAACATTGCTATTTTGGGTAGTTTATCTGTCCCTGATTCACCCATGAAGTTTCTCTAAGACCATATTTTTGTTTCTTAAATTTTTTAGTTTTGTTTCTTCTTCTGCCACTCAAAGACTTAAGAAAGTAGGAGAAGCTAAAAGCCCCTAGGTATTTGCAAACCATTCTTAAACCTACAAAGCAAGAATATTGGGGAGGAGAGTGGGGGGGGCAGGCAATATGGTAGGTTGTAGTCTTGAATTTTTCTGGTCATATTCCATTTTTATACATTTTTATAAGCAGGTGGAATCTGTCTATCCCTCTTAAAGCGATTTTTGTACTTTTCATACTCGCTCTGCTAACCTATCTTCTCACAGTATTGGGTAGTTAATAGTTCTGTAGGTATTTTGCTGCCAGCAAGGGGTTAGTGTAATATTGATTTAACTTTTCCAAATAATGGCAGTAATTTTGGTGCACATTTTCCCTCTTCTGGAACAAACTCAAATTGGTTAGATTTATTTTAAGTGAGGTATAAATCATGGCATTGAAGTAAATCAGACTGTGTGTGTGTCTTGGATGCAGATCTGTGGTTGAAATTTCATTCCTTAGCGATAGGGCAATGCTGAATCCCTCTCCTTTTAATTTTTTCTCCTTAAAACTGCAACTCTTCAGGAAACACTGATTCTAATGTTTACTGAAATTCAGAAAAGTAACTGAATGCCACTGAGATGGAAGAATGTATTTTTTTAATTGGGAAAATGTACCTTCTTTCAGTTTGGAGGCTTATATGAGAATATTTTTATTTGTGTAGAAATTACTTGGTCGTGTTGTAGAACCTGCAGCTACTTATGTTCTTTTCAAAACGGTTTATTTCAATGTTTTAATGTTCTTTGTTTTTAACCTAGCTATTTACAAAAGTACAGGAGTCAGTAGACTCTAGATTGTGCTATGATTTATCAGTAGTTCAGTCATCACAATTGACCCATGTATCTTGTAATACTTGGAGAAAACATGTTGAGCTCTGTTCTTGGAACAGATAAATATAGAACCGCTATTGTGAATATTGTAGTGACGTACTAATCTAGAAAGCTAACAATTCTTTTATTTGCTTTTAGGGTTTGAAAGTATTCTAGAAGGCCTGTTTGGACCTGGATTATTAAAAGATCTCAGTTTGTTTAAAGGTATTCAATCTCTATGTTTGTATCTTGTTCTGCATTTCTAATGACAGAAGCAGCCCCAGCTCTGCCTCTAGAAAATGTGTGTTACCGTGGTGATTTGTGCTTTTTTTTTTCCCCCTCCCCCAGGCAGTGCTCACAGTTAGTTTCATATTGGCTAAAATTACTAATGAGTGTGCGTTCATCTTTATGTAGCTGGGAGTGTATTTTGCAGTGCTCAGAAAAACAGATTTGTTGTGCATAGATAAAATGTATATAGTTTGGTAATCTGGGGATTTAGAAAAATGGCCGAAATGAAGCCTGAATCCTCAGAATGCAGGCAAGAATGTTGTGAAACAGGTATTTAATTCGGCATTTCTCTTTTGGTTCCAGTTGTGTCGTGGCTTATGAATATGAAGTAATTTGCTATTCTTCTGATTTACAGACTGTGAGCCTGAAGGTGTTTCTGATTGGTCTTTTGATGAAAATTGTCTTTTCTGCTGCCTGAGAAGAGAAAAAGTGAAGGTAACAATGCAGATGTGTGAAGCTAGTAGTTGTAGGGGAGGGACAAAGAGAGGGAGTTTGCTGCTCCTAGTTAACTGAACATGGAAAATCTGCAACCTCCTGCCCGTTTCCCCTCCTTTGGAAAAAGGTTTTCTGAATTAAAATATGCAAATTAATGAACAGACTTACCTCTTTCTCTGCAACTTTTTCTTTGTAGTATGTAATGCAGGTGGTGGGTTTCTTTTTTTTCCCCTGTTCATTAGCTTTTTCTATCTGGTGTTTTTTATTCATTTGGGGTTTTCTTGAGTTCCTTGTAAGAGATACTGTTAGGAATCATGAAACCCTCCCCAAGGGAGCCAGACTGTGGCTTGCGCATGTTTACTACAGTCAGATGATGGGCTTATCTTCAGTATGGAAATGTGGTCCATTTTAACAATCTAGAGTCTTGATTTGTATCTTGAAATTTGCTTCCCTGTGGGCCCTATCCTTTTATTACAATGCTCTTGTGCATGGTAGATTTTGTACTATGCTTGTTCATAATGGACTCAGAACCTAAACATGGACAAGTCAGGTTTGCCAACACAAAAAACCTTGCAGTTTATTTTCTTAAGGAGATTATAGTTATATATAAAACAAAAGCTATGGTGCTATACTGATTGTTGTTCAGCCCACGTGTTGTGTTGAAATGGTTGAAATTGTGATTGTTCTATAACATAGGAAGGAAGGAAGGATCATCTGTCTTGGCAAAACTTCATTTACTGGAATTTGTAACTACTACTTTTTCCTGCACAGTGTAAAACAACACCAGAATGGATCTCTATCAACTTAGGAACGAAACAAAAGCATTCTTTCCTCTGCAGCAGCTAACATGTAACATGTAGCTGCATGGCTTGTCCATAAAAGTTGACACTGATACTTGCTGTGCTGCCAGTTCATGCGTGTTTTTGTATTACAGTTTTTATTAAGGCATAGGAGGAGGTTTAGGAATACTTATATTTAGAACGGATGTAAATCACTGTTATTTCATTGAGACTGTCAGCAGATAACGTATGTATGCTTGTGGTGTAAGGAGTTCTGTCTTTTTTCTTAGCTCATCTCGTAAAAGGGCAGCACAGCTGTTAAGCACAGCTCTAGTTAAGCCATTGAATTGATTCAGAAATTAATTTTGTGGTGAGAGAGAGACTGGTCGTAGTCTGGACCAATCTCACAGTGTATGGGTAGGTATTCAAAAAGGCAGTCTTACTGCCCTCCAGTCTCTCTGTCAGTTCTGTTGGGTTTGGGTATTTTGGCTTTTTGGTTTGTCTTTTTTTGTTTGTTTTGTTTTTGAGGGAATAATATAGCTCCTTTCAGGGTCTAGAGTTTTTTGTCTGTTAGCTGAGAGATAGCAGGATGGGAGTGCTTCCTTTCCCCTGTGGGTGCAGCAGATTGCTGCCCTGCTGGCACTGATGTCATTAACTTGCAATACAGAGTTAAATATGATTCTTTCGCAAGAGCCTTTGAACAGGCTGAATTTGATATCTTAATTGGAATTAAAATATCAGAGACATAATTGTTAGAAAAAAGTTTGTAACTTAATTTGGTATTTAGCTAAATAATGGACAATCTTCAGCTAATTTAGTTCAACTAAATTAGAAATGTTACTAGTTTATTTGACATCTCTTCCCTTGAACATCTGGAGTGATATCTTTAACTCTTCTTTTTAGGGAGTTGCAGGCTGTTCATGTGCATCCTCTCACCTTGTTTGGAAAAGGACTGGGCAGGGTGAGATGATTTGGGTTGGTGCTTGTATAGTGCTGAGTTACAGAATGAAAAGGTGTGTAATTGATGCTGTAGCTGGCAGTGGGATAGCCACAAGCCATGCAATACAATAGCGTGTGGCTGTGTCAGGCCTGGTTTTTTTTTCTTTTGAGTGCATAATTATCAATACCTCCTTTTGGATTAGGTGAATTATTAATCAGTGTACTTGATTGTCACCTGTGAGCGACGTCTAGGTACCTAGTGTAACAAGTTCAAAACCAATAAAAATCTTCAGGGTTTTTTTCTGGATTTCATTTGCCCTTAAGAATTACCTGTAACTTAGGAGACCAGTAGTTGTGCGTAAGTAAACATGAGTTCTGGACTGTAGGATGATAATTGAAGGCCAGTATTAGTTTATTGGCAGAGCTGCTTAAAGGGTAAAAATCTACATTAGCTCTCCCACCTTTTCAGTGATAGTGGTTATTCCTTTTGCAAGCAGTCAGATTCAATTACATGAGTTCTTCAAAGGATGGAAAAACATCTGCTGAAGTATTCTAAAAAGATTAATTTATTTGTAGCAGTAGTTCTAATTGCAAATACTAAGCAAATACATGCATTTTTGGGCAGTCAAAATACAAGACAGGTGTTGATAGAGAAATGGACTTAATTGTCTTCATTTGAGGGGAATAATAAAATACAGATCAAGTAGGGAGCTAGCATCTTCCCAGACATACTTTTTTTCCCAAATCCAAAGGGTTATGTGAAATAATGTAGAACTTCTAAAAACTGGATTTTTTTATTTTCGTCACAGAGTGCAGAATACCCAATTGTTTCTGTATGGTGTGATCAGAGAATAACTGGTTACCTAAGGAGCTGCTACCAGGTTATTAACGCGAGTGCCTGTGTGCAGAAATGCACAGGTACCTTGATGGGCAAGAAAGACAAAAAAACACCAGTTAGCAGTTCTGATTGCCTACATGTGGTGAGAGAAAGACTGGGTTATATGGGACCAAATCTGACAAATTCACATTTGGATAATCTGCAATTGTGGTAATTCTCTATTGCTTGTGGTCTTTATCACTTTTCCTTCTAAAAGGTTGTGGTACAAAGAAGACCCATCAATTCAGATGAATTGAACTTGAAGTGTACTTGCCTTATCCCTTTTTAATTATGATTCCTAATTTTTCTGTGTGGCTTGTTAAATAATCTGACAGAGCTGTCGTTACAGAAGAGATCTTCACCTCCTTGTAGAATGCTTGTATCAAATGAGGTAGTCTCTAGTGTCATTTATTCATAGTTGAAGCTCAAGCCTAGTTTAAGAAAGGCCAGAAGAAAGGAGAAACTGGAAAATGAATCCTTAAAGAGGATTCAGTTGGGTATATTCATGTGGAAAACACTATTGTCTATAGTGACATAAAGCAATTTGTATGTATTAAGAGAAAAAAAGGAACACACACACATGGACACACAGCTAATCTTATTAGTTGGTGAGAGCAGAACAAGAAGGATAATACTTCTAAGCACATTAACTATTTTATAGATATATTTAAGCTACAAAAATAGCAAGAGAGAAAATTACTTCTAGGAGCATATTCTGGATTCTTAGGCTGTTAATGCCAGAAGATTGATTCTGGTCTGCAAAGTTCTCTAAAATACCTGCGCTGCCATGAAAGGACCTCTCACAATTCTTTAATTTGTGAAGAAGTGTGGTAAGGTGCAGCATTTGAAGAAGTTACTTTAAAATTCAAAATTACTCTGATATGATTTGGGTATTTTTGAAAGCTAATGATTATTTTACAGAAATCTGGTGGCCTTTCACTATGGAGGAACATAATAAGATGTGAACTGTGGTAAATGTCTGAATAATTCTGAAGAGAAGTTATCACTCATCTAAAGCATTAACTTGTAGAATATTTGAAGATGGCAAAGGAAATATCTGAAAATGAGTTGAAGTTGCAGAACTCTTACAATTTTTGATGAGTTTAAACTGTGTACAGAGATCCCTAAGTGTGCTGGAACATGCTCTGAAACATTTTTAATGGATTTCATCACTTTAGAAACTCAAGCATTTAGACTGTCAATTTTGTATTATGTCATTTAAAAATAATTTGATATGGAGGCTAAAACTTGAGGAGGCTGTTTGTGATAATCTCCAGGTGTGTTTAGTAGTAATGCAGGGTTGCAGCTTTGCTTATGCATCAATGTTAATGTAAGCATATTGTGATTCCACTGATATATTTCTTCTTCCCCTACTATAGACAATAAATGATAGTCAATAGCTATGGATCAGTCAAGTTTTTTGTTTTGAATTTGATAAATATTATGTCAGTCAACTTATTATAAAAATATATATGTTCAGTAAGTGAGGGAGGTCTTAACGCTAATTAAACCATCTGAATTTTTGTTAATGCTAAGCTGGGAGCAGTTGTAGATGTTTTAAAGGACATGCTCAGAATTGAAAATAATCTTGATAAATTTGAAAAACAGACAGACTTGTTTTATCAAGTCACAAGTTACAGATGTCTGAAAAGTGATAGGATTGTAAAAGTAGTAAACTACTTTGGGGAGTGTATCAAGAGGAGAATCTGTGTTAATACCTGGAGAGGAAAACCTAAAAGCTGGTGAAGCCTCAGCTGGCTGTAGCTTTTTGAGAGATGTAAAAAAACAGAATAGTACTGAAATGGAAGCAACAAGAGTGATACTGTCCTGCAGGTAGAAGGAAAGAAGAGTCTCTGGTGCCCTTGATGCTTGTCTACAGAAAATTGTTCTCCTTTGCATTGGCTATGAATTAAAAAGACTGTATAGTCTTAAGGAAAAAAAAGCACTGGAGAAGACAACCTAGGGGTGTTGAAACTTTCCTTTCTTACTCAGTGTTCCTGATTTTGCCTTGAGGTAGGGTGGGAGGCTGGATTTTATCCCTAGGGTCCATGGGTTGACCAGTCAGCCATGGGTGGTCTGTGGGCAGCCTCCCTCCTTTTTCTCCCTGAAGATGGATAGGAATTATCTCATCCTCTTCTAGCTTGTGGGCTCTTCCCACTCCTTTTGTGTGTGTCCTGTGGCTTAAACATGAAACTGCTGTTTCCACATCTACACAACAACAGCTTGCATCATACAGTTCTCTTCATGTCAGCAGTTTAGCATTTGGAATTGCTGCATCAACATTTCCTACAGGGAGGCTCTCAGTGAGCATCCAGCACTAGTGCTGATGAGGGTGGGCTGCCCAGGATTAGGTGGTCTTGCAAGGTCACGCATTAACCTTACGTTTTGAAAACCCGAGCTCTGTATTTCTAAGACTCTTTGACTTAATTACATAGTTATGCTGTTTATCTTAACATACGAAAAGAGCTTTAGCCCTCAGGGAGCATGTGCAAACCACTCCAGGTATCTTTCTCTGAAGGTGTATTGTTCAATATAGTGATACTGCATATTCACTGGTGGATTCCAGGAATGCGCTGGGACATGCTTCCCACCTGAAGAGAAGCACAAAGAGAATAGAAAGAATCCTGTGTTATAAATAACATGTAAAAGTAATGGATTGGCTATAAATACCCTGAAAAAAAACCCTCAGTGACAATGCTATGTAGATATTACTGGGTTTTTCTTCTTCCTACTGCCTGCATGTTGCTACTGAAAACTTTGATGTGATTTAGAACTGTAGAGTGAGTGGGTAAGCCTGTAAGTAGTAGTTCTAAATAATGGTTATTGGGAAGAAATGCTGGAAAAGGTAAAAAAAAAAACCCGAAAAAAATCAACAACCCCCCACCCTAACCAACAAAAAAACCCAAACACAAACCGACCAACCAGACACTCCCAAACCAAACAAAAACCTCTCACTTTTGGAAGTTGACTTTGAATAACAATCACAATCAAACACTTAGTGTGAAAACTTGAATTTTCCTTCCAGGGTGAAGAAATTGCAGATTCCTGCAATAATTCCTGCAGATTCCTGGAATTATTGTGGTACAATGGATAAGAAAACAATTAAAAAGTGCAATAAGCAGAAATATTTCCAGTATATTTTGCCTCATGTAGTCAGTGCTGTACTGAAGATGCCAGAAGACTTTTGTTTTTTCTATGTGCAAGGTTAAATCTGACTCTTTTACATAATTGTGTTTCTTCACATTTTGATGTCTTAGCATGGACAGTGATAAAAACCATGCATGGAAGGATATGCTCCTTAGTTGGGGGGTAAAAACTAAGCACTGCCATTTTCTTGCTGTTATTCCTCTCTCCTCTCCTGAATGCAGATCAAGAGATCCTTTATTCAGCTGTTCACCAGCATAAGGCACGTATAGATTTTTTTTTTTTTTTCTGGCTGATCCCTTTTTCTTCATTCCTTCTCTATGTAGCAAGTGTAGAGCTTTAGTTAGCTTCAGTAGATTAAATTGTACTCTTCTTAATTTCCTTTATATGAGTAATATGAAATAGATTTGTTTATGGTGAGCCAGGGTGCTGCTGGACTCTGTTTCCATTGAGTTTCCAGGCTAGTATTTACAGTGTATTGTTTTAGTTGCAAAAAGTGGTAGGAAGATTTAAAATGTATTGTGTTGGCCAAGGGTTATTTTTATCTTAGGCTTCTTCCAGAGCTATAGTCTGTTGAAGGGCAGGGTATTAGATCAGGTTGAAAGGGTAATGTTTCCTTCAAGTCTGAATTCTGTGTTTGTCCCTTGAATTAAAAAGTTTTTTGCAATGGTTCATGGCACTCTAGACAGAGGATGCCAATTAATTCTAATGGATCTTACCTAGCCAAATCTCTTTGCATCAGTTTCCAGAGTTTCCTTTTAAAGCAAAACTTTTGTGAAGGCTTAGAAATTTCAGTCATTATTCCAACATTTCTGTATGCCTAGATTACTTATATGATTAGTTATTTTGCACATCTGCTTTTTATGCAAACTTATGAGGTTACTGTTATTCTGGTAATGCCTAAAAGATAATGGAGCTGATCTCAGACTCTCAATAACAAGGATAGATCCTGCATAAAGCTTTGTCAGATGCAGCAACACAGTTTCAAAAAGAGGATACAAGTGTGTTCTGTGAAGTTCTACCTGAAGAGTAACTCTCAAAAGATATTTGGCTTACTATCCAGAAATACCTTTATTGTGAAATCCTGTGCAGATACTTAATATGTTTTAGTATCATGGAAGTACAACTGCATTTTCAGTGTGTTCATAAACTGCCAGTGAACTGCTTCTGGTTGCTGGTACAGGGATGCCTGCCACAGAGGTGAACACTTTCATTATAGCTAACCATCAGTTCAAATTTGTATGAAAGAATTAAAGTCTATCTCAAAAAAGCTTCTCCTATGGGGGCAAGCAGGTTTGAATCTCTCTGGTATGGAACAAAGCATCAGTCATTTTGTGAGGCCATTGCTTCTGCAGGCTCTTACCTTCACAGAATCAAAGATATTTTTACTCACCTGTTACCTCTGTCATCGCATGTTCCTTGTGTTTCTGTTTGTCATAAAATACTGCTTTGTCTCTCTACCCTGTCTGAGATATCTCCCTTTGCTTTTGACAGCAAGCTTTTGGAAGCTGTTGAATTCCAAATATGATGTGAAAGCCCATGTGGTTCAGGCCAGAGTCCACAGCATTTCGTATTATTACCCTTTGCATGCAGTTCATGTGACTGCTGTATTCGTTAATTTACTATGGGCCAGTCATATAACCTTGCTTCTTAAACCTCTTGAAGTTGAGACAGTAAAACTTAAGAATTACTTATTTTTTCATTTATTGTGATTTATAAATGAATTTCCAGTTCTTTCCTTCCCTCTAGTCCCATGAGGATATGAATCTGAAATCAACTTATACAGTAGAGGCCAAAAAACCAGATGCAGCCTAGTTATTATGGTAACTGATACTTTATAAAGGTTAACAAAACAAAACACTCCCTAAAGCCAAAGAGTGGCTGTATATACATTTCTGCAGTAGGTAAATACAGGTATCTGTAATATAGCTTAAAATGAAAGTGGAAGGAGAGGGCCTCTGAAGAGATTGTTCTCCTGAGCAGGAGCAAGGCATTAAACTGAAAGAAATGAGAAAAGGGGTGTGCATCTGGGGGTGGAACCTAAGCATTTAGATTTTGTATTTTTGTAATCTTGTCTTCTAGTTTCTTGAGTGTATTTAAAATGAATGATTTATCCTGGCATCTCACACGTTTAATTATCCTATTTTGAATATATTCTTGAGATTATTCAGCTGCTCCCAATTGTGAGAATGGATTTTATTTCATTGTAGGTATTGTAACAGCTAACTGAAGTTTATTTCACTTAAAAGTAGCTAATACTGAGCCTCTTCCCAAAAGGACCTGTTTGTTGATAATGCTTGGTCATTTTTTGCTCAGTTTGCATGAATGATATGTAGAGTAAGGAGAACTGCCTATGTTTTGCCTTCAAAGGTTATTTCTTGGATCTAAAAGTAATAGCCAAAGAACAAGTGCTAGATACGAGATTTGCAGCCAAATGTTGTAAAATATCTACCTTTTCTTGTTTATAATGAGCTCTTATTTTCTTTGTTATTACCAAATCTTATAGGCTTCTGCTGCATTTATGTCTTGGGTTACAACAGGGTGCCAGGTTGTACTCCAGCTTTGTGGGTTTAAGCCAGTGTTTCTGTACTGTTGCCTTTATTGTAATTTTTCTATTACATTGTAGCTGTCTTGAGATCTCTTGCAAGGTGTTTGTGTGGAGTCAATGCCTCTGACTGGTTTACCTTCAAACCAGCACATACTTTTGCGCCCAGTGTGCAGCATCCTGAGAGAAATCGGAAATGCGGTTTTGCATTGTATTACAGAAACTGCCTATTCACCATGATGCTTGACATGTTTACATGGACATTGTACCTTGCTCTCTATATTTTTCTGCCAGTGGGGAATTATTTGCCAGTTGTGATGCTCCTTTTGCTACCAGGAAATGGTATGAAAATTGCTTTTTTAGTTTATTATGTCTATTGCATGATAACATCAGAGGCAATGAAACTCATTCAGAATGTGTATTCAGTTTTGTTCACTTGTCCTGGTCTGGGCTGCTACCTCTAGGGCCTTGTTAATCACACCCAGCCCTTCGGGGTAAGTGTAGAGAATGGTTTCTTCCAGACTTTCAGGCCTGATACAGCAGTTTTTGAGAATATTGAGTTCTGGATGTCAAGGACAGCATAATCTTGTTAGTTTTGTTTTGTCTTCTCTGTATGCCTGCACTGTGTACACCATGCTTGGAATCTGAACAGTGCTTGGTGTGGTACAGCATATTCAGGAGGAGAAAAGAAGCAAATCAGCAGGCACCATGTCCACACAAACCATCACTGCGCAAGAGGGAAGAAGAACCAAAACAATGGGTGCTGTGTCCACACAAACTGTCACTGAGCCAGGACAGCCTAAGCCAGTAGCAGTTGCCCCCGTTCAGAAAAGGAAATAGAAGAGCAAATCAGTCCACATAGTGACTGACAAGGAGGCAGCAGGACCTTCGCACCCAGCAGAAGAGATGGAGCCAGAAATCATCATTCAGTCTCTGTCCCTGGGTGAGCTGCATGAGCTGTGGAGGGAGTTCACCCACCAGACAAACGAGTGCATCTTCACCTGGCTGCTCTGCATCTGGGGCGCAGCAGCAGCTAATGACACCATTTGGGAAGGACGTGAGGCTGGGCTGTCCCGCCATGTGGTCATTGACCAGGGGATCAGGAGAACCCAGGAAACTCAGCCTCTGGCAGCAACTGCTGGCAAGTGTAAGGGACAGATACCTTTGTACAGAAGACCTCCAGGTGCACCAAGGAAAATGGAGCACAATGGAACAAGGTATCCGATGCCTAAAGGAATTGGCTGTGCTGGAGATTGTTTTCTCAGAAGATGAGAGATTCCCTAAGAGCCCAGATGTTGTCCAGTGGACATTGCAAATATAGTAGAGATTCACACGGCTTGGACCAGCAATACACTCCCACTACTTAGTGACCCTGCAATGGAGGGGAGCTGGGGACAAGGTGGGTGCATTGGTCAACAAACTAAGAATTTACAAGGATGCTATCACTGCCCTGTTATGCACTCATGTCTTGTCCATGGAAACAAAGTTGGCTGAGCACGTCCAGAGCTTGGAAGAGAAAATTGAAGAGGTCCACCAGAAACTGAGGAAGGAGCTTAAGGAAAGAATTTACCACATCTCGCCAGAACCAACAAGAGTCTCTGCCATTAGGGACAGGTGTCTCCCAGCCAAGGAGAGAGGATACACTCTGCGAGGTAACCTCTGGTTTTTCCTTCAGGAGCACGGAGAAGACATGAGGAAGTGGGATGGAAAACCTACCTCTTCCTTAGCCACCTGGCTACATGAGCTGAAAAGAGGAACAATGACCACAAGAAGCTCATCTAGGGTCAATGCTGCTCTGATCTCTCATAGACAAGACTCCAGGTGGTAAAGGAATGATGATATGATTGATCCTTTTGAGGGGAACCTCAAGGTCATATTTACAGGAAGAGAGCAATATGTACCATGACCAGGATTAGAAGGGCTCTGCCTGTAGCCAGGTAGAGGAAAGGGACAATCAGGTCTATTGAACTGTGTGGATCTGATGGCTTGGCATGTCTGCCCCACAAAGGTGTATGGCTTTGGTTGACACTGGCACTTAATGTACCCTGATGCCATCAAGGTATGTGGGAGCGGGACTCATTCCTCTTTCTGGGGTGACAGGTGGATCCCAGCAGCTGACTGTACTGGACGCTGAAGTGAGTTTAACTGGGAACGAGTGGCTGAAACACCCCATTGTGACTGGTCCAGAGGCCCCATGCGTACTTGGCATAGAGTGTCTCAGAAATGGGTATTTCAAAGACCCAAAAGGACATTGCTGGGCTTTTAGGAGAGCTGCTCTAGAGACAGAGGAAATTGGACAACTGAATACTCTGCCTGGTCTCTCAGACAACCCCTTGCTGTGGGACTGCTGGAGATTGAAGCACAAGAGGTACCAGTTGCCACAGCAATGCACCGTCAGCAATACCACACTGACAGAGACTCTGGGTTCCCATCCATAAGATGATTCATGAACTGGAGAGCCAAGGGGTGGTCAGCAAAGCTCGTTCACTCTTTAACAGCCCTATATGGCCAGTGCGTAAGTCCAGTGGAGAATGGAGTCTGATAGTGAATTACCATGGCCTGGAAGAAGTCATGCCACCATTGAGCGCTGCTGTGCCGGACATGCTGGAGCATCAGTACGAGCCGCAGTCCAAGGCAGCAAACTGGTACGCAACCATTGACATTGCCAGTGATTTTTCTCTGTTCCTTTGGCAGCAGAGTGCAGGCCCCCGTTTGCCTTCACCTGGAGGGGCATGCAATATACTTGAAACCGACTGCCCCAGGGGTGAAAGCACAGTTCCACCATCTGCCATGAACTGATCCAGACTGCACTGCAAAAGGGTAAGGCTCCAGAACATCTGCAGTACATCAATGACATCATGTATGGGCGAACACAGCAGGGGAAGTCTTTGAGAAAGGAGAGAAGATTATCCAGAATCTCCTGAAAGCTTGCCATTAAACAAAGTAAGTTTAAGGGACCTGCCCAAGAAATTCACTTTCTAGGAGTAAAGTGGCAAGATGGATGTTGCCAGATTCCAATGGAAGTGATTAACAAAATAGCAGCTATGTCTCCACCGACCAACAAGAAAGAAACCCAGGCTTTCCTAGGTGCTGTCGGTTTTTGGAGGATACATATCCCAGAGTACAGTACAATTGTAAGCCATCTCTATCTTGCGACACAAAAGAAAAATTATTTCCAGTAAGACCCTGAGCAACAATAAGCTTCTGAACAAATTAAACAGGAGATTGCCCATGCAGTAGCCCTTTGGCCAGTCAGGACAGGGCAGGATGTAAAAAATGTGCTCTACACTGCAGCCAGGGAAAATGGTCCTTCCTGAAGCCTCTGGCAGGAGGAACCTGGAGAGACCTGAGGATGACCGCTGGGGTTCTGGATTTGGGGATACAAAGGGTCCGAGGCCAGCTAAACCCCAACTGAGAAAGAGATTCTTGCAGCCTGCAAAGGGGTTCGAGCCACCTCAGAAGTGATTGGCAATTGAAGCACAGCTGCATCTGGCATCCCGACTACCAGTGCTGGGCTGGATGTTCAAAGGAAAGGTTCCTTCTACACATCATGCGACCGACGCCACATGGAGCAAGTAGATTGCTCTGATCACACAGTGAGCCTGGATAGGAAATCCTAATTGCCCTGGGATTCTAGAAATCATAACAAACTGGCCCAAAGGTAAGAGTTTTGGACTATCTTTTGAAGAAGAAGAGGAGCAGGTGACGTGCTGAGGAGNAACCCAGGCTTTCCTAGGTGCTGTCGGTTTTTGGAGGATACATATCCCAGAGTACAGTACAATTGTAAGCCATCTCTATCTTGCGACACAAAAGAAAAATTATTTCCAGTGAGACCCTGAGCAACAATAAGCTTCTGAACAAATTAAACAGGAGATTGCCCATGCAGTAGCCCTTTGGCCAGTCAGGACAGGGCAGGATGTAAAAAATGTGCTCTACACTGCAGCCAGGGAAAATGGTCCTTCCTGAAGCCTCTGGCAGGAGGAACCTGGAGAGACCTGAGGATGACCGCTGGGGTTCTGGATTTGGGGATACAAAGGGTCCGAGGCCAGCTAAACCCCAACTGAGAAAGAGATTCTTGCAGCCTGCAAAGGGGTTCGAGCCACCTCAGAAGTGATTGGCAATTGAAGCACAGCTGCATCTGGCATCCCGACTACCAGTGCTGGGCTGGATGTTCAAAGGAAAGGTTCCTTCTACACATCATGCGACCGACGCCACATGGAGCAAGTAGATTGCTCTGATCACACAGTGAGCCTGGATAGGAAATCCTAATTGCCCTGGGATTCTAGAAATCATAACAAACTGGCCCAAAGGTAAGAGTTTTGGACTATCTTTTGAAGAAGAAGAGGAGCAGGTGACGTGCTGAGGAGGCCCTACCATATAACCAACTACCAGAGAATGAAAAGCGGTAACCCCTTCTTCATTGATGGTTCCTGCTGAGTTGTAGGAACAAACTGGAAGTGGAAAGCTGCTGTATGGAGCCCCACATGGAAAGTTTCAGAAGCTACCAAGGAACAAGGCAGATCAAGTCAGCTTGCAGAGCTTAAAGCTGTCCAGCTGTCTTTGAATGTTGCTGAATGAGAGAAGTGGCCAAGACTCAACCTCTGCGCTGACTGGTGGATGGTAGCTAATGCTCTTTGGGGATGGCTGCAACACTGGAGAACGGCCAACTGGCAGCGCAGAGGGAAACTCATTTGGGCCACTGAGATTTGGCAGGACATTGCCGCCCGGGTAGAGAGGCTGATCGTGAAGGTTCGATGTATGGATAAGCACATACCCGAGAGTTGGGCTAATGAACAGCATTGTAACAATGAGCAGGTGGAGTGAGCTGCCAAGGTTAAAGTATCTCAGGTGGATATGGACTGGCAGCACAAGGCAGAATTATTTCTAGCTCACTGGGCCCACGATGCCTCTGGTCATCAGGGAAGAGATGTGACGTACTGATGGGCCCGTGACCAAGGGGTGGACTTAACCATGGACCGTATCTCACAGGTCATCCATGACTGCGAGACATGTACTGCAGTCAAGCAGGCCAAACAGGTGAAGCATCTATGGTATGGTGGATGGTGGTCAAAATATAGGTATGGGGAAGCCTGGCAGATTGATTACATCACCCTTCCCCAAACCCGCCAAGGCAAGCGCTACATGCTGACCATGGTGGAAGCAACCACTGGATGGCTGGAGGCCTACCCTGTGCTTCACACTACTGCCCAGAACACCATCTTGGGCCTTGAACAGCAAGTCCTGTGGAGACATGGCACCCTGAAAGAACTGAGTTGGGCACCGGGACTCATTCCAAAAACAGCCTTATAAGCACCTGGACTAGAGAACATGGTATTGAGTGGATGTACCATATTCCTGATCACGCACCAGCCGCCGGGAAAGTTGAATGGTGCAACAGACTGCTAAAAACCACCCTGAAGGCATTGGGCAGGGAGACCTTCAAAAACTGTGAACTGCATTTAGTGAAGGCCACCTGTTTGGTGGCCTTTCAACACCCAAGGCTCCATCAATTGAGCTGGTCCTGCCTGGTCAGAACCCTTGCACACCGTAGATGAAAATAAAGTCCTTGTGGTACACATGAGATGTATGTTAGGGAAGATAGTTTGGATTAATCCCACCTCAGGCAAAGGCGGATGCATCCAGGGGATTGTTTTTACTGAAGGACCTGGTTACACTGGTGGGTAATGCAGAAAGATGGGGAAACCCATTGTGTACCTCTGAGGGACCTAATTTTAAGTGAGAACTGTGTGTAATGTTTCATTGTGTCTATATATATATAAGTAGAGTTTAAGAAAGATATTAATTTGGGTATGATGTAGATGGTGTAGAATGGGATGGATAATGTCTTGGATTACAATTTAAGGTGTAACTAGAGTGTGTATTCTACCAACACCTGCGTCACCTTCTGATGAACTGTTAATGGTGGGTGCTTTGCTACAGCTGCATACCCCACCTGGGAGTTGGGTGTAGTGTTCTCTTTGTTACACCCTGCCTAAGGGTGGTCATCTCTGCTGAAGTGCCATCAAGGACTCCCCAAAATACCCTACCTCATAGGATTACATCGTTCCATTTTAAAACTCCCTGCCTTGGGGGAGGTTCTGAACATTCCTGCCTGGATTTGAGCGTATATAATCTCAAGGTTTGGGGACTTGAGGGAACCAACACTGGACCTCCAGAGAAGGACCAGATCTTTCCACAGGACCACTGCTAAAACAAGACCACACCCATCATTTCAGTGGGACTGCAACCACCATTTAATCAGACTGCTACCACCACCCTGACCAACAGGGTGCCAGGTTATACTCTGGCTTTGTCAGTTTAAACAGGTGTTTCTGTACTATTGCCTTTATTGTGACTTCCTATTAAACTGTAGCTCTGTCTTGAAATCTCTTGCAGGGTGTTTGTGTGGGGTCAGTTCCTCTGGCTGGTTTACCTTCAAACCAGCACAATTTACAACAAGAGAACAGAACGAAGTACAATGTTGTGAAAGCAGCCAAAAAAACAAGTTTTGATTTCAATAGATTCAAGTCTGTGCTGAGTACCTAAAAAAGTTTTGAGTTTAGTAAAATATTGAATGCCTAGGGAACTTCATTAATTTTGGAGTCAGAAAGATCTTACAAATATTAAATATCTTTGCAGGAACACTTAGTCAGTCTGGATGAGCCAGCCTCGGAAGCTGGACAAGAAGCTCTGCTTAGACAAGAGCAAGCAAAAATCATTCGTTTTGAGAGGCAAGCGGAAGAGTTCCTCAATGCAGTCTTTTACAGAAAAGGTTGGTTTTAATGGCGGGGAGGAGGATGCGGGAAATAATCTCTCTTGTGGTCTTTTTGCATGCAATGTAGGTATCAAAGATCTGATGTTCAAGTTGTAACTGTATGTTCAGTGTCTTTCAGTCATCTTCTTTATATATATATTTATCAAGGGTAAAAATTGACTCACAAGTAATGTAGCAATACAACAGTGTGGGCTTGGGACAGAGGACAAGTGTGTAACTATTTAACCCTAAACCAAATCTCTCCGTGAGAACACTGGTGTTTGCACTTCTGGAGAGATGACTGAGTTCTTACCCAGCAGAACTGTTCCCCATAAGCAGTGTTTAGTTGAGTGGGCTGTTTGGAAGAAAGGTCAAGTGACAGTGGTGATAGTAGGTGGGTAATGTGTTTTAAAAAAAATATTTATTTTATTTTGATGGGATATAAGCTCATGCAGTTTTTCTTAAAGGTCCTCAGTCTTTTCACTGTTGGTAATGATTACCCACCCTATTCTGAACAATCTACAGTATAAAATATTATTGGAATAGTGCTAAGGATATATGGACAATTCAAAATGTGATCAGCAAAAAGAATTGCTGTAGAATATGCTGAGAACATGCTCAATGCTAGAAAATCACCTAAATATCTTCTGGACAGTTGTTGCTTAAACTGTGCTCTTAAGGAAGGCACAAAGCTCATTTCACTGTTTTCTACAAATCTGAGAAACATGAATCCAGAGGTTGCTTCCAAATGCATCCTGAATGAAAGTACATCATACTTATCAGTCTAACCCATGTGTGAGAAAATCTGCCAAATCAGTAATTCCAGCCTGTCTGCTGGGGGACAATGCAAGGCTTCAGTTTAACAAATTAGAAATTGCTGTAGCCAGTGCTCAGCCCTTCCTTCCAGTGACCAAAATATTTAAAGGTGTTTTAAGTAGATAACAGTATCTTAGCCTTTCTTTTATGACTCAAATGAATAAATAAAAGCTATACATTATGATGCTTCTGTACTTTTTGCAATACATGCGGGATGGTAGGAAGGATAGTTACTGCATTACTATTGATAGTTCAGATAATGCCTTTATTCCAAGGCTTCCTTTTCAAGTTTTCTTTTTTCTTGTAAGGTTAATGTTTCCTTTTGCTTTTGAGTTTATCCCATTTATCTTCAAATCCAGAAGGAATTTAAGAAAACTAAAGTCTAGAGAAAATACAGATTTTTTTGCATATTGCTTTTTCTGTTGAGAAAAAAAAAAGCACTTCCATGACTTCCAAACTGTTTATTAAAGACTTCATTCCTTTAACTCTAAACGTAAATCTTTATGTATGACGTGTGTGTGTGTCTTTCAGAAAAGTATGCTTTTTGAAATTTGTTGGAGAACCAGCAGCAGATATTGCAGTGTGCTTATGAAGGGTATAATACCCTGTCCATGGCCAGATACCCAGAATGAAGATAATGAAAAATGTCAGATGTCCAAGAATCTTTGAGAATTCTTTTAAAATAAACTCTTGTTTTCCTTCCTCGGACAAAGCTGTGCTTGATGTAAGAGTAATAGGTGAGGGGTAGAAGCCTGGCAGGAAGTCAGTTCTGAATCCTTAATACATCATTGTCAAGCTTGTCTGTATTTAGATTGCTTGAAATCTAACTCATGCTACTGCCGTAAGATCCCCAGGCACTGTCGTACCAAAGAGGACACAAAGAACAGCAGAACTCTGACATTCCTACATTGCTCAGAGATGTTGAGCTCTTCTGACTTCATGCCAGCAATTAGCTTTTTTCTTCTTTCCATCCACACTGCCAGTAACATGTGAGATGGGCATTTTGTAGCCCAGGTAGATCAGAGAAAATGGAAATGCTCTCTGAATGCTGGCTGCACTTTGATGTACTGAACATGAACAGGGAATCAACAAGATCAGCAAACTTTTTGAACAGATTTACTGTCCATTAATTTTACGTCCTTTCTCTGAAATTTATGTCCCTGGCACTCTGACCCAGTAATGCTTCCTTCAAATACTCATATTTTTCCAGTCAAAGCAGAGTGGTAGTACTTGTACTAGTTGTCTGTTACCTTTACTTTGTGGCAGGACAGGACCTTCTTCTGGTTTAAGGAAATCGTACCTTTATTTCTTTGATACTGCCCTTACAAGATTTCAGTATAAAAATACACAGAAGCTATTAAGGCTTTAAAGCTCAGAGGTACTGCTTTAGACTCTTTATAGCTGATCATTATTTGCTGTATTTTTTCTTCTCTGAGAATTTCTGTGTTTTAGTTAATTTTAGTTTTATTTTCTTATAAAGAACTAGACAGGTGGAGTCAAGATAAATATCTTTTTGATTTCAAGTGATGCTGGAGGGGCACCAGCACATATTTTCCACTCACTTTTGAACAGCTTTAATCCTCAGCATTCAGGCTTTATATTAAGTAAGAAGCCTTTAATGTGCTAGGTACCTACCCTTCTGCTTGAAAATTGAGTTTTCTGTCCTGAATTAGTGAGTTTATCTTGAACAGCACTAGAAAGTTGTCATTCTGGGCTGATTCTTTGAAGCTGCAAATTACAACGATGCATGGCTGTAGGCATATGTAATATTTTATTTCTGAATGTGTAAATATGTTCAGCTGTAAGCATTTTTGAAATGAACATATGAACATGGTGCACAGTAAAGGCCTGATTCTTCATTCAGAAAACACACGTGCCATCGAGCTCTGCACTCCTGCCAGCCCCACTTGTATATGCTACAATCACATGTCAAACAGTTGGTATCAGTGTGATCATGCCATCAATTTGTGCCCCTCTGGGCCTCCCTAGAGCCTTTCTATGTCCTTCAGGAGGTTATAGTGAAGAAATTAAAAATTGGAAGAAATGTCACCACAGCAGAACAAAGCCTCCACACCTTTCCAGACTAGTGTCCTTGTGGACCATTTGGGAAGCAAGTGATTATAAAATGTACCAGAATTTAAGTTTGGCTCATTTCTTGGTGTCTTTTTAAAACTGTAGTATTTGATACTTAGCAACAAGTGAAATTTACAGGATGTTTTCAAGAAACAGTTACATATTTACATAAACATCCTGGAAATTTACAGCTATTACACCCCTTTAAAAGCTGTATAAGATCTGTGGTGACTGTGTAAGATCTTAGGTGTAGAAAGCTGTGCTTAACAGAAGGGAATTTGGGCTTGATAATATTTAAATCTCAATATGGTGTTTCATTAAAAAACACAGTGGCTGCTTACTGCTACTCTGATTTGTGGGCAGCTCTGCTCAAACCTTCATATCATTATTTTTTTACACATACAGTAAAGCTGGTTTGTTGATGTACTTCTGACAAAAATGATAGCAAAAGGCAAATCTAACACTGAAATGTCCCACAAAAGATTTTGCTAATGCTTCTAATAGCTCAATCTCAATTGATTAGCTTTCAACCTGGGCAATTTTTTTTAAGAGATAGTAAACACTTCTCTATTGTTCCCTCTTGAGAGCTGCTTTTAAAGATTTATTTGGTCTTCTGCTGCACAGTTTTTTCTGAATGTTTCTTTGGTAATAGAAAATCAAACCTTTTGAGCAATTTCTGGAATAGCGGTGTGGTTGTGGTGTGCTTTGGGGTTTTTTGGGGGTATTGTGGGTGGTTGATGTTTGTTGTTGTTTTCGTTTTTTGGGGTTGTGGGTTTGTTCATTTGTTTGCTTGTTTAAAAAACCCAAAACTGATTTGGCCAGAGAACACAGTGTTTGAAATGAAGTGGCAGGACTTAGCTTCTGTGATTTAGAAGTTACAGATTTACTTTCACATCACGAGTTACCATTGGTCTAAAATAGTGATTTTTGTCAATAAAGTTTTTGGTTGCCTGCATGCCCAGATACTTTTTTATTTATACACTATTTCATATAGATAAATTGGAATGCCTACTTGTTCTGTTTCACATCCCTTACTAATAGATTTAGCAACTCTTCTAGAAATAGAATTACTTGTCATGTGACACATCTTGGGTTTTTGTGTATATGCAAGTTCTTTGGGTAATTCCTGATGCTGTGTTGATTACAATGGTAGAAATGTCAAAAGGAATAGATAGAATGAGATGGAAGACACTTGAACATTTGATCTTCATGTGAATAATTTTAAATTGTCAGATCTATACAGCTTTATTTCTCAGTAAACTTAGAGGGGACTGCTGCAACTTTATTGTCCATTTTACTTACCCTTCTGTAGCTGCAGGTAAGTTATGCAATTCTTCCACTGAGTAACCTGTTCAGTATTTTTGGAATGAGCTCCATTACTTGGTACTTCAGCTCTCCTTTCCATTTCCACACCTCTTAAAGGTCTGATGGAATATATCTATATTTAAAAACAAAATATGAGATTGCATATTTCTTTTAGGAAAGTGTTCTTTCGGGAAGGCTGTATCAGAATTAGCAATGGTTCTTATTCAGGTATTCTAAGACTGAAGTACATTTTCTACAGAAACCATTTTATCTTTGGCTTTCTTTTTTTTTTCCCCCTGGATTTTTTTTTTGTAAATAAACAATGACTTAATATAAAAGCTGTTTTACTTAAAGTGCTTCCTTAAAAGAAATCTCTAATATTTGCAGACAGTCCTAGGGTCTCTGACCCCAATATTCCCCTAGTGGCCCGTGAGATCATGCAGCGAATGATCCGACAGTTTGCTGCTGAATATACCTCAAAAAATAGCTCTACTCAGGACTCCAGCCAGCCCAATAGCACAAAGAACCAAAGCCTGCTGAAAGCATCTCTGGTCGCCTCCTCTCCCACGGCTGCAACTGCTCAGAACCCTGTGCTCAGCAAACTGCTCATGGCTGACCAAGACTCACCTCTGGACCTTACTGTCAGAAAGTCTCAGTCAGAACCTAGTGAACAAGGTAGGACTCTTACCAGTGTCTTGCATCCTGTGGCAATCCATTAATGGCATTCTTGTTGCAGAACCAGACAATTAAAAGGTTGCACTTTTGCATAAAATGTAAAGTGGAAAAGTAGATGTTTTTACAATAAAATAATGACTAGTTCAATGCATCTGCGAGAGTAACGATTTTTTGAAAGAGTGTAGAGCCATAGACGTGAGAGATTCTTCTGAAGAAGGGCAAAAGGAATGGACATGCTCCAGACTCTGAGGATAAGTGTGCTATTCCTGCTGGAAGCAGTCTGCCAAAATAGACTGTACGCTTGCTGATAAGAGAAGTTCACGTGGTCATGAAAATCACAATGTTGTCTCTTCTCTGAAAATTAGTACACAGTCTGACTGAAGGGCTGATTTATTTTCTTTCTGTTCATGGTGTGAGAAGAGTATCTTTTAAAAGTCTGTGAGAAATTGCTTTGTGAAGGCTGTAAGAATTATACCCGTGAACTGCACTAAACTTCCAGGTTTGTGCATTTGGATGAAATGTCTCTTTTCTACCTTAAAAATAGACTTGTTCTGTAGAGCACAGATTGAATAACTTGTAACAGTGTTTCAGAGCTTATTTTAATTCAAAAACCTTGCTTTCCATCAAAAATGCCTTTTTTTAAAAGAAGCAAATTCTGAGAGTGATATAGTATATGAACTTTTCTGTTCTGAAACTCTTGAATCCTAAGTGTATTGTACTGATTAAAATTGGACCCTATACCCTTCTTTAAAAAAATGTTCTTGAAGTCATTCTGTCACAGTAGGCTATCCATCTGCAAATGGAAAAGGTGCCTTCAAAAAAAAAAACGAACCAACTCTTTCTAGCTAGGACAGAAGAGTAGGTATCCCTTTATTCTTTTAAATTGGGTTATGAAGCCTTTTGTAAACAGGTCCATTTTATGTGTCCAGTAATATGCAGCTTGGACATCTGGACACATACTGCACTTACAGCACTTACTGAAAGCTGTCATTGCACTTCAGTTCCAAGCAGCAATGAGAGGTTGAATAGTGTCTCTTGAAATGTGGCCCTGTACAGTTAGCTGTTAGGCATTTGTTTCTAGCTGTCTTTATTTCATGAGTGTGTTTTGCATGTATGTTTATAAATGTTAAAATGTTCTCATTGTTAAACTTTTTGCTGAAAGAAAGAGGGAGAGAATCAGTTTTGCTTTGTTTCTTTTTAATTAGAGGATGGTATGGTGGAGAAGAAAGCATGTACATGAACTGTTCTGTAGCTACCGTGTGATGGAAAAAGCTGTAAGATAATGTCTAATGTTCATAACACTTGTTATGAAAGTAGAACATGTGCGTATTGACTTACACAGTAATCTGTTTGCTGATGTAAATTTTTTTTCCAATTTACATTTAATGTAATTGGAAAGAGATCTTGCCAAACTTGTTAATGAGAGATTTCAGAGGCTGTCATGAAAGGTTGCTAGTGGTGCTTTGTGCTATATTTTGTTCCTAGTGGGTTGAGGGGAGCCCAGCTAGCTGTAAACTTCTCCCTGGGATATGAGGTTGGCCCTGCTTCCCCTCAGGGGCTTCTGGGTCGTACTGACCCTTCTGAGGGAGGAAGCATGGATGCGAGTGGCTCTGGCAGCTGCCTGTGCTGTCCAGCCTCTTGAAAAGGAGGAAAGACTTGATCCAGTCTGTGTCTCTTGTGCCTGCATAAGTGTTGTTCAGAAAGAAAATTTAATTTTCTGCTTGCTTAAGTTTGGGTTATGGTGTGTTCCCAAATGCAGTGGGCGGAACAGCTTTCCGTAAGTTAATTCTAGTTCAGTGTTTATCATGTTTTTTCTCCATATGTCAGATGAGAACTTTAAGCAATCTGAAAGCTGTCTTACATTGTTCTTGTGCTGGGTGGTATTTACTTGATTAGATGGAATGAGTGAGGAGCTCTGATATGTCTCGAGTTTACCTTGCCAACAGGTTTCATTTATCTTTGCCTCATAAATTCCTCATTTCAAAGTTTCCAGGAACTTCAGATGGCTGGGCTGCTTCAATGCCCTTATAAAAATGACCAGAATTTCAAGCTGCTTTAATGCAGTAGGAGCAAGGCTTTTCTGGTGAAACATGCTTCCTTTTCTGATGCCTATAAATGCAGAGTTTACTTAAGGGTTTGCATAGGAGCATGGGGGGAGCATGAGGAAGTGCCATTAGTGTGAGTGCAAGAAGCAGTCTAGCAGGAAAACCAATTTGGCATATGGAAGAGAGGGAATAAAACGACACAATAGAGGAGAAAGGCAGCAGCTTTTCCAGTAGGGACCTATTGGAGGCATGGAAAAAAAAAAAAGATGAAGCTGGCTGCCATGTGAGAAGGAATCCCACATCTATATAATTTAATCTCACATCTATGTAATTTCCAATATGAAATTCTGAATGAATTTTGTTATAGAGATTTGGATTTTTAAAAAAAAGAAATCCAAATACTGGCTTGGAACCTCCCTTTAAGGAGAGGAATATCTCAGGAATTTGAAGATTGTCTCATTTTTGGACCACTGAGAGGTAGTTATGTGATAGGCTCTGTTGTATCCAGAACTGTCATTTGAAGGTAATTTTTTATGCTATGTCTCTTGTAACAGATGCACTTTTAATTTTGTTAATTTTTGTTGTGATTTCTGAAGACTATATTGAAGTCACATGTAAACAATATTACCAAAAAAAAAAAAATCCAAGCCTTATTCTGTTTAAAAAGACTGATAAACCAAAAAATATTGTGTGTTAAAAATGACTTTAGCTCAAAAGACTTACTTTGTCTTTTCAGCTGAAGACAAGATCAGCATGGCTGATCTTGCTTCTTCAAACACTGAAGTCATTCTTTTGTCTCTGCAGACGGTGTTCTTGATTTATCCACTAAGAAGAGTCCTTGTGCCGGCAGCACCTCTCTGAGTCACTCTCCAGGGTGCTCCAGTACTTCAGGAAATGGGTAAGAGAAAGCAACTTACTATGACCTTTTAAAACAGTTTTGTACTAAAAATGTGTGCTTAGCTTCTGTTAATTTTAACTTACTTTTGGTGTTAACCCTTTGGAGTAATGTGTTTTCAACTTGTATCTTTGGCAAATACCTTCACCCCACCTGCCAAATAAGAGTTGTTGCCGACTGAGACAGGTTTAACTTGCAGTTAATGATTCTAATATCTGTTATTTTGGCCAGTTTGGTACTTAGCCAGAGATCTTTCCATTACCTGTTTCTTGGTTTTAGTGATAGGTGATTTCCATGGAGATGCAAGTTCAAGTAAATGCATGAAGAATCTTAGAGGCTTTGCAGTATATTTAGACTTCATTTCACTTAGGGCAAAGTTAGCTAACAGGAAAGTTTATTTTAGTGGGAACAATGATTCAGATGATAAACCATGCTGGATTAGATTTAAATCACTGCATGATTTTTGTTAATATTTCCTAGCATAAACCACAACTTAGAAAAGGACATGCAGCAGGGAGTCTGGTAATTGAGAACTTTAAATGTGACTTTGGATTTGCGATTGTACTGTAGTACTGAACAAATTAAAAAAAAAAAAAAATCACAGAGTACATGGTGTACTACTCTTGCCTAATCACTTCATGGTGTGAAAAACTGTTAAATTAAAAAAAAAAAATCTTTAGGTTTTGTATTTCTAATGGTCACCATTTGCATACATATAGAATCCCTTTACTCTTAGTTAGGGTTGTACTGGAGAGGCTGATTGGAGGGGTTTTGGGTGTTGATTTTCTTGAAGCTACAGTGAACAAATAATTTTTTTATTGATGTACAGAAATAGTATATGGTTTAAAGTGCTATTTAATTGCTGGATTTAGCTTTATGATAGCCTTCGAAAAACGCGAAAATCTGAACTAACAACCCACTCCCAACCACTAGTCCCACGTACTGGTAACAGCTGATTGAATTTTTGCATTTCTCTCTGGAAAAATACTACTGTCTCAGATTTCTCCCTTCAAGATTCCTTTTCTGTTTAATATTTCTATTAATAAAATACTTCAATCCTTCTTTAAAACTTAGTCTTCCTAGTTTTTTACAGTTCTTTAGCATGAACCTTCCACAGCAGCACTTCTCTTTTAATTCTGAACAGGTTATTTCCAGCTTTTTTTTCATAGGAAGGCAGCAGAAGCCACTAAGACTCTGTACTGTTTGTTCCCTTGTTTGTGAATCAAGTGAGGGCCAAAGTCCAAAAGAGAGGGATGACAGAGCCAGCATCTGGCATTGTCCTGCTCAGTCCTGTGGGTCCAGAGAGGATGGGGCATACTGGCACCTGTGGTTACTCGTACAGGTGTGCAATATATAAGGCTGGCTGCAGTTTGTGCATCCCTAAGTCAGACGTAACGCTCTGTTAGCCGCCACTATGACCTTTATTTAGGTGTAGAATCTCTGGTGCACACTGTGATGCTGATACATGCTGTGGAAGGGGTGGAGAATGCACATTGTCTGAGAGGGTTCTCTGGAACTGCAAACTTTGATCCATTTCTCTGGATTTTGTTCTGAATCCTTGTTGACTCTTGTTGTGCACATCTATGACTTGTTGCATCCTGGAGAGAAGTGAACAGCATGTGTATCAAGCATTGTGTATGTTACATGCCAGGTCCTTTCAGTGGATGTCCTTTCTCTAAAGACTCTTTTTAATCCCAGTATGATGTTAAAAATAGTAATGTAGCTTTTCAGTACTATGTATCCTGTCCTTAAATAATACTGACTTAGCCAGAGGGCTTTGCACCAGTATAGTGTCCCAGAGCGCTAAAATAGATTCTCTTTGTTAATTTATATGCTGAACATGGAGAAATTTGGAGGTGGATTTTGAAACCGATGTGACTTAGTAACTACAGGGGGCTAAGCAATCAAAGCATTAACATAGATGTGATTCTCTGCAGCAGTAGTACTTTATTTCATAGGAAGAACACTTGCGATGAAAGGGAAATGGTAAAAATACATACCGCCTTTTTTTTTGTTAACCCTTGATCTGGATGACAGTTGGAACTTAGATCTTTCCTTTCCTAGCCATGCTTTGTATCAAATGAGATTCAGGGCTGTGTATATATGCAATTAGTTGTCAAGAGAGGAGTTTGGTAAGTCTAGTGTAATGCAGCGTTTTTCTCTGTGATCCGCAGTATCCCAGCTTTCATATTTGGTGCTTAATGAAAGGCAAATACCTTTAAGGCCTGCTAAGCTTTTTCTTTTATCCTGAGCAGCAATTCTTCAATATGATGTAAGCAAACACTATCCAGGTTTTCCACCTATGTGTAGATTCTGCAGGTGGCAGTCATATTTGCATGTTGAATATGTTGCACTGTGGCTTACTCTTTTATTACTGTGCTTGTTTAGTGGTAACGTCACACCAGTAACACCGTTGTGTGTAGATCTATGGCGATTGATTACTACTTTGTAATTAAGGTGCTATTTTCAGACGCTTGCGCGAAGTCTTTTCTACTCCGAGAATTTGTGAACCCAACCAGAGGCCAGCCAACAGGTTTTGTTTTTTCTTTGCCCAAAAAGCTTCTCTTTTTTTGCGAACAAGTTTTAAAACTGACTGATGCTGAGACTTAAAAAAAAAATTAAAATTAAAAAAAAAATTTAGAGAAAAATAAATAACACAAAAAGTGATGTTACCCAAGCAAGGCCTTCTAATAAAGGAGTGGCCCCCTCACCCATCCCTCCCTACCTGTGCAAGTCCTGCTCACATCAGTTTCCTTCCATCCAATTAGGCGACCTGGGAGACCCAGCCAGCACCATCCGGAGGGACTACAGAGTGGTGATGGGGTACCTCCAAGAAGCTTGCAGGATGGAACCAGGGAAGGTTATGGCCACTCCACATCTCTTAAAGTACCGCTGGCTCGATCACTCCAGATTAGTGAAGAACTGCTGAGCAGAAACCAGTTTTCTACGGCTGCCAGCCATGGGCCATCTGGACTACAGAATCATGGACAGCACTTAATATTATCCAGGGAGGCTTCTTGGGCAAAACCACACTACGAATTCAATTTCAGCCGCATGAAATTCAGGGGAAATGGTGCACTCAGCAACATCAGTGACCTTCCTTTTCTTACAGAAAACTCTGCCTTTCAAAAAATGGCACTTCAAACTAAACAGGATGGGAAAAAGGACGTGAGCCATTCATCTCCTGTGGATTTAAAGATACCACAAGTTCGAGGCATGGACCTTTCATGGGAGTCCCGCACTGGTGACCAGTACAGCTATAGCTCTTTGGTAATGGGTTCACAAACGGAGAGCGCGCTTAGCAAAAAGTTAAGGGCTATCCTTCCAAAACAAAATAGGAGAAGTTTGCTGGATGCTGGACCAGATTCCTGGGGCTCAGATGCTGAGCAGTCTACCTCTGGACAGCCATATCCCACCTCAGATCAAGAGGGAGATCCTGGCTCCAAGCAACCTAGGAAGAAAAGAGGGAGATACAGACAGTACAACAGCGAGATACTGGAGGAAGCAATCTCTGTGGTTATGAGCGGGAAAATGAGTGTTTCCAAAGCTCAGAGTATTTATGGGATCCCCCACAGTACACTGGAGTACAAAGTTAAAGAGAGGCTGGGCACTTTGAAAAACCCTCCAAAGAAAAAAATGAAATTAATGAAGTCGGAGGGGCAGGATGTTTCAGTAAAGATTGAATTAGATCCCCAGGGAGAAGCAGCACAAAGTGCGAATGAATTGAAAGATGAATAGGGATGTTGTACAGTGCCAATTACTTTGCAAACTGGGTGAGCACTACTGCATAGTTCAACCATCACTGAGCGCACCTGAGTCTCCTGTTTACTGCAATGCTCTTTCCTTTGCAGTTTAGCATAGACTTACGTGAACACAGGTGAAAGATGTGCTCTGAATGTCACATTTGTAAATTTTTCTAGCCTGGTATGGTGCAGTTTCCCTCCTTCACCTGCCCACTGCCCTCTTTCTTTCTTTGTTGTTTTTTTTTCTTTTGCCTTTTGCATGTTTCTCTGTAATAGAGAGTTGAGTTACCTCACAAAGAATGCAGATCTGTGGAAGTGGACGTCTTGCCTGTAGAGCCTGCCTGAACTTCTGATGTTGGATTTTTCATATCTGCCTTTATAGAAATACGTCCACTTCGTTAAACTGACACCCTCCTAAAACCAGGCAATTTTCAAATGAAAATCAGACTGTCATTCTACAAAAATGTTTCAGAAACCTTTTTTTCTCCTCTTATTTTTGTTGATCCAGTTGATTGAAAGATTTAAGCTAAATCAAATTATTTACGAATGGTACCTCTCTTGAACTCAGATTTGTCGACTAGATAGATAATCAATTGGGTCTAATTAGGCTCTCCACTGTTTTCTTTCTAAATTAACCATACTTACCATTTGCTGTCTGCTTAGTGCTCACCCGGAGGGGAGGGGAGGGGAGGGAAAACTTACATACACTACCTTCAGAAAATGTCAGTTAATTATTTATAACACTACCTTCACTGTAATTTTATTTGGTGTTTTTGAAGGGTGATATTTAGACTCACCTGCTTGAGGATGTAGCCTTATCTCACGGAAGACAAGCTTCTCACAGTCAGGAGCAGTCAGGGTACACTAAATGATGTATTAGCGTATGCCTCATTTTACCAGAACTATGGTTCTTTGTGACCTTCACACTTTTTACAGACTTGATTCTGAGTTTACTAAACTATGTGGTTCCAACAGCTAGTTTAAATGACTCTAATCCAGGGATGGGGGATTTGTGTAACAAACTACTGTGATACTGCAAAAAAAGAAAAAANNNNAAAAAAAAAAAAAAAGGAAAAAAAATAGCCCACAAAATGGTGATCTCAAACGTTACAACCTCAGTAGTCTGCCCAAATATCCACATTAGTGAAGGAGCTTGTTAATGTTCAGGGAAGAAGTAAAACACTGGTAGCCTGATCTAACTCAGGCTCTTCATCATATCTATCTGTAATACTGTCAGGGTCGAGCACTCAATGAATGGGTGTTTCCTTTTTAAATATTACAGTTGCCAGTAGCAGGAATTTATTTAAGTCCTGCTTTTTTGTTGTTGTTTTTATTTAATCTATTTTGATAGTGGTTTAGCACATGCTAGAATAAGCATTTAAACACCATAAAAAAAAGCACTCCGTAAACCACAAATCTGGGGTTTTTTCAATATGGTGATATCGTTATGATTATCTGGAGATCCAGGATAAGTTTAGTACTGAACTTTTATCTTTGATACTTTCTGCAGGAGTGGTCAGTAACTAAGTGGAGCTTACTGGACTTACCACAACATGACCAAATCATAATTGCTGGTTCTTCAGGTAGAAGCAATTTGGTCTTAATCTGTGCAAAAGGTAGATAGAATTACCATTTTTCCCCCCATTTGCACAACCAAAAGAAGCGTTGGAGTTTTTGTGTGAGAGCATTAAGTTATGTCAGTGAAAGTGGTTTCTCAAAGTTCATGGGAGGGTGGCCTAGGTAGCCCTAGGGATGCTGAATGACTTCTGGAACAATTGATTCTATTAGCCTCTCCCCCTCCCCAACAATTTCATATTTTCAAAGGTTAGGCACACCATTGCTGTTGTTTTAAATATGCACTGCTCATTCTTGAAACGGACTGGGAGTTTAGCCCCAAGTATACTTTATTTTTGTTTACTTAATATATTTTAGTCCTCAAAATCCTGGTTCCTTGTAGCTTTCTAGTTGTCATCTTGGCATTTAAAGCAGTTTAAGCTCAGTAGCAGTATATAAACTCTGCAATATGTTCCAGTTTAGCTGGTGATTGCAATAAAGGCGCAGCTACGGTGTGGTTTCATCTGCTCTTGGAGGTTATGGTAGAAAGTTTGTTGCAAGCTTAAAAAGAAAAAAAATAACACAGTTTTACTGTTGAGAGAGGTTTAACCTTTTGCAGTTGTCCTTATTTAAGCAACATGAGTTGAGTTTTATAAAACTTTTCACTGTAGTGTATGTGGAGTGCTCATTTTACTAACCTAAATATTTTGTATGTGTATGTTTAAGTGGGTGACAATCGTGCAGCAGAAGAATGGTGTGCCTACCCTTTAATGCTGCAGTTTTAAAAGAGAATTTGTCTTGTCATTTCAGACTGTAGGCTAAGAATTGTAAATAGATAGTGAGAAGTTGAGTACTCTTTATTTGCTTTGGTTAGAAAGTGGATTTAAAAAAAAAAAAAAAAACAACAACAAACCAAACACGTAACTTCCTCAGTTTAAATGTCCTGAGACCTGAAGATTGTAATACTCATAACTGCAAAGCTTTTAAACACAACACTTGATCTGTGATAACTTAATATTCAGGTAATCTTTCTTTTTCGAGAAGCTTTTGAACAACCATATTTTCTCCAAAGGTCTCTGTTTAAAAAGGAAAAAAAAGAAAAAGTGTAGATTATTTTTTAAGCACTAATTGCATTACGTTGGTAACTGCAATATGAAATAGCCATTATTGTTTTGTGAAGCATGGTTGAGATTAGTTAGTGGTCCCTTTTTAAAATTTCATGAGCCTCTCAAAAAATAAAAACAAATTTAAAAAAAAGCTGCTGAATATTCAAAAGATATATATTTTACCTTATTGTAGGTTTTGTAAATTTAGTCTGTAATATTCAGGTGCACCTTTTAATGTTACCTTTTTGTTTCAAAGTCCCATCTAACGTATTTTCTCTGAGGTGATTCATCACTTAAGACTAGTATCACTCTAAGTGCTGCAGTGATCACTAAGATTTTGTTTCATTTTTCACTACATATTTTTTGCAGGCGCTTTCAGTGTAGCTAACTAGTAGTATTTGGGATCATTTTAAATATATGATTGGAATTAATGTTTGTCCATTAGCATGCTTAATTTTCTGCTGACCAGCAGTTTGCATGGCCAGAATCCCTGGTTGACCATATTTTGGTGTGGGAAGGTGTGGTTCACTGCGGTCTTTGTAACAAAAGCCTTGTTTCTCATCTTATTTCTGGTAAGTGGATGCTTATGTTACTTGGATCACTTAGACAGGAGAAAGATTTTTAGACCCTTCTCCTGCTGTTCTTCTGAGATCGCATTAACGTGTAACATAGACAAACTGCAACCCTGTAAAAATCGAGACGTTGTTAGGAGGAGACCTTTCGGGTATTTTTTGTCACTAGTTTTCTCTTATTCCTGAGAATGTCCATCCGATGTAGTTATTGGACTTAACAGTATTGTTGTGTACTACGTTGATGTAGCTGAAAAAGCCTGACAGCAAGAAACTGTGAATTATATTTGTGGCAGTCTCTGAAAACTAGTTTTTCAGTCCAAGTACCATGAAGGAGAATCCCCCTCCCTACCCCATCCTAGAAAAGTAATTTTATATTTTGTGTGTATAAAGTTTTAAGAATCGAAGTTTCATATTGTACTGAAGTTTAGGTGTCGCTTGGTAAATCTTTGCTGCAGCATATAATTGAAGATGAGTAAGGCTTAGTGTGGTAGGGGTTCTGGTGTGGAGTTAATTATCGTACAGTTCTGGTGAGAAAGCCCAACATGTATGAAATGTGTCCTTTTTCTTTTTTTATTTGGACTTGTAAGATGTAAAAGTGCTTTTTTAGAACTCTGACCTATTACAAACTATTACCTCACTTTCAGCCAGCTGGATCCTCATTCCACAGTGTTGTAGGCATTATTGTGGCCGTAATGCTTGAGTACAGCTATAGAGTTGAACGTTTCCAGTTAGATATTGTAGGGACACGTTTCTGGACTCGTTTTTATTTCTGTCTAAAGATAATTTATTTTCCAGTCATTCCCTGATTTTTTTCTAAAGGTTCAAGACAGTTTCCTTTAGAATTTCTCATTTTTTTCCCTGTTGCACAGAAGTTGCTGCATAAGCAATACAGGTATGCCTTTGCTTTCATGTTGCAAAACTCATAACTTGATGCTTGCATTACCAACCCTGAAGTCAAACTCTGAACTTTTTTGGCAATTGGAGAAAAAAGTATTTTTAACAATGCAGGGGTACAGATAGGATAATCCCTCTAGTAAGGGAACACGTTCCGCTGCTGTGTTCTTTTGCAACTCCTACACAAGCTTTTTTGTAGAACTTTCCACAGCTGGAGGATATTCCTAAACACAGGAGGTAACTGCACATGTGTTTAGACTGGGTAAGAGCAGACAAGGAATAGTCTGTGCTTTGTCTTGTGGCAGGCCAGCATTTGCATCTAAGTATTTCTTTCATGAATACCCAGGAATACATTGCCTTTCCCTGGAAGTTCATGGGAGCTGGCAAAGTGATTCAGGGACTTTAGGGTTGAGTAAGCTTTGTGAAACAACTTTTTTGTTCTGATTGAATTGCTTTTTGTATCATCTGCAACGATTGTTACACAGGCAAAACTGGAATTGCCATGTGTTTCTTTCCAGTTTACTTTCAAGTAATGCTCTTAAGATGTCCTTGAGTCTTAGGAGAACACAGTGTCCAAGGAGTGAAGGGAGCACTCTGCTGTTCCCTTTTTTCTCAAAAGCAGTGTGGCTGCATCTGTAATGTAAAGACCTCTTTCTTCAGTGAAGACAAAATTTTAACTCTTCAGTGTAAGAATGCATACTCTTGTTGCAGTCCAAACTCTTACGAAGGCAAAATTATTAACCTTACTGAAAGCTTTGTCACAATATTTTAAATAGCTTAAAATCCTCTGCCAAATGTGAGAAGTAGGATGGGAAGGGTTGCTTCCCTCATTTTCATGAGGATCAGAAACTTCTAGCTATTCCCCACAAATGTGTCAGAAATTAAATGTAATTTCAGTCTAGGTCAATGTTGCTTTTTCTTGGCATCAGTACATAATGTCGACTAATATTGTTTTAAAAAGCTGTAAAAAAAATAGTTTTGAGCTAGTTGTGGTACTATAAAGGTTTCTACTTGATCCTGAATTATATTGAAAATTCTGTAATTGGAACCTTCAGAAACCTGAAAATCTCCACTGCTAGTTATATGCAGTTCTGATGAATGTAGCAGATAAAGTAGCCACTATAGTAACTCATTTCAAATTATCCAGTGTATAAACACAATGTGCTGTGATGACCGCTAGGCAGAGAGATATTAAAAACTCAAAATTATCTGTAGATCCACTTCACATATACCAGAAAAAGCTGTTAAGTAGAGCATTCCAGCGTCCATCTCTCTCCCTTTTTTCTTTCTTTGACTGGGGCCAAGTCTCTAACCCAGTATTACAGCAGCCATTTTGGACCTCATGTCCTACTGAATTATGCCTATATTCAGGTATTGTCATAAAAACCTTCATATTAGGAGAGCTTTAGTTAATCCTCACAAAAATCTCTTAGCCCAGTTGCAAAATCAGTTTTCCTGGGTGACATACTAGGAAGGAGGGTTTTTTTCAGCCTGTCCAGGGCATTTCATTTACCTTCTTAAAAACAAACATCCCCACCCGTGCCCTTGTGCTTGTCTCTACTGAAGTGGTAAGTATAATTTAGGAGGACTCAAGATGATAACTCTACCTTATGGAGCAGGGATTAGGACAAAGGCTTCATTCTGACTGGAGCAGGAAAAGTTAACATCAAAACCAGTTTCTCTTGTCATCACCTAGTACAGTTTATCTTAATATTTTTTTCCTACTCAGAAATGAGGATACTACTACAGCTACTTAAACAGTTTATCAATTACTTGGTGCTACATTTCTCAAATATTTTTGCAGATAATACTTCTTATGCCTGCGTGAAAGCATGTCAACTTTTGCTGTCACTGTAAAAAGCACTTGTCTGACCTATTCTAAAGTACCAGAAAAGGGATGAATAACTGCAGCACTTTTTCTGTTACAATGCCAGAGTCTTAATTAAATCTGGTCTTCAGTTTATGAGATATTTTAAATGTACAATCTAGGATCATTAACAGCTTTTCAGGTCAGATCACAAGGTCTCTTGGGATATTAATCTGTCTTTTAAAGACTAGTACAACAAAATATTCTGAAGTTCAGGCAGGGGATGTATATATACATGCCTGGTATTTTTAACTAATCATTTCAATAGGCCATTTCAGGGCTTGACATTTGGAATCTGGGATGATGGGTAGGGAAGGGAAGTTTCCCAAACTGAAAAAATTAACATTTTGGACCATTCTTTAATGTTCAGTTTGAAAACTATATCACAAGAAAAATGGGTAGGGATTCTTTCTCCCTTATGCCTTCAGGGAATGAGTAGTATTTAGAATCTCTGGCTGAAATGCAAGCCTTTTTACCGTGTAAATTTTTAATATTAACTCATTGACATGCTTTTTACATCTGAGGACTGAAAATGGATCTTAATGTTTAAGTTGTGGAATGGTATATTTCTTAAATGAAGGGGGAACATTTAAAAAAAATAGATTAGAATACCAGCATTAGTGAGCTTAAGGAATTTTAGTATGTAATAGCAAAGTATAGCAAAGTATTTGATTAAAAAATTAATCTTGAATTGCTAGTCTGTAACTAGGTGCATTCTAATTTAGCAGGTGAATATTCTTTACTTATCGATATATGATGGGCTTTTTGCAAATAGAAACCTTTATCTGAGTCCCACGTGTTGCTTGTACTGATGGGATGTATGCTTACAGCAGCTTACTGCTGCTTTAAAATGTATAAAATGTTTTGAGTGTTTGCTCATAACTCTTTTTAACCTCCACTTGTTAAATTGTCAGACATTGGTATTTTATCAGTCCGCAATGTAAGTTTAAACTAATGTTCTTAGGAATCCAACTTGTACACACACTGTTTAAAAACCCTCAGGGACAGTTTACACACTATCCTCACTCAATTCAGGTACTTGTACTCTCTTCTTAAACCTAGCAGTGACTTGTATTTTGTTTTGCTTTTCTTTTGACGTGCTGATAGCACATCCTTGATGAATGTCAACTTAAAACTCAGTTCAGGTATCCAGGTATAACTCAGCCAAACGGATTTTAAAGCTGCATATTTACTCTCCAGCACACAGTGCCTCAGACACTTATAGTGGCATTCTGTATATTCAGTTATTACTACTGAGCAGATCGCGTGGGGGTTCCTGGTATGTATTGTAAGAAATTCCTATGTATATTATATAATATGTATTATATTATATACATATATAGTATATATGTTATCTTAAACTTATATATTTTAAAATGCCACTACTAGCCAGCGCAGCTAAAAATGGAATACATTCCCAGCTGCTTCTGTGAACAGCAGAGGCAGCTTCTTAACGTGGCTCTTGCTTCTCTCTCACCATAACTACTTCTAACCTCAAGCACGGGTCCTTGGCTGTCTGACCTCTACACTCTAGTTATGCAATGTCCTTAGAGAATTCTGTGCACTGGCCACTGTGATGGAAACCAATGGGCCGGGAGTGCTTTGAGTTTATTAGTAATTGTTCTGCCAAAGTTGGTGTTTGTATGACAGGCATGTAAACCTGTCAGATAATCAGCAGAGGTCCAGGCTGTCCATAATCACTTCCACCTCCTGGGTAGGACCAGACCTTACGAGGCGCCTCCCAGGAGCGTTATTCACCGAACACCTGCAGTGCCAGGCCTCTTGTGCTGCACTCACCTGGAGGCCAGGCCTGAAACTAAAGTCTGCTGTTCTACCTTCATGGTGATCTGTTGGCAGTCGCAAGTCAGCAACACCTCTGCTTTATTATTTGACACTTTACATCTTAAAAGTCTTCTCTTTCTATTTATGTAACCCATAGTCTTTGAAGAGTATGGAAAATGGCATTTCTCTCTGACCTCTAGAAGTTCAAGTGTCATGGGAAAAAAAAAACAGGAACCCCCCCTTTACTCTTATGGACCTCATTTCAATATACTGTTTACAGTTTGACGGAATTGTATAATTTAATATTTCTCTTGTACTGTAGTTTATATTTATTTACAGATTTTTTTTTTGTACTGTGTGATTTGAATTTTTTGTTCCTTGCTATGATCAATGTTTTATGTAGTAGAGCACTTATGATCACAAATTAAGGTTTTTGGTTTGATTGCACTACATTAATTTTTTTAATGCAGTTCTGATTTTTTGACTGGACTAAATAAGCTGTGTCTTAATGTATGTGATAAGTACTTTTAAATTTTTATTTCATGTGGTCCATTTATTTTTTGCATTGTATGTCAAAGCGCTAATTCTCTTGTTGTGCATGTGTAAGATTTAATGGCTCCATTGTATTATTTGACCATGTCATTTTGGAAACACATTCCCAGCTGTAATGTTGTGTATGGTAGTTTTCACTGGATGCTAGACTTTTCAAAACCACTATTCTTCTAATAAATTTTGTTGTGAAAAACTTCAAGGGATTCCAATTCTATTGTTTCTAACGCGTTTTCTAAATGCCTTTACTAGTAGCCCAAGGATATGAGATGCAAACTAACACAAATGGGGAGAAGCAGGGGAGGAAGTGAAAATAGAAGGTGAAGCAATTTCTGGCTGAAGGATTGAGCTTTGGAATCTCCATACTCCGCTGGGTTCTTGTCCTAAATAGGATTGACGATAAAGCTGCTTTAGCAGCTGGGTAGGGAATACATGTGAAAGCTGAAACGCTGTCTCACAGCAGCCCAGTCTCATGAACTTCTGTACTCTAATTTGCGCTTCCCTATTGGCCACCTTAATTTCCTTAATGGTAAATAATTTATCCAGTGAAGAACAAACAGTCTCTCAGGAGGGAAAATAAAAGGTGATGGGTGAGGTAGTGGTGTTCACTGAGCACTTAGTAATGAGCCAAGGTAGGCACAGAGGTAGTGAAAGCGTGGCTGGAGACCCTTGTGGGTCAGTTTTGGGCTGTGGGGTGGCAGCGGGCAGAGCCCTGGTTTGGGCAGCGGGGCTGTGTACTGGAGCACGTCACCAGGCACAGGCACATTGCTTAGCTTGCTGATCGCCAAGGCACTGCTGTTGCTTTTATTTTCTCTGCAGCTTTATTTTCTTTGCTCTTCCTCCACAGAGGGGGCAGGTCTCCAGCTCCCGTTAGCACAGGGAAAGCTCCACCAACTCCATCTTGGTCTCCCCCTGCACAGGGGCAAAAGGCAAATCCAGCAGTGACACCACACTGCAGCCGGCCCTTCTCTAAGATCCATGTTTACTTTCTCATGACTGTACTTTGGGTTGAACTACTTTTGATGTTATGCATTATTGATACTGAAATGCTGAATACTAAAAAGTAGGTTACAGTAAGTGGTGTATAATGGAACCCACGTGAGTTTAGGCATTTCTGCTAACCTTTATGTTCAGTTCTAGGATGATTCTGAGAGTGATGCATAGGGATTTCCTAGTTTTAGGGAAATTCATAATGCTGCACAGTATCTAGCCCACGTTTCTTTTCTCCTGAGAAATTGCCTTTCTTAGCATGTGCTATTGAAAAGAAGGTAATTTAGGGTTTGCATTTTTCAGTGCCTTTTTTGTTTTTTAAGATCGTTGAATAACTGTTAAATTACAAACCAATTGTTATATTCCTTGTATACTAATACTGGTGTTAAAAACAAGCAAAATGGTAATTGGGTGTTGGCATTGGTTTAGCTTTACCAGGAAAATATCTCTTAAATAAAAAACTTGATTTAACTAGAGACTACATCTTAGACTTATTCAGAAATAGTGAGTTTTTATGTGTAAATAGCTTGAAAGTCTTGTGCAGTAAACTATCATTTATCGGATTTTTTTTCTGTACGTCTTAATACATCTGTCAAGTCTATGAAAATAGCCTTTGAAAGTGATGAACCATATTCCCATCTGCCATTCTTCAGGATGCATTACACTGTGCAGGCTTGTCCCAGAACATTTTTAATTGACACTTTTAGTCCTGCGATTATCACAAATACCAAGTTTTTCTGCTTTTCCTGAAGGACTTGCTGATGGTCTTGCACTGCTAAGATGAAATTGTTCAAACTTAAAGGAACACAGTCTTGATTTCTTCTTTTAAAGCTGTTTCCTATATCATGACAAGATTGCACAAGGTGTTGCACCCAGACCCAGAAAGAAGCTTCCATGCTGTTGTCTTTTATAAAAGTAGAGAAGAAACACAATTAGCCCTGTTAGGCAGCTTTAAAAGTCACCTATTAATTTCCTTCAGCTTGTTTGGACTCAGGGTGGGTTTTGAGCTGCTCAGTCTGTTACTGGAAGAGGCAGCTCCCTCTTTGGAAGCTGCAGAGGCAAATCTCTGGTCACCTTCTGAAGTAACAGATCCTTTGTAGAGTAGCCTTGGACTGTACCTCCATATACACCTGAGTCACTTGCTACAATGCAGTTACTCCCTCAGATGTGAAATGAGAGACTCTGCTCATTGCTCCTCTGTGGAAGTGAGAGCTGCTGGGAGGGGAAAAGCAGGAAGCTTCAGGTTCAAGTGCACCTGCAAGTTTTGGCATTTAAAGGGAGGCACTTCCTGAGCTCAGCATGAAGGATCTGAAAGTTGGAAATGAACTGAAGTTTTGTGAATGAAACTGGTTTAATTAAGGGAATTCCTGAGCATCATAGTTTCATCTTCCCACGTAACCAAAGCTGAGCCCTTGTGTCATAGCTCCTTAGAGTCAGACAGCAGCAGTGCAGAGCTTGCTCTGGTGTCTGCAGTAAGGCAGATCACCAGTGGCTTTCCTGCCTAAGCATGCTGAGCTCTCTAATTTCCTAGAGGCATGACAAAAGTGGGTCTGGGGGAGGGGGAGAATTTAAATCCTGATTCAGGAAGATACTTCAGCAAATCACTATTTTCTTAATCTGCAAACTGCTCTGGCAGAGGTCCAAACAAGGGTACTGGCTGAATGAAGGTTTTAACTGCAAGTGAGTAGCAGGTTCTTGGACCTGTTCAGGAATGTGATTCCTGTACAGAGGAACAGAGCTACAGATGAAAAGCAATTTCAAAAAACTGATCTTGAAATGTTAGGCCAAATCTAGGATTATGGACTTTGTTACAATGAAGATGGAAAAGAGATTAAAGAGAAAGGTGATCTTATTAATGTAGTTACTCTTGAAATACTTTAATAGATGTTACAGTGCTGGAAGGATCCCAGTTTGTGAGAGTGCTGTTTCCTCTGATCTGGTACACCTGATGCAGACTCTGCAACTTGAAATCCAAGGTGTTCTCTGCTGTCTAGTAGGAAAATCAAAAGAAACGTGAATGACTTCACACCTATGAATTATGAATTAATTAAGTTCCTTCTTACCCACCTACTTGAAAATCACAGACAACACAATCTTTAAAAGCTCTTTTTTGGTATCATGAAGAGGGAACACAAAACAATTGCATCTTGTTTTTACAGGTCACTTTGAACGTATCAAAATTGCAGATCACATTTGAAATAAAACTTCTAAAAATCTTATCTTGCTGTCTCCTCCTCTGCAGGTGTCTCACAGCTCTGCAGGAGCCTGTTCCCTACACACTTAGCTAAAAGGCAGATTATCGTATGAGATGGCTACAGCTCAGATTTCCAGGAATTGTTTAAAAGCTCAACTAGAATTAGAAGTGCTTAAGGTATACTTCAGAGCGTAGAAATAAAAGCACTGCTGCCTGAACATACAAAAGTTGCCTGTATGAAAACACAGCTGCATCCCCCTAAGGAGCTGACTGGAGTCCAGGGCCGTAACCTACCTAGACCTTACACTAACACCATGAGGGATGGGGCAGAGGCTTCAGCTGTCGCCTGTACCCGAGCCTGCAGTGGATCTGTCAGTGTGTGGCTCCTACCTTGTCTCCCTGGCTGTGGTTTCCAGGGCTGGCTGGGTCACAGCTTGCTTGCCTACCTTTGCTGGGCTCCTGCTCCAGGTGCAGATCAGCCAGCTGTGTGCTGACAGGAGGAGTGGTCTGTCTGTACAGGATTATCATCAAACTGCTTGTAAAAATTAAAGTGCTAAATTATACACCTGCTAAGGTTTGGAAGTTTGTTTTTTGCTGACGTGCACCAAGATCCCATTTTCACATGTCCCAGATCCCTCCTGCCCAGCTAATAAAGTGTAGGGCTTGCTTAACTTGTTTTGGAATGACATTCCTAACTTTGAAAGGGGCTTTTATGGTTTCTTTTTTTAAAGCCCAGCCTTTGACTATGCTTTTCTTCTCCCTGAGCTTTAGAGGAAGGCCCTGACACTAATTGTTGAGTTACTCTGGGACTGCAGGGAAAACCTCACACCAGGAGAAGCTGAACAGCTTCCCTGCACATGTGAAGGGGTTTTTCATACACACAGCCAATATTTGTGCTGGATCCCTTGCTATAATCTAAGCCTGAGGTGGTTGCTTGGAGGATTCACTAATTTCCACCATGTTCCCCTTTCAGGTGAAGGTGGTAGTATAGTTTTCTCTTGCTTTCAGGTGCACTGTGATCACACATGGTATCTTCCTCAGATTTCTTTCAGGCCTTTAAAGCAACTAGCTGCATGTGAGGTGTTATTAGGGGTTTAAAACAAACTGTTTGACTTTGAAAGGAGACTCTAAGAAAAGACCCAGTAGGATTCCGGTTTTACGTAAGAAGCTGTCATAGCAAATATACTCTGTTTATACAGAAATACAAGTTTCTTTCTTGTTTCTATCCATCAAACATCAGCTCAAGGTGTGAAAGCTAAACAAGCTTACTTGGTACCTGAAGTGTGGTTGTTAATAACTAAGTTCTGGTCGGACCATGGTGGCAGCTGCCTGATCTCACTGCTCACTAGAGGTCTATCTAGCTGTAATTCAGTGAGCTTTGCTGCTCATGCACAAAAGCAAGTAGATTTTTGCTCCTGTTTCAGATCCTGTATTGGCTGTTCTCTAACAGACACAAGTGTGTATGGTAAGGGTGACTGCTTGTCTGCTCTTTAATTGTAGCCACCTTGCCCATACCTGTCCTTATGCTGGCGCCTTTAATTTTGTTTGAGTGTAGACTGGATTGCTAATTGATAGAAGGAAAAATAGCATAACTCTGGATTTAAAAGAAATACGCTTTGCACCCATTTAATTATATTGTTAATTTAGGAATAATAGTTACATAATATGATGTGATCTTATAATATAATAGAATAATGGTTATAAAGCTTAAAATCAAAGTGACAAAGGTCGTGGCTTAGTGCTGACAAAGAGCAGATTGATGGGGTTTGGGTTTTGGCTTTTTCATCTATTCTTTTATAGCTCATGAGTTAAAAAAAGGACTTTTATTGCAAGATTTAGAAGAGTAGCAAGGCCTCAGCAGGACAACAGGGGATTTGGCACTCAGCCTTCTGTGGGTCAGAATTCCCATGATGTGCATTGTTGGGGCTCTGGTGTCACCATCTGAATATCTGAGTTGCTGCAAGGAGGATTTTTAAGGGGTGGTTTAGCTGTGATTTCTGGGTATGGTCCCGTTCTGTATTTCTCTGATCATAAAAAGCACAGTGCAAATGCCAACATCCCATTAGCACTGTTTGTCTCATTACAACTGCGTGGTTAAGCATGACTTCATTTCTGTGAGCTCTCAGGGTTTGCATAGTGCGCTTACTGTTAATAAGAAAAAAACATCTGTGGTAGAGGAGATCTGTGATTGCTTGATGGGCAGCATGTGCTAATGGGTCATCATGGCTTTGGCTTTCTCTGCGAAGGTTAGGGACTCATTTTCCTGCTGGTGGGACCAGGAAAGCACAGAAGTCAGAGAGAGGCAATCTTTGAAGGCATCTCTGGGGAATCTGCAGGGCTGTGATGCTCACTCCTCACTGCACGTGAGGAGTGATGAGTCACCTCTGCTTTTTCTAAAGGATCTGTTCCTTTGCAGGCATAAGCTGTTGTTGGCAATTTTTTTCATTTTGTTTTTCCTTTTATGACAAACCAGCAATTGACAGGTTTTGTCACCAGTATAAAGAAACAAACAATACCTATCATTATGCTGTGGAAAGGAAAGTTGCACAGAGATAAAGTACATTTCAACTGCAGCATCCATTTGTAAAGGGTAAAATGCCAACTGAGGAGGCTTTAACTATGGTAAATACCCCTAAAGTAAGCTGAGTGTATTAGTAGTGATGGAATGTTACATACTAAGCAAAGTGTAGTTCCCTACCTCAATTTACCACGTATCTGCACAAATATTGTCTGTGTGGGGAAGATAGAACCTTTCTTAGCGGACATATACCAGGGTCAGATGTGGTTTGGATTTGTTACTCTTCCTCTAGCATTGAGATGTGTGACAATATAAACAAAGGAGAAAAATAATTGTGGGCCAGGATATCAAGGTGAATTTTTAAGAAGAGTAGTCTCTCTTAAGAGAGAGAGGAAGGACAATAGTGTGTAATGACAAGGGTTCAAAAAAAAAAAAGATGATGTGAGGGATGTGCAGAAATGGAAGGATGAGAGGTTTGAGCTGAGGGGAAGGGTGTGCATTAGCGCGGGGGAAATCTCTCCTCACTGGTATGCATAGAGACATTTCCTGCCTTATGTTTTGGTTTCTTAATAGTTATCTGACTATAAAATTAACCTACATCATTTAATGGTAGTTGAATGGCAGCTAAATTAACCCACTTTCAAAATAGAGCTTACCTAGCCCGTCGGCTCTGAGACAGCCTCGTCCCCAGGCATCTAGGGCTGCAATCCACTTCTCTGCTTTAACCTATTTCCCAAGCAGCCAGCCAAAGTGGTGCATCAGAAACAGGGTTTGCTGCTCAGCCCAGCAGCTGACAGAGAGTACGGACATGCATCAAACTGCTAATTCATATTTCACCAGGCATTTCCATGCAAGGAGGGATGGCGTCGGCACGTGGGGAGTGCTGCCGTTAGGAGTTGCAATACTGTTTCTATTAACAACGTGGCCTTGATTATCTGAGGCCCAATTATCTGAATCTCCAGGTTATCTGAAATGGGGTCACATCCCCCAACGTCTGTTAATTACACCCAGGATACCCTCTCCTCTCCAGATGTCTCCACTAGCCCCTCCCAAGCTTTGGCGACCGGCTGTGCTGAGTGTGGTTAGCTCTAGCAAGTGCTCTACCTAGCTGCTGCATTTGGTTTTTCATATCCATGTTGGAAAAAACCCCCAACCTGGATAATTGCAGAATTTGAAATCCTCGAAGACTTCTAAAAGTAGGCAGTGGCTGTGCATGGCAACATGCCTGTTGGAACTGGGACTGGGAAAGTCTTAGGGGAGGGTGTCCAATGCATTTGGGTTTTCTTCCACCTTTCAGTCTACGTTCAGCTTAGGAGGGGAAGGTGGGATTTCTCACAGCACAGCCTATCCTTCTCACAAGCCCTCATGTACTGCAGATGAGTGCACCTTCAGTGGGAGTTTGCTAGTTGTTGAACCTGTGCAGTTGCAGTGACTCCAGCTGACCTGTGTGTGCATGTGTGAAGGCTGGGGAGGGAGACCTTTGTCTCCAGTGTGCTGCAGGACAGACAGGAACTGACAGCGATGGACTGAGAGCAGGGGAGAGGCCGTACACCTGCCTCACCTCGGGTCCAGAGCCAGTATGCCTTCCCAGCTCATATCTGGGACTGTTAAAGATAGTCAGGGCATCCCTCCCTGCTCCACAGTCCCTGTGGTTCATTCTCCCTTCTCTTAACTTGGTGCTGCTTTTTTTAAAACATGCAAAGCTGTGAAAATCATTGTAAGAACTTTTTTCTTTTTTGCCCTGCATGCTTTTGTTATCTGTCTTCTGGTGCTGTCTGTTTTTCTATCTATTCTGGTCTTAGGGTGCTATCTATCCTTTTGGAGCACCTAGCTCAGGGAAAATTCTGGGTACTACCTCAGAAAGAAACAGTCATGGTAATTTTTTTTTTTTCCTTAAAGGGAAGATCCCAAATGATCTTGATAATTAGAAAAATTAGCAAGGACAATTCTGGAAAGGGTTTGAAAGTTGGTATGTAGAATAGTATTTCCAACATTATAAATTTCCCTTGGTTTTAAAGCAATAGCTCAGTGGTAAAATTTTTAATTAGTCATTAAATATTGTATTAGAAGTACCACAGTGATGAAAAACTACTATAGAATACAACTGGGTTTTGGGGAAGGTGGGAGTCGAGGAAGTTATGACAGGAATATAAAAAAGCAGAACTTATTTCCAGCTGGTTTGTTTGATTTCTATTTGGTTAAAGGTGGGGAGAAGTGATTTTTAATGTTTAACTAGTTTAAAAAATAAATAAACAAATAAAAGACACTGCTCTGAAGGGTTAAAAGTCTGACTCTATAATGGATGTCTGTTATTTGTCCAGTCAGTTGGCTGATTGTACAACCTGGATACGTTGATGAATACATGCAGCTGACAAAAAAACCCAGCCAAACAAAACCCATCTATAACTTGTTCCTTCCTGCTTTTCAGTTGAAATACAAGCTCAGTCCATCCTCATGTGCGTCACCAAGGACAGAGTAAATTCAGGGGCCTTGAGAACCTGGCAGCAATATTTCCATAGTTATTTTGGCTGTGCTTTGAACAACTTCAGCTTTTAATTTAGAGAAGGAAAGTGCTTTTTCTCCTTCCTAGCTGTTATGTGGAGCCACAGCTCTTTGCATGCTGCTTTTCTATTTTTTTTCAGTGCAGTGAGAGAGAATTACTGTAGCACCCACAGAGGTGTGAAGGGACTCATTCATCTGTGTGGGGAGTGTTAGGTGCCAGGCATATTTCTGAGGATTGAAATGCAGGCATTTAAACTGGTGCATCCAGTGTCAGCCTTTAACTGGGGCTTTGAAAGATGAGCTCCGGCAAATCTTGCTTCAGTGGCTTACACTGTTCGTGCCCACGGCTGATTTGCCCATCTCCTGCAAGGGATTGCCGCATCCGTTCTGCCAGCAGAAGGACGTGCATCCTGCACCTCCCAAGGCACGAGGTCTGTGCTGCAGCTATGAGTGGAGACGGGTTTGAGCACGGTCAGACGGTTCCATGCCTCTCCCAGCGTGTTTGCTTTTGCACGGCCGTTCCAGCAAGCTGAACTGGGACTGGCAGAGAACCCATTTCCCCCTTCTGCTGGGTAAGATCTCTGCATGCAGCCCTCCAGCACAGGCAAAGCAAGCCCGTCCTTGGGAACCCATAGCATAGCTGCTTCCAAGCACACACACAGCACACAGGATTCACTGCACCCCTGGGGCTGGGGTCAGCTCACCTGACTGCCAGCAGTGAGCAAGTTCCTTTTAAGAGGCTGCTCTTCCTTTGTAACCCATCAAAACGGCATTTCCACTCGCCCTGAAAAGTAAATTAGGTAGTTGAAACCAGCAGGGCTGGAGGTGCCATCCAAGGGCAGTGAGACTGCCTCAGACCTCACGCTCACAATGGGCATGGTCAGTGCTTTGAGTTCAGCTGATGGAGGGCATTGCTCACCAGTTAGTCTTTCTTCTTAGTCATCCACATTTCTCAAATCTCTGCTTTTAGTCAGGTTTCCAAGACGCCCTTCAGCTTGGTGGGGTACTCAAGTGGTACCTCTGTTTCTGGGTGGTGCAAGGCAGCTCTCTGCTGACTAGCGCAGAGTCGGCTGCGTGGCAGCAGGAGAGGAAGGGGAAAGGTCATCCCTGTAAAAATACTGAATTGGATTTTATAAGTTTATAGCTATGTTTTGTTTCTTTTACAGAACTATAATCCTGGTGCTTAGAGTGGTCTGAAAGGAACAGAAACACTTAGCCATGAACTTTTGTTCTGCTGCTGCTTCTTGTGCCTCTGAGGTACAAAACATACCTGTAAACTTATAATCAATCAAACTGATGTTCAAGGGCTAAAAAAGAAACCCAAAAAGGGTACAGGCTTCATGTTCAATAGTGAGAAACTTGGGGTGGGCAAACCAGAAGATTGCAGTTGGCAATTGACAGGTTTTCGGAGACCGGCTTCCCAGGTAGGTTGGTATGAACCAGCTGATTTCTTTCTCCCTTTCTTTCTTCCTGTTTTGCTGCCCACACCCCCCCCCCCCATCCCCTCTCCCAATATCCTGTAGCACCAGAGGCAGGCTAGGCTGCCCCTAAAACTGTCTTTTTATGGCATTCACAAGCAGAGCAAGCACATTGTCGCCCTGGTACAGCAGGAAGGAAGAGAGATGACAACCCCACCAGTGGGCTGGGGGCACTGCAGGACCTGGGAAAAGCTCCTCAGGCTGTGTAGGGGCAAACACGGATAACTTGGCCCTTCCTCCCCATACTGTAAATCCTCTATCTGTGCAGTCTGTAGGTGTTATGGACTGACAAACCTCTGGCTTGCCCCAGCCCCTTCATCCCCAACTGCGTGGCCTTTGTTGGAAGCCCCAGGTCCCCTCCAGCAAGAGCTGGGGGAGGGTTGACTTCAAACTCCACTAAACAGTAGAGGCACAATGCAAACAAATGTATTGCAGCACACAGCTATGCAAATAGCTTCAGAGCACAGCACGTTTTCCCCAGCATTAATTGCTGCACCGCCGGGGTTGCGTAGCAACAGCTCCGCTTGTGCCTCTGACAGCTCCTGCCCCTTGATGCCTTTGACACCTTCTGTGGCAGGCAGGGAAGGGGAAGAGAACAGGGCTGCCCTGGGAAATCTAGAAGGGCTTGGTGGTAATGAGAGGCTCTGGTGATAAGATTCACTTGGGACACTGGGGTTGTCTTCTGCTGGCCCAGGGCAGTGTGTGCAGTGGGGCTGGAAGGAGGGTGTTGGGGCACAGGAACAGAGGAGATCCATCAGCCACAGCCTTGTATAGGCAGCATTTGAGGCTGGTGGGCAGAAAGGGCAGACCTGCCATCTCCCAGGCTCTGCAGGAAAGCTCACGGGGTGGGCTGTCTCACCCATTGCAGTGAATCCTTCTGGCGACTCCATACAGGTTTGTAACTGCACTTCCAGCTTGGCTAGAGGCATAGAGGGTCCCCAGATAGTTGCCTCTCACTGGTCATGAATGTCCTTTAGGCTTGTGGCTTTTTCCAGCCCTTGAGAGAGATGGCTCATTCCTCATGCACACTCAAACTTAGGAGAAACCGGGGCCAAGCCCTATGGGAAGGAGTGAGTACAGGCACCAAGTAGAAGGCCGTAGGTGGGATGGGCAGTCCTGGGCTCCCTCACTGGTCTGTCCAGCCCAGCAGCTTCTGTGGGGCTGGCCTGTGTCTCCCAAAAGGCAGGACTCTGCCTGCCTGCATCTTCAGAGGCAGGACTGGCTGCCTCCTGAGAATTATTTTTCCTCCTGTTTAAAACCATGTTCCCAACTCCCATCCTCTGTGTTTACCAGTCTTCAGCTCCTGCTGTGCTTTTGCCGGGCTGAGGAACTTGTTTGCACCCAGCACCTTTCCCTGGGAAGACACTTCAGCTCTGCAGTCAGCCCACCTCTCCTCTACTCTGATAAGCCACATTAAAAAAATAGTTTCTCTGCAACAGTTTGTACTGTCCATAAGCAACTCTGCCTGCAAATGTGGGGCAGTCTTATATATGAGCTAGAAACAAGCTCTTCGCCAAAACCGCCTTAAGTAGGGAGTGTGTGGGCAATCCTGCGTCCATTGGCTGCCTCGCAAGAGAATGCCCATGGGCATGTTTTATTTAATAGTGATAGCCAGAACAGACACGAATAGTGGGAAATGCTGGATAGGTACCAAGGCACAGGGATTAGCAGGCCCCAGGGAGAACAGAACTCTGTGTGTCTGGGAGATCTGGGGATGCCGAGGCACAGGCTGCAGCTCAGCACCCTTGGGGGCACAGGGAGAGGAAGGACGGAGCTGGGACCCAGCCATGCTCAGAGCCTGACTGCAGATGGCAGGGAAAGCTCTGCCACAAGATAATGCTTAGACACCCAGAAAAAGGCGATGCTGCTGCAGTACCAAAACAGGGATGGATTGTGGAAGGAGCAGATGAGCTCAAGGTGAGAAGTGCCACCTATCTTTGAGCTGAAGTGGCATGACACCAGAGGACCCTGAACACAATGTACCAGGTGAACTGTGTCACTGAGTGTGAGATGGGTCTTGTAAGTAAAAGGGCATCAAAACTGAATGGATTTATTTCCTTTATCAAGCAGGAAGAATATTTATCTCTGTTTTTTAAATTTACAGCTTGACAAGCTCTGTGTATCTCTGATTGTCTCCTTGGAGTACAGTAGGTCAAATAAGGTGACAATGAGCACGAAGGCCTCAGTCACACTTCAGAGGAAGAAACTAGGTGAAAGGCAAGGCAGAAATGCCACTAGAACCTTCAGGATCAGGGAGCCCAGGTCCTCCCTGCCGTACAAGCAGGACATTAGCCTTTTCCAGTCCCACACGCTTATGCAAAGCAGGCATGACCTGCATCTGGCTGTATTTGGCATCATGGCTGCAAGGCAAGAAAGGACAGTGCCTGGCCACTTTGGTCCCTTCTCGCAGACCAGGAGCTCTGCACACAGGCTCGCAACCTCTTCCTCACCAAGCATCACCCAGCCTTTCCTTTCTTGCCACCCACCTTGGGCAACCACTTTGCTTATGCCATGGATTCTTCCTTCACAGCCACTGAGTATAGCATGTGAGGGTGTCCCAGCAAGGAGTGAGTTAGCTGTTTTGCCACCATAACCCCTTCCCACAGCTGCCCAGGGAGCATGGCAGTGGTGGGGCCAGGGCAGGGCCCCAACTCTGCTGCTGTTATTATAAATTCAGTCTTCCTGGGGGAAGATGGCTGCTGCTCTTCAGAGCTGGGCTTGTGAGTAGATAAGGGGAGTCACCGCCCTCTTTGCAAAGGTGGAAAAAAATTACGATGAGCTCTGCCTCTTGGAAAAGCCCCCTGCTCCAAGCCCAGGGGGTTGAAAGGTTTTTTATCCCCTTTTGTTATTCAGCAGAGCGAGGGGAGGAGCTGGGCTGTGTAAGAGATCCTGGCTGACATAACCCTTCCCATGCAGGGCTCTGGAGAGTGGCCAGGTTGTACCTGGGTATTTTTATTTAAACTAATCCCAGGCGTTGCAGATTGAAAGCCATTGCAGAGCCAGGTAGGACCAGTTGAGACGGTTGCTGGCGGGCGTTTTTCTCACCTGGGTGTAGTAAAGCAGTCTCGAGGTACGTTGTTTATTTCTAACCCTGGGAGGATGTTCTGGAGGTGCTGGGACACATTCGGCAAGCTGAGCTTGCTCAGCCTTTCCAGGTGGTTTTGGGAAAACCCTGCCTAAGAAGCCTTTAAGGAAACTGAGAGGCTGGGCTTGAGAGGCAAAGCCTCATTATGTGTGAAACACATTATGCCTGGGCAAACTGGAAAGCAAAGGGCTGGCTAGCAGCTGCTCAGGGCAGGCTTGGCTGCAGCCTGGCATTTCTGGGCAAAGAGGAAACCTGGTCAGCCCTGAGCCTGAAGTGGCCCCAGGCGTCTCTCCCTGCCCACCAGCCGAGGGAATCAGGGCACTGGAGGTGCCTCCCTGGTGTGTGTCAGTTCAAAGAAAGCAACCAGCAAGCAGTAAGAAGCAGGTGAGGGCTGCCCAGGGCTGGCTTCAGCATGCCTGATGCCACTGAGCACGGCTGGCTCCGGCCACTGGCTTTGCCTTCTCTGTTTCTGTGCTGATGGCTCCTCCAAGCTGGAGCTCTTCCTCCTCGTCCACCTGTTGAGCCCTGTGTCTGGCAGTATGGAGAGGGAAAACCCAGTCCAGATGAAGCTACATTTCCCCACCCTGGCCATGAACCGTTTGATAAGTGTTGCCCCCCTTGACGCAGCTGAGTGAGTGAGGTCGGTGTCTGAGGTGGGGGGGGCAGGCAGAGAAAGTCTATAGGGGGAGAAAGGACTTTCACTCCTCCAGTGCAAGGCCAGGAGGTGCAAAGTGCAAGTGTTGCTGCAAAGCAACCCTACGTTATTGGTAAAGATCCTGTGTCAGGCAGTGTGGGTGCCAAGCAGTGGGGCCCTCTCGGCGTGGTCAGGACTGGGTTGGAATCGCCTGTGCTGCCGTTGGGAACAGATACGGTGTCGATAACAGCACCTGGCATGGCACTCATGATGAGTTCATGCAAACACTGGGTAATTATCCCTTAACCTCTCCACCAGTAAGTCCTAATTAATTGCCTCTGCCAAGCAGGTAACTGATAATGGCCTGGGTTTGAGCGCTAGCTAGTGGCAGTGACCCTGTGCTGTAGAAGCCCACCTTTCCGCACAACCACTGCGTGCTGACAGCCCATCAGCTGCAGGAACACTTTATTAAATGGCAGCTAATCAAAGGTCAGTGCAAATGGCATGACACTGCACAAGGGTGCATTGCATGTTCTGCAGGCTGGAAGCTCACCAGAATTTCTCTGCTGATCAAAAAAGAGGCTCAGATCTGCTCAGTTTGGCCCTGGACCCATCTTCTGCCACTGAGGTATAAACAGAATTTGAAGACTTTGAGTAGCTGAAGACTCCTGGCATCTGGCTACCCAGCTGGGATGCTGCTCTGCTCCCACCCAGCCTGGCAGTGCCGAGTGAGGGAGCAGAGGTGTGCAGCCATCCTAGAAATGCTGGGCCTTCTACACCAGGTGTCATGCAGATACTAGTGTCTGATTGTTTTTAGGTTTGCTTTGAACATGACATGGTGCCTACACACTGGGATGTCCTGGGCTGAAGTGTAATTATGGGTGCTCTGGCAGTGGCAGACAAACAAAAGTGCAGTCCGTGTCCTGCCAGCAGTGTGCACATTTAAGTGCTCATGCTGGGACTGAAGGGACACCTGCCAGCCCCAGGAAAACAGGATGCTTGATCTCACCCTGAGGTCAGGCAAGTGGTGTGCCTGACTGGGAGAAGAAGGGTTATTCTGGTTTTGCAGCATAAACTAACGTTTCCTGGGACATGTTACTGACTGCTTCTCTCTTTGTCTCTCTAGTGAGGATGCAGCAGAGACAATAGCAATAGACTCTAACAATCAGCCGAAGTCTCCACTGGAAAAATTTATGGTCAGACTGTGTACACATCACCAGAAGCAGTTCATCCGTGTGCTGAACGACATATACACTGAAGTACAACCAGACTCTGACAGCCAGCAGTTGTCTGAATCTGGGAGCATGGAGGCCTCTACTTGTGGCTCTGGTTGTAGCCAGCGAAGCACTGAAAATCAGGATAAGGGTGCTACTTGTACTGAATCAAAGCTCCCTTCTACATTGGCCCCAGGACAGTCAGGGTCTGGTGGCCCCCTACATGTTACAGGACAAGCCCCGAAGCAGCCAGTGGAACTGAAGTCTCTGGACAGAGCAGAGAACTCCAGTCCTGCTTTTAGAAGGGACTTCTGCGAGCTCCCCATCACCAGGCTTCGCTCTGCTAGTCCAAAGGATAGCCCCACCCAAGGATACCTCAGCACGTTGAACTCTTCCTCTTTGAATTTCCATCATGTCTCAAAGAGCCTGGAAGGGCAGCAAGCTGCTGGACATGAACAAGAAGCCAGTGTCAGGAAGTGTGAGGATAATAAAGAGCAGCTAGCAGGTAAGACTCTCATGGAAGGTTATATCTCAGTCAAAGTGGCAAATGTGAATGGCAGCGAGGACAGCTTAGACAGCTGTTTGGGGTCCCAAAAGAGCTCTTTCAGGGCTCTGCCGGAGGAGTCTTGGGATCCTGGCTTTGCGGTGACCCCCCCTCGCAGAGCTGACAAAGAGAATACTTTGCAATGCAGCTCAAAAGCATCTTTGCACCAGGACTTAGATACAAAAGAACAAGATGTGAGACCAAAGCAAGAAAACCACCTGCATGCCATGGCCAAGGGCAAGGCAGGCTGCCACCTGCACCCAGCCGACAAGGGCACGCTCGACAAGTCCAAAGAGGGCTGGCTGCCTGCTGGCACCATGTCAGCCACCCACCGGACCCCAGGTGGGCACCCCCGCACCAAGGCAGCCTCCCTCAGGTCCTCTCGGAAGAGCAAGAAGGCTTCGGGGCTGAGGATCAATGACTACGACAACCAGTGTGACGTGGTGTACATCAGCCAGCCCATCACTGAGTGCCATTTCGAGACCCAGCGGCTGGTGTCGTCCCGCAGGACGGCGAGGAAGAGCACCCGGGGGTATTACTTCAATGGGGAGTGCTGCGAGCTCCCCACTGTCCGCACGCTGGTTAAGAGCTCCCGGGTGGAGGAGAGGGCGAGCAGCCCAGCACTGCGAACAGAGACCCTTGTAAGTGCGAAGCCACCCCTGGTGCTGTCGGTGGAGGGGTCTGCAGGGGCAGGACGGGAGGGTGAGAAGCGGGTTTCCCTGAGGCTCCTGGCTAAAGTGGCACCAACCAGCCGAGAAACGAAAGAGAGAGCTGAGCTGGGCTCCATGCAGCTCCGGGATACCCGAGCACTGCGGTCGAGGGAAGCTGCTGTGGCCATGCCATTCTTCTCCCTCTCTGCTCCACCCAGCCCCCAGAAAGAGGACAGCTTAGACAGCTCACCACCCCCTGGCTCCCCTCCTGCTGAAGGAGGAGGGATGACAGCAGGAGGCACTGTCACCTGGGAGGCTGGCAGTAGCCTGGGCTCCTCTGAGGATGGCAGCAGCAGCAGGCAGGCTGCTGCTATTGCTGCCTTTTCAGTCTCAAAAGCACACAGTGAGGAGGAAGGTTGTCCGGGCTCTGACACACAAACTGTTCCAGACCTCCCTGCCAGCCCAGAGCCAAAGTCCTCCTCACAGCCCTCTGCCACTACAGACACAACACCTCTGCCCTGTGATGGTGCCAGGGATCCTGCCCAGCTTCCAAGCTCAGGGGATGCTGAGGCCTGTGGGCAGTGTCTGGCAGAGCCCTCCCCATGCTCTCCAGGCTCGCAGGCTCCTGATGAGCTCCCTGCCACCATGAATGGGGAGAGCCCCCTGGAGCCCCCTGCCACCTTGCAGTGCGGGGATGTGAACAAAAGCATTGATGCTAAACCAGAAGCCGAATCATCAGTCGTGGTAGGTGACGGCCCTCTTGAGCAAGAGGATGCTGTGCTCGTCAGCATACCCCTCCCCAAAATCTTGGAAGTGGAGGCAATGCAGAATGACAGCACAGCAGGTGAAAAAGAGCCCACTGAAGGGGAAACGCTACCCGACCCCAACAGCTCAGACTCTGTCCCTTCCAAAGACAGTCTAGACAAGAAGCGAAAGAAAGGCAGGAGAGCGCTAGTGGCATCGGACCGGTGTCTCCGAAGCCAACAATCCCAGTCACCTGCCGAGGGCAGTCCTGAGGACTCTGGTTCTTCCAGCTCTGTGCAGCTTCCTTGCCTTCAGATCAAATTCTCCAAGAGCCCTGGCGCTAAGCGGTTCAAGAGAGAAGTGCAGCTGGATGAGGCAGCATCCATGCACTTCCCAAATGACTGCTTCCCGAATGTGCTGCTCAAAACCAGCGAGGGGCCAGGCACTGGCCAGGCTCCAGAGAGCATCGCTGAGCAGCAGCCAGGCGAGGAGAATGGTGTCACTACCAGACAAACCTATAAAAGCATCTTAGCAAAAGAGACTGCCGCAGAGGGAGAAAATTCCTCTAAAGATGACTCCTCTGCTAACAGCAGCCAAAGTCAACTGGGTGAGATGCTGGAAGTCAGCATCCAGGCTGATTCTGAGAAGAAAGACATTCTCCTCCCTCCAGAGAACAGTATTCCTGCAAGTGATGCTGAGCAAGTGGATGTGAAACCAGTCAATGCCAGTGCAGAGGACAAGGAGAGCTCTGACAGTGCCGGGGATCTCAGCAAACCAGTGAACTATGAGCTGGTGACCGATCCGCTTCCCTGTCCCAGCAGCAGAGGTGGAAGCAAGCATCTTCCAGCAAAAACTGCAAAGCATAAAAAGGTTGCTCTGCAGTTTTATAACTTACGACATGCACCCGCACCTGTAGACAGTGCAAAAAAGAGCACACCGGGGAAGGAGTCTATGCAAGCAATCCCCAAACTGAGGGATGAACACAGTTCAGGGAATGATGACTGCCCAACACTGGAGGACATAGACACGGCTGACAGCAAACCAAAGTTCATGGAGTGGTGTGCTGAAGAGGAGAACCAGGAACTCATTGCTGAGTTCAACACTCAATACATGAAAATCCAGAAGGGCTGGATTCAGCTGGAGAAGGAGGTCCAGCCAACCGCCAAAGCAAAGAACAAAGCTGACAAACTGAAAGAGATTTGGAAAAGCAAGAAAAGAACACGGAAAAGTAGAGGCTCACTGGATGTGCAGAAGCTCTCTCCTGTGCAGATGCTGTTTATGAAGGCCTTTAAGCTGTCTGACATATGCCAGTGGTTTCTGGAGACAACTGAAACCAGGTCTCTAGTGATTGTGAAGAAACTCAACACTCGTCTGCCAGGGGAGATTCCCCCCATGAAAGTTCCCATGCAGAAATATTCTTCCTCTAGTCTTTACCCCAGCTCACTACAAGCTGAACGTTTGAAAAAACATCTCAAGAAGTTTGCCGCCACTACCCCAGCTCGGAATAATCTCAAGAACCAAAAGCTTTGGGCCAAAATTCGTGAGAATGCTGATAAAGCAGATGCTGAAGAAGCCACCACTCCCAACCAGATGTCTCCCTCTGATGCCAGCACCAAGGAACTGAGCGAAGACAAAACCATCCAGCCTGGGCTCAGCTTGCCCACGCAGGCCAGCACAAGGATCCTGCGCAAGTACTCCAATCTTCGGGGCAAGCTGCGAGCCCAACAGCGCATGGTGAAGGCAGAGAAGTGGGGTGATGGCCCAGGGGACCATCTGTCCCTGGAGAACAAGCAGAGCCGGAAGAGTGTCTGCATCAACCCCCTGATGTCTCCAAAGTTGGCCTTGCAGATCAAAGCAGCTGCTTTTCCTGCTAAATCTCCCTCAGTGGATGGGACAGGAAAGGGGCGGAAGGGGAAGAGCAGGTCCCAAGAGGACCCCTTGCCCAAAGTCGACCTCCAGCTCAGCAAGAAGAAGAAGATGCTGAAGGACAGCAGGAGCACCCAGGAGCGATCCAGCTCTTCCACCAAGGACAAGCTGCCTGCCAAGAAGGCTAGTAAAATAAAGCATTCAGAGGTCAGTGCAAAAGCTCCCGCCACCCGAAAGCAGGCTGGCATGGAGAGGAGCAATAAACTGGCCAGAAAAATATCTTTGAAAGAGAAGAGAGTCCCAAAAAAGCAGCTGGAGAAGATGCGGCTCCCCATGCGAAAGGGCAAGGAGAACACGAGCAGACGGGCTGTGCTGCCTCCCAGTCACGAGGAGCTGTCCAAGTGCCCAAAGCAGAAGCCCCTGGGAGAGTCCTCCACGCGGTCACAGAAGATGGCCAACAAGAAGCATAGCAGTGGGAAGACCCTGACAAGGTCTATGAAGAAGATGCAGGAGAACAATGTGTCTCAGGGCAAGAGGAAGCTGAGGGCAAAAGTGGATGGTTCACATAGTAAACGCTCACGACTGGACCCAAAATAGTGAAGAACCGGTAGCCATGTACAAAACTGATGTATAGTAGTAACCCTTTACCATGCATTAACTAAAGCTGCTTTTATAAGCTGTAGCAAGCCTTTAAAAATCCGCAGTTAAAGGATAACACCCATGATTTTAGGCATCAGCAGATGTGTCTTGGACAGAGAAGAGGTTGGTCTGTCTGGCTCTGCTGTTCAGAAGGAAGTTTCTGCAGTTTGAATGTTCCTTGGGTTCTTTTGAACTTGGAACCAGGCAGTTTTTGTTAAAAGTACAGTGCCTTATTTATCACTTTAAAAATAAAATTAAGAAGCTTGTCTGTGTGATTTGGAGGCTTGCGTTTTATACTTGAGGCACAAGCACTTGTACTGTAGCAGAAAGAAAACCACCTTCGTGCACATGAAGTAGCTTTTGTCAGCCTTTGGGTGCACACAAACATTTCCCTTTCTTTCAGAGTCCTCCTTCTGTCTGTCTTCTTAGTGGCATTTAAAGCAAAACCAAAACCATTTCCCATCACTGAGGGAGAGGAAGACGAGTCTGTTCTTTGTCGATTTGCTGGTAGCAGCTGCTGGTGTCCCAGACTGTTACCTGCATGAGAATGTGAAGTAGCTACTGGTGTGTGTACTGCTGATGGCTGCCTGCTCCCCACTGCGCAGCCCGTGGGTGGGGAGGGCCCGCTCAGGCTGAGGAGATGCCATGGGGGCTCCAGGTACCAGGCTGCTACATCCACTGCTGCCGGCTGGGCATGCTGGGCTGTATCTGTCTTTTTTCTTGCTGGCTTCAGGGGTGAACCAGTCTTGCCATGCTCTGCTTTTGGACGGACTTCCTTCTCCTGTTTCCCTGCCCTCATGGTGATTTCTGTTGTTTCTGATAGCAAAGCTTTTCTGCAGCACTTCACTGAAGGTTGAATCTCTCCTCTTTTTAAGGGCTTGAGCTCCTGATATTGGTGCTCTGCAGGAAGGGAACTCTGGCCCTCACTTTGAGCTTTTGTGCACGTCTTGCCTAGTGCTCTCCTAAGCCAGGATTTGCAGTTGAAATAGGATTGGGATAAGGGACTGGCTTGTGTTTATTTTTTAGCATAATTTGCATTTCACCCTTTTACTCGCAAGGTACGGGAGGTTTGTCCTTGCTAGTGTCACAGAACAGGGTCATAGTGCCTGTCTTCTCTGAGAAAAACCTGTTAGAGTGTATGGCTGTGCTGTGGTCTGTGCTAGGGAAAGGCCCCTGCTCAGCCATTGCCTCCCCATGGCTTCACTTTCACACTGCTGCACAGAGTCCATTTGCGGGAATCCCAGTGCCAGCCTCTTTCCACACATAAAGCAGCAGTACCTGGCAGGGCACTGTGTGGGCCCTGAGGCTGCCAGACCTTTAGCAGCCACCTTGCTAGTCCTTGCTCAGCTGCTTGTCCCTGATGAGAGCAAGGCTCTGGTGCAGCCCATGAATTCAAAAGATGCTGGCCCTGGGAGCAGAGGCTGCAAAGGGATTGGCTGCAAAGGGAATTGCTTTTCATGGTTGGCATTGAACCCCAGATCTCAAAGCCTGGGGGCTGGAGGTGAAAGGCAGATAATTGTGTTTAAATCTTTCATTGTACCCCTTTAGTACAGAGGATGAAACCAGGTGTTTGATTTGCACGCCCTTCACAGAGCACCTCTGGCTCTCTTGCAGGTATTCCCTTTCCCAAGCATTAACACACTCAATGCTACAGTACATTTTTCTCTTACTGTGAAATGGCTGATTTTTTTAAAAAAAATCTTTTGCCTTTCCTTTGAATTGTGCTAGAATAAGTTAACTCTCTGAACAGCTAGGAAGTGATTAAATCTAGCCTGTCAGTCCCTGTACAGATTAATATGAAGTTATCTATTACTTTAATTTTTACTGCATGCATTAAATATGTCAAACATTCCATCAGAAAAGATTTAAAAGCGTTTCAGGAGAGGTGTAAGGCAGGGGGCACTGATGGCAGTTAAGTGACTGATCTGTACCTCTTTTGCAGATTGTCTTTCCCTCTTGCTTCTCCATCCCTACTTATGGTCCTTCTCTAGCCTCTGGCCCAGCCACATGGGCCCAGATTTCTTCTCATTCCTCTGGGCCAGGTGTGCGTCTGAGCACGCCTCTTACCTTTGCTCCTCACACCATTCCCCTGCAGCAAATCCCTTCTCCCCATCCTTCACCATCACTCCTGAAGCACCTGCACTGGTCACCATGCACTGAGCGCTCATTGAGGCTTTCCCTCTTTCTTTCTTCTCTCATTTTTTAGCTGCTGGTAAATGATAAATGCAGGCTGTCCTGCTCCCTGTCTTCTGTGCTTCTGGGAGCAGGAATCTCATTAGGATAAAACCCTACAGAAAGGAAGTGCAAAGAGTCTTTCTAGGTGGGGTGCTGCTGCTCCAGCCTCCCAGGTGCCTTCCTGCACCTTGGGGCTTCATCAGCACCAACTGGCTCAAGCATGGCAAGGTTGGGGGATGGCAGGTGTTGCCCAGGTGCTGGAGTGGAGCATCTTCTGGGCATCTGTCCCAGTTGGGTGTGCACTGCTTGGCTTAGGCAGTGGGGGGATGAGAACACTGAGCTTCCTGACAGGCAGTGGTGACGTGTGCTGCTGAGGCACAGCCCCTGCTTTAGAGCCGTCTGTTAACAATAAATGCAGCTCTTACACCATGCAAGGGATGCACAGGGAGCTGCAGATGAGCTTAATGAATGGAAGAAAATAAGCAACATGATTTATTACCTTATCCCACATGGACATGGAGTGTGTTTCCACGTGCTACACGCACAGAGTTGCCCACTGGCACTACAACAGTGACATCCTCAGATCCACACCCTCACTGCTCTCCTCTTCCCCTGGGCCACCCCACAGCTCCCTGCTCTGCTTCTTCACCTCTGGATTTCAAGTGCTACATCTCATAAAGCAGATCTCTTTCTGTTACTTTGGCTGTTCTTGCTGGCTACTTTCTCATCCTATTGAAACTAGTCTCCATCATGCACCCTGGTCCATGAACAAGGGGCAGCATCCTCTTAGCTGTGCACCTCCACAGATGTCCTCACTGTCCCTCTGCTGCCAGCCCCCCTCTCTCATTTGCATGGTTACCTTCTTCTCTCTCTCCTTGTCATCGGCAGCTCTGGGTCTTCACACTTCACATGTTCAGTATCCGTCCATCTTAATTAACCTCTGGGAGGAGCTGCGTTTGCCAAGCTCAGAGTCAAAACTTAACGTTGGTGCTGTAGCAAAAGCAGTTTGAGCCTGGCATGGCTCCTTCTACCTGTAGCTGTTAGGATCTTGTTTAGCAAGGCCAGCCCTGGAATGGGTTTCCCTGCTGACAGGGTGTGTGATATGTACCCAAGGCGTGCACATATTTATATTCATCACTTACTCATCCCTGGCGAGGTCCTGTTTGCCAGTGTTTGCTCTGTGCAGTGGGGTTTCTGTAGTCACCTGCCAGCATGTCAGGGAGACGGATTTGCAGCAAACCTTCTCTGAAGAGCTGACTAGTCGGCGCTGATGCCTCTGACAAACTTTCTGCTGCATTACTGATCAAGATCCATGAGCTGGGAGAGCAGGATGAAACTGTTCCAGCTGCTCTCTGCATCCCTGTCCCTCCCGTGCTGGGGGAGCTGTGTAGGGCTGGGCTGAGTGGGCTGGCTGGCTGCCCACACCACTTCTTGCTGGCGTGCAGATGAGCAAGGCTGCAGCCCAGCCCGTGTCCCAGCTGCTCTTGTGGCACCTCTGGAAATGCTGGTGTTTCCAAAAGCTCCGCCAGCTCCTAGTAGCCTCTGAGGAAATAGACGTGCAATCAGATATACTGGTGCCCTATTTTTAAGACTTGCTGATGGACGCTTTTTCTCTCCAGCTTGTATACTTTCAGTCTGACAACTGCATTCCCAGTTGAAGGTGGCTGAGAAAGCTGTGATTCCCAGCCTTCCATGGGCACAGGTAGTGCCTGGGGCAGCATGGAGGTGTGGGTGGCCATCCAGGCTGGGCTCTCACCTTTCCACCATCAGTAGTCATGCCGGGGGAAGAGGGCTGAGCCCCAGCCAAGGTGTACTTGGGTCTGCATCCTTCGGCTGTTTGCCTGGACAGCCCAGGAGCAAGATGGGGATAGGCTCCTCCTTGACAGGGAATGCCACTGCAGCTTTTCTTGTAGCAGTAGGTATTTTGAGCAAACCACAAGGCTATGATGTCCCCATGTCGTGTGCGTTCCCCCCATGTGTCGTAGCATCCATTTGGCCCATCCTTTAGCTTGGTGGTTGTGAAATGAATCCATCTGTTCTAAGATGTTCTCAGGAGTTCTTGTTTGTATTAAGCTCACCCCTAGGCTTAGCAGAAATCACCGTCCCCATCCTCCCTGCTCCCCTCCCCGCAGACAAGCCCTCTCTCTCACGAGCACTTCCACCTTCTCCCCGAAGGGCAGCAGAGGGCAGCTGGCGGTTTTGATTCAGGGCACGTTGGCAGCTTTGGGGCAGCCGAAGGAGCTGGGATGCAGCCGGCCAGCATTTATGACATGGGTCTGGAGGCCAGGTGGTCCCACGGGCTGTGTTGCTAGCCAATGTTTTCTAAGTCTGTTTGTAAGAGTACCTAATTTTAAAATGAAATGTGAATATATATTATGTGTAGGTGCCATGTAAGATAGTATTGTGCTAGGCAGCAGGATGCTAACCTACTTTTTAAGCTTTTTGGGGGCAGGAAAAAGCATTTTTCTCTCACTTCATGCTCACAGATCTAATATTGTAAATAGGTTTTTAAAATATTTATTTCATGGGCTTTCCACAGGTTCTCGTTCTGACTGGTGTGTGGTGGGGCTGTATTGCCCAGCGTGCCGCAACCAAAGGGCTGGTGACTGCGTGGNTTCACTTTGGTTTTATGTCACATCAAAGCTGAAGCATTAACTCTCTTCATCTCGTTTTGATGATGTCAAAGACCCGGTCGATGGCCACGGTCCCCAGGGAGGCTGTGAGCTCCCATGGCTGGCCAGGATGGCCGTTCCCCAGGACAGGGGGCACTGCAAGCAATAAGATTTGTAGTAATAATGTCTGCTTTGATGGCAGGGGCTCCGGGGCTCAGGGCCGGGTGGGAATAACCCTGCTCCTGGCAGGGGCTCAGTCCAGCATGGCATGGGGGTCTCTCTTGACCTGGAAGTACTCAAGGAAGTGTCCCCAGGGCTGCAGAAAGTGGGGGATGCTGTCACCCCCAAGGAACCCCCCCAAAACCACAGGGGTAGGGTAGGTAGTTGCTGGCAGCAAACTCCCACTAGTGAATTACTGCCTTTGTGGGTACGGGTGACCCAAGGGAGCACACTGCTGTTGCTGCTACAGTCCCAGGGCCGGCTCCAGAAGGTCATTTGCTCATTTGCTTGTCATTCTGCAGTTTTAATTCTCCTTCTAGGAGCTTTGAGGCCATTTGGTAATTTTTTCTTAAGTGGGTTTAGATTTTTTTTCTTTGTTACCCCTTTTTGCCTGGAAGTGTGGCTAGCTCTGACCTTCCAGCCCAGCTGTCTGTGTGGGGCAGTGGGGCAGTGTCAGCAGGATCAGGGCTGCTTTTTATGATGATGGGTCTCTGACTTTGGAGGATGGAGTGAGGGGTGCTGCTGGGTTTCAGCCCTGCAGGACCCTTCACCAGTCCCACACTTCCTTCATCCTTGGAACAGGTGTGTAAAAAAAGAAAAACAAAAAAATGGAAAAAAGGAAACAACACAGTAATTTTTTTCTTAAGATGCGAGATGTTTTAAATATTATCTCCACCCTGATGGCAAATGTTCTTCCTTCATCTGTGTCTGCTTCCCTGGGAGAGTTTTGTTTCTCTGTTTGTTTCTATATGAATTTTAGACACTGAGCTGAAATTCCTCCTGTCCGGTACTGTATGTTTGAGCCCAAGCAATGTGAACTGTACAGACCAGCAGTGGGAAGTGGGAGCCGGTGACTGCACCTGGGACAGCCGTGGCTTGGGACGGCATTCCCAGATGGTGTAGGGAGTGGGAAGTACTGCGCCACAAGTTGGGAAAATGAACTGTCTGCTGTGAATTCTCAGTTGGAAATGTGGAGAGGAGTTTCCATTAGATAATGTTTACATACCTCACCTGACGAACCTTTGAAAGTGTATATATTAAAAAAAAAGAAAATAAAATTATATTAAGTTGCTTTAAATCAATATGTATAGCTATAAGAGCTGGGTCATTTGAACTTTGAATATGTATCGATTCTCTAAATGTTGACATTTTGTGAACTCTGTGCTCCTGTCTTTTATTTCATCCTAGCCTATGGAAAAAGTTGTGTTCTTGTTCCAGGTAAAAGGTCCCTGACTCAGATCTGAACTGCTCAAGGATTCCCACCACCTTGTTTTCTTTTCTTCCTCACTGTCAATATCACCCTATGAGCTTTCTAAAGGTCCATATTTTATTGCAGCTTATTAAACGTTTCTTTGATATCAAAGTTTGTTTGGTGTGATAAGTGGGGAACAGTGAAGGTGAGTGAGTGCACGAGGTAGGGTGCAGCAGGCTGGCACCCTCCAAGTGTCACCCCCTCCCTATGGAGGGAGGATATAAATGCCTGTGTGGGGTTTCAGTGCTCCCACACCAGTCCCTGAGCTGTGGCTGACTTGTGTTTGTGGCACCAGCTGTGCAACCTCTTGGTGCTCCTGGGGACTGCTGCCCAGGCCTCTCTTCCCTTCCCCAGAGAGATACAAGTGCCCAGTTTCCCCTGGAGCCGTTCCATCCCCACAGCAGGCCCTGGCCCTTCAGCTTCCCACATTCAAGACCCCGGCAGTGATGGCTGCTTTTGCACAGCATTGCATTACCCTGGCTGCTTGTCCCTGCACCATGGGCACGACGCTTTGGCTGGAAGTGCTGGCCAGGGCTGCTCCAGGAGCAGGAAATCATCCCCCAAGGCAGGACCAACTCTTTCCATCCTGTGCCACCTCCTCACAAACTCAGCGGCTCCCAAGCACCAGCTTCCCCCTTCTCCCCACCAGGAAAGAAGAGGCCAAGCCTCTGAATGAATAAATGTCATGTTCACATGGAAGACAACATAGACAATACCAAACATCTCCTAAAACAATACAGCCTCTGCCAGCGGAAGGATGCCCAGCGCCTCCCTCGCTAGCCTAGTACAAACCAGCGTCTTCAATAGTGACACACACAAACCCCACGGGCCAAACAAAGCCACCGTCATTTTCCTGCCCAGTAGCATCTGTAAACAAAAAGAAAACATCATTTGTTGACCCCAAACATATAAAAATACTATAACAAAATGAAATACAAATATATATTAGAATCTGTAAGTATTCTGTATAAAGAGATACTTTAGCGGTTAGCGTACAGCAAGAACAGAAACACAACACAACCAAGCCCCGGGCGGGCCACAGGCAAAACGAGACGCATCCCAGCTTCTCTGGGTGGCAGAGGAGCTCCCATGGAGAGGGCATTTGTGGCAGAAACACATCCCCGTGGTGGTGGAAACGCCCTGGATGCCAGTGGTGAGCAGGGATGGTGACAACACCTGCAGAGCTGGGTGTATCTGGTGGAGATGCGTGGAGCCTGGCCGCAGCTGGCAGTGCAGACCTGAAGCCAAAGTGCTGGAGCAGTGTGATGGAGAGACCCAGGACTGCAGCTCTGCGATGAGTCTGTCCTCCAGGGTGATATGATGTTTCACTGTCCAGCCATCTGCAGTGTCCCAGGTTGGGCCCCCACTATCCTTGGCCCCCACAGTCGTAGAAGTGATGCTGCTGTGGATGTTGGGTGCATGCAGTATCCCAGCACGAGCTCCCCGTGTGCCCCTGCTCCCACACCAGCCCCGAACATGCCCTGGCACTGTTGGAGAGATGCTGGGTATGGGCACTTGAGTCCAAGAGCTGGTGGGTCCTGCCCCCGCAGTGGTGTTGGCTCCATCCAGGCTTGCAGGTTTGGACATCTTCAGCCTCTTCAACTTGGCACGCACAAGACTGAGGCCCTGGTGATAGGCATGACAGACCTGCATCCCAGCTGTCCCAGCAGCCTCTTGCTCCTGCTGGCTGGGTCAGTGGGACATGGGGCAGCTTCACCCAGCTGCAGGCCTGCTCCCCTAGGACAGAGCCTGGAAAAAATGGATTCCTGTGCTGCCCTCACACAGCTCCCACCTCTAAGCAGAGCCACCTGGCTGAGCCAGGGGTATTTAGGGCCCTCTCCACATGAACGGCAGAGTGCTGGCCCCCATGGCACAGGGCAGGTTGGCACTGGAACCCTCAGGGACACCTGTGCACTGCTTCCTGTCCCCCACTCAGTGTGCCTGGCGCTGTCCACACCAGCGTGGCCCTGATGTGACCACAGTGGGCTGGACCCATGGGTGCCCATGCACTGCAGAGCCCAGCCAGCACACACAGACTGGGGGCGTCACCAGAGGGTCAAGCTGTGGCTTGGTGACATTATCTGGGGTACTTTGGGCTCCAGCACCCTGCAGGGAGAGAGACCAGGGCTCCTGGAGGAGAGGATGGGAAAACAGGTCCAGGCTCACCAGGACTGCAGGATGCTGGCTACACCACACAGCTATTGTAAGCCATAGCTCAAAAGGCTCTGCCATGTCAGGCCCCCCTCCTCCAGTCCCAGGTGTTGAAAAAGCCCTCAGATCACTGGGCTGACGCAAGGGACAGGGCTGCCAGGGAGGGGACGTGCTGGGGATGCAGGCACTGCCCTCCATGGCTGTGGGGCTGCACTGGCTGGGAGGCGGAGTGCCACAGGAAGAGGATGGGGCAGCTGGGCAGGGTGCCCACTCCATATCCACACATCTGTGTAGCTGCAGTTCTTTAAAAAATTTTCTATCTACACATTTGCTTAGTTTGTGGGGTTTTTTCCTTTTTTTTTTTCTCTTTTTTTTTTTTCTGTTTCCTTCCCAACCTTCTAGATGCACCAGCTCTACCCTCTGCAGGGCACCTCAGATGCAGCTGCAGTTCGGAACACCCAGAGAGCAGCATCATGCCCGCAGGGCAAAGTGAGGTCCTTGGCTCAGGGGGGTCTCCCCGCCAGCCCCCTGGCTCTGCAGGGCCGGTGGCTGCTCACAGGCACTGGCTGCAGCCGCACTTGCTGGGCTTCTCCACCTCCTCCACGAAGGTCGCACCGTTGCTGCACTCGAAGGCGTATTTCCTGCGCCGGAGCCGCAGCCCAGTGCAGCAACTGGCATCAGGGCCACCGCAGGTCCCCCGGCATTCCACCCAGGCCACCGGCCGCGTCGTCTGGCAGATGGCGTAGCCCCGCTGCACCTGGTGGTAGTCCCGCACCGGCTCCCCGCGGCACTCAGGCTCTGTGGGACAGTGGGACAGCAATGGTCAGCCTGGTGTCGTGGCATGGGGCTGCCCTCCCTGGACACCCACCTCCTCAGCACCTAGCCTACCTTGGTCACAGAGTGCTCCGGTGTAGCCATCGTGGCACTCGCAGGTGGGCTGGCCACCCGGGGTGAGCTGGCAGTGGCCATGGACACAGGGCTGGCGGCGGCAGGGGTCGGGTGGTTCAGCAGGCTGGTTGCAGAGCGCTCCCTGGTAGCCCTCATGGCACTGGCAGCTGTAGGAGAGGGCGTCGAGGGGCAGGCACAGCCCGTGCACACACCTGTGGGCACATGTGCTGTCAGGACCTGCTGGCATGGCACGAGCATGCACAGCCCCCCAGCACTGAACACGGCATGGCTCAGCACCCGCACAGTATTGCGCTGGGACTGGTACGGCACCATCTGGCACAGTACAGCCATCATGGCACAGCACAGGCGTGGCTCTGGCATGGCACCACCAGCACAGAACAGCCTGGCACAGCTCAGTGCTAGTGGCATGGCAGGGCACTGCTGTGGCACGGCACCTCTGGGATGGCACAGGACTGACACGACACAGCACCAGGAACCAGCCACAGGGCAGGGTGGGCAGCCAGTGGGAGGGGCGGGTAGGGCAGACAGTGTGGGGGGGGGCACTCACTTGTGCCCCTGGCAGGGACCGCCGCGGGGCTGGTCACAGTGGGGCCCGTCCCAGCCAGGCTCGCAGTGGCAGACGGGGCCCTGGGCGCCCGAGGGCTGGCAGATGCCGTGCAGGCAGTAGAGCTTGCGGCAGGGCTCACAGCCCGGCACCACCCCCGGCGTCATCCGCGTCTTGGTGAAGTCCTGCAGCTCATTGTTGATGTAGAGGTTGCGGATGCATCCATGGAAGCTGGTGCCGTTGAGGAGCTGCCAGAGGCGGAAGGCAGCCGAGTTGACATCCACAGGCATTCCTGGGGAGAGCAGGACCATCAGCACACCCGGATGCCCCCATGCCCCCCATCACCCAGTCCCTGTCCTACCTCCCACGTAGAGGGGAGCCTCGCTGTTCAGGGTGTAGTGCTTGCCCGAGTTGTCCATGGTCATGGGGCTGCCACCGTCGATGGACAGGTTCACCATCTGGTCGAAGGTCACCAGCTCCACGGTGTGGAACTGCCCGTCGTTGATGGTCTCAGCACTGGCAGGGATGGCTGGGTCACCAGGGATGCCCCCAGGCCAAAGCAATGGGGGTGGAGATCCCCAGTGAGTGGGGAAGGGGTGCCAGGTACCTGTAGATAGCTGAGCTGGGGTGGGTGCCAGGGTCATAGCTCACCCTCACATGGCCCTGGTACAGCTCCACAGCCATGTGGTCGCTGTCACCGTTGTACAGCAGGATGCCATTGCCTTCAGCCGTGGAGACCTGCCAGAGAGAGAAGTGGGAGCCCACATCCTTGAGGCAGACCCCCAATGCCATCCCTCGATGCCCCCATGCCCCCCAGCCCTCACCTGAAGGGTGATATTGGCCCGGGGCCAGTCTTGCAGGTCGGTGAACTGCAGGTATGTGTCACGGTCCACAAAGTTGACACTCAGCAGCTTCTCACATTTGGGGCCGCCGAAGCCAGGCAGGCACTGGCAAAGGGCGCGGGCACCCCGCTCCACACACGGGGCCCCGTTCTGGCACTCAGCTCGCTCACAGAGACCAGGGTGGCCAGCGGTGTGGGGCGGCATCTCGCAGAGCTGGCCACTGTGGGGCCACGGGTGCTGCTGGGCTGGGGCCTGGGAAAGCGCCCTACACCCTGCCCACTGCCCCAGAGGGCTCTGACAGCATCCCCCGGATTTGGAGTCCCTGGGGAGGCTCTCCAGACACTGGCATCAGAGGGATGCCTGGATGCTGAGCTGTGCCCCCGGGTCTCTCCCCAGTGATGCTGGCTCTCCCCAGCCTCCACCCCCAGAGACATACACTCTCAGCTTCNTCCCTTCTGCACAGTGACACATAACCATCCCCACTACCCCAAGTGTCCCATGTCTTCCTGTTGGTACCTGTAGCCCTCAGTGCAGAGGCAGGAGTAGCCGTTCACCTCATCCAGGCAGCGGGCATTGTTCTGGCACCGGTGGTCCTGGCAGTCGTCGAAATCCTCGCTGCAGTTGCTCCCCACGTAGCCGGGTGCACACTCACACCTGGGGCAGGCAGGGGGCTTGAGGCTGCCCCTTCATTCCCCCCTGCACCAGTGGGTGCCTGCTCCTCCTTCTGTCACCCCCTTCTCCATGCCCCTCACTGTAGTCCCCAAAAAGCAAATCTACCCCATCCCCAGACAGCCAGAAAAAGTGGTTTGGAGAGCAGGGGGCTCACCTGGGCCCCTGGCTGGTGGAGATGCAGGTGGAGTCATGCTGGCAGGGGTTGAGCTCAGCTGAGCAGAAATTGGGTGACTGCTCACAGAATTCCCCTGCAAGGCAGAAGAAGGGGTGCCCAGCAGCTCCAGGACCAGAGGAGCAGCCCCAGTCCCCCTGGGGCAGAAGGAACCCCTGCGGGACTCAGCTCAAGGCAGGGAGCTTCCAAGCCCGCAGCTTGCACCCCATGGGCACTGGGCTCTGCTCCCCTGGAGGCAGCTCCTGCCTGAGCCAGGCACTGAGGGCATCCCAGGATGTGGGGGTTCAGCTGGGTGTGCCCAAACTCATGACAGCTAAGCCCAGAGGCCATGGCAATAGGCACTGAGACAGCAGGCAGAGGAGCTATTTAGCTCTCATGGGTGGTAGAAGCACTGAGCACATTCCTATGTCAGGTCTGTGCCATTTGGGGATGGCTAGCCCCCATTCCAGGTACCTGTGTAGTGGGCAGGACAAAGGCAGGTGTAGTTGGTGGCACCGGGCACACAGGAGCCCCCGTTCTCACAGCTGTGCTCCTTGCAGGGGTCGCTGGTGGTGTGGCAGCTCGGGCCCTCGAAGCCCACTGGGCACAGGCACCTGCCACAGGGCCGGGGCAGTGTCAAGGAGAACAGAATGGAACATTTTGGGGTGGCTCCCCCAAAATGACCAGCACAGGACCTTGACACAGAGCACACACACACCAAGAGCTGGGTTTGGCGTCCTGTCAAACGCTGGGCACAGGGGTGGGTGGCAGCACAGCCTGCCCGAGGATGCTGTGTTGCCACGACAACAGGCTGAGAGGCCTGTCAGCACAGGGAGGGGCTGCACAGCCTACCTCCTCACCCCCAGCCTGCCAACTATTTTCAGCTCCTAATTGCAGCCTGATTCCCAGAATGGCTTAAAGCATTCAGGGCAGTGAGGGTTGTGTGAGGGAAAGGCAGCCCCGCAGGGAGCAGCAGTGACTCCAGGACCACAGCAACCAGTCCCAGTCCCAAACCCCTCTACCTCCCTGTCCTCCTGCGGTGATGGTATCCTCCTCTCCCCCACTGACTTCAGCCTAGGAGCCTTTTGGGCTGGGGGCATGGGCAAGTGGAGTCAGACAACATGAGCTGGAGCTCCCATGCAAATGAGATGTCCCAGCTATATGCCCAAGGGAGCATGTGGGAGGGGAAAGAAGTATCAGAACTTCTCTCCATGGGATGCCAGGGTCCCATGCTACTGCCCAAACATCCACCTTTCATGGATTCCTGTCCAGTACCCACCTGAACCCAGCTCCTTCCCCGTCCTGAGGCTCGCAGGTCCCCCCGTTGGCGCAGGGGTTGGAGGAGCAGCCACTGAGTGATACCTCGCAGTCCCTGCCCTGGGGAAGGATGGAAATGTGGGAGCGAGGAGGGTGCCACAGCACCTCTCCAGCTCTCCCCATCCTACTCAGCAGGATGCTGTGGCACACAGGGAGGGTATGTGGACCTGCAGGCAGCAAGCCCCAGGGGCATGGCAGAGGCCCTGCCCTGCTCCCTTGCCCTCTGCAGGGACATGTCCCCATGCACTGGGGACCCGTGGGACCAGGGTACCTTGTAGCCACTGGGACAGGCGCAGCGGTAGGAGCCAAGGGGGTCATTGTGGCAGGTGCCTTGGTTCTGGCAGGGGCTGGAGAGGCAGGGGTTGCACTTGGCCTGGACGCTCAGGGCAGGTGGGCCTGTGGGATGGGAGGCACGGAGATGACCGTCAGTGCGAGGAGCGATGGGCACGTGTCCTTGTGGGCACCGATGTGGGAGCAGAGCCTGTCCTGCCAAGGGGCCGTGCACCAGGCAGTGGGACAGCCACCAGTTTGCTCAGTCACCAGGGATGTGCCACCACACAGGTAAGAGGACGGACGCATCCTGCTCCCCCTCTTCCATAAGGCAGCTCAAGAGATGAAATCCCGGACCCACCCAGACTCACAAAGCATTGCTCTGCTGGGTGGCCAGAGGAGGGCATGGATAGACAGTGTGGGCACCTCTCACCTTGGCACTCAAATTTCTTGGCCGGGGTGGTGAGCAGCAGCTTTCCTTCCATGTCGGGGGGCCCAGCACAGCGGGCAATGCCTGGCTCCTTGTACCCCGTCTTGACCCAGCTGGAGAGCCAGCGCAGGTTGCAGCTGCAGTACAGGGGGTTGGCGCCAATGGCTCTGCACGAGGAGAGGGGCAAAATTGCACCTGCTGCCACACAGAGGGAACTGGGCACAACTCTGTCACTTGACTGGGATGCCACATGATGGGCAAACCAGTGCTTCTCCATTTCTGGACCCACCAGAGGTGCTGCCCACAATGGGAGGACTGGAACACACAGCCCCACAATGCTGCCCAGTTAGACCACCCTGCTGCCAGACCCACAGCCCATGCAGTGCTCCATGCTCTGCCCTGGGGCTCTCCTCCACTGCCCACACAGAAATTCGTGGCAGTCCCTCTCCAGCACACGGGCAAAGCTGCCTGGGGCCAGCAAACTGGGCAAAGTACCTTGAGGCCATGCAGAAACAACAGGACCTGCATGGGAGCTGCAGGGCCAGCCCGGGCTCTGCCGCACAAGCCTGCAGGACAGAGACACAGGAATGGGCTGGTGGGAATGAGCAGTGGGTCACGGCCAGAGCTTGCACAGACAGCACTGGGGGAAAGCGAGGAATTGCTCTGGGAAAGGAGAAGGTGGATGGAGGGTTGCTCTGCTCCACAGCAAGAAGAGTATGGAAGCAGTGGAATATGTGGGAGGTGGAGGGCCTGGATGTCTCTTTGAATCCTCCTTGACTGCAAAGGTCAGCAGTGATGGAGGGCCGGTGTGACCAACACATGTGACAAGGGAAGGAGATGGCAGCCCAGAGGGCAGACAGTAGGGACAGCAGATCTGCTGGGGCTGACAGTCCTAGAGCACCTGCAGCACTGGCTGTGACACAGCTCAGCCTGTGGGAACCAGCAGTGCTGGCTGGCAACAGTGAAGGCAGAACAGCCAAGGGAAATTGGAGCAGAGCAGGCAGTGTTGCTCCCCAACAAACAAGGAGGCCAGGACTGGAAATCAAGATGCTCTCTGCAGACTGAAGGAACAGCCTGAGACCCTCAGGATACCAGGAGCAGGCAGCTGGGAACAGCTTAGCGGAGACAGGGAGGGGACCAAAGAGACACTATGAGCAAAGTTAAACCCTGGCCCCAGGTGGTGGTATAGGGCAGTGCTCCCGGTGTGCAGGCTCACTTAGAGAGGGGCTGAAACACCACCACTGGCACGAGGATACCTGATGACAGACTGGGGGGACTGTTGCAGGGAAGTGCACTGGCAGAAGGCTAACAACACTCTGCTGTGTGTCAGAGCAGCCCCCGCCAACCCACAGCTGGGACACTACTTTGCATGGCTTTACCTACATCTTGGGGGACTCCACAGATCTAGTGGGTTGGGGAAGGACCCCACATCACATCCACCTAAGACCATAGGGACATCCTGGCAGCACTGGGAGACTCAGCTGCACACCTGGATCTGAGCCTGAGCATGGGCAGTAGGTCACAGCGCTATCCAGCAAATGATGTCGCAGGTACCAGCCCAGAGAAGAGGGGAGAAGGCAGCTCACCCTCCAGGGAAGCCAGGCTCAGCCCAGTGGTATTTAAAGGTGTACGGAGCCTGTGTCCAGCCCTGAGCCCTGAGGAGTGGGACGAGATACTCACAGGTGGGACAGGGAGGTGACATCTGCGAAGATGCCCTCAGGGAGGCTGGAAATGTCATTGCCGTGGAGAGACCTGCAGAGAACAAAAGGTCCTGCAATGCCTGGGGCTCCAAGGGGGGCAGCAAGGACTTCAGCCCCACCCCGCTTTGGGGAGAGTGAGTGGCAGAGCTGGACCCCGCCACACTGTCACTGTTGCAAATGCACCATCTGCTCTGAGAGCAGATAAACCTTCCTGAGCTCCTCCAGCAGCCTCTACCCTGCCCACCTGCCTGCACCCAGCTCCAAGCGGGCACAGGGGACACAGGGACATAGGCAGCAGCAGAGAAGGGGGCAAGCAGGGCTGTGAGCAGGGCTGTGGGCAGGTACTTACAGCAGCCGCAGGGAGCGGAGGCCCTCAAAGGCCAGCGGTGGGATGCACTGCAGGGAGTTGTAGCTGAGGATCCTGCGGAGGGAAGCAGGGAACACACCTGTGTGTGTTGCAAAAAACCCACCCTGGGCTACACGCTGCCCCTGCGTGAGCTGCATCTCAAACCACAGCTTCACCCAGGCCGAGGGTGGGGACCCTGGTGTCCCCAGGCTTTGGGGTCCCCCAGAACAGCCCGCACAGCTCAGCTGGGCTGCAGCCCGACGTAGCACCACAGGAACCGCACTTACAGGGTGGTGAGCTGGCTCATGTTGGTGAAGGAAGAGTTGCTCAGGGAGCTGATCTTGTTGTTGCTCAGATCGCTGGAAAACAGAAACCCCAGGGCTTGGAGCCAGCTGGGCCCTGTCCCCTCTCACTGCTCCCCAGCCTGCTCAGCTGCAATGGGGTGCAAACAGCGGCAGAGCACAGCCTCCAAGGGAGCAGCAGGGCTGTCACACAAGGTGATGGCAGCAACACCACCTGTGCCCCCTCTGTTCCATGCCAGGTGGTGAGCAGCCAGGAGCTGAGCATCGCTGCCAGCCAGGTGTGTTCCAGAGCGGGGGGGGGGGCACAGAGGGATGTCAGGGGTCCCCGCACACTGCCAGGCCCCTCCTCAGGATCACACACCATGGAGACAGCCCTTGCCCTCACCCACCAGTCCCAGCAGTGCCTCCAGCTGCCTGGGCTCCTGCTCCTGACTACTTACACAAGCTGCAGATACTTGAAGGTAGAGAGCTGCCCCGGGACCTGAGTGAACTGGTTTCCATCCAGGTAGCTGCAAGGGAGAACAAAAGCACCTTGGGGAGACCGAAAAGCAGGAGATCCCTCCCTCTGCCCCCTCCTTCATGGACTTAGGGCTGCAAAAAGCATCTCCTGCATCACCTCCCTCCTGCACCCAGGGCCCAAGGGGCTCTCGGGGGACTCCTGGGCTGGCAGGGGAGCTAGTGTGTGAGTGCATTAGCACACCTGGGTTTGCAGGCATGTCCCTGGGGACACTCTCCCAGCAGCCTACATGTGCAAGTGCAGCCAGCCATGCGCCGCGTTTACACATGCGATGTGAGCGTGGGAGGCTGTAAGCGTTCCCAAGGCATGTGTGAGCATGTGAGAGATGGCAGAGGATGCAGAGAGAGGAGGAGTGTGCAAGACAGCGGAGGGGGATGTGGGGGTGGTATGCATATATATCTGTGCCCAACCAGTGCCTGCAGGCCCTGCACACAGGACCTGCTGCCATCGCTCATCCCAGAGGGGTACAGAGCCCCTTTCGCAGCGATGGGCATCATGGAGCCTGCACACCCAGCTCTGGCATGGCCGCGTGGGTATTCCCCTGACACCCACGGTGATGGGTGGCTGACCCCAGGCAAACCACATCCCATTGCCCGTGTGCTTGTGGCTGGTGCTGCCAAGGCATCCCTGCAGCTGTGGTGAGATGGGATGGCAGAGGCAGGGTGTCCCTGTCCCTGCTGCTGATGGCAGACTCCTGGGAACCACAGAGCCCTGAGCTGCACAGCTACATGGGGACCACAGCTGCAGGGGGTGGCTGTCCCTCGCTGTCCCTTCCCAAGGGCCAAAGACAAGGGTCCTAGCTGTTGGGTGACAACACCTCTTGTACAATACCCTTGATAGCCCTGAATCGTCAGAGCCGCTTACTGGTGTTGGGGCTGGACAGGATCCCTTGGATGGGTGGGGGTTCTACTCCCACTACCAGGCCAGAATGGGGGTGTGGGGAGGAGCTCAGGAGTCTCTGCCCTGACACCTGCAACCCACAGCAGAGGCCCCTCCCCCAGAGCTGTAAAGTTGATGGAGGGTTAGGGGGAGAGCTTGGGTACTCGCCCACTACTCACAGCTCTGTGACATTCTTGGGGATCCCCTTGGGCAGGGCCTTGAGGTGTTTGTTGCTGCAGCGGACAACCGTGTCGAGGCAGGTGCATTCCTGTGGGCACTGGGGCCGGGGGATGCAGATGGTCTCCTCCTTACCTGCACCAGGCATGGAAAGCCACCAAGTCACCAGGGTCCAGCCCTTGGGCATTGTGTGAGACCAGATTCAATGCTTTGTGCCTGCCTAGGATGGCTCCCCTCCCATGCCAACCATCCTCCCCTGCCTCCAAAAATTGCCTGCCCCACTGGTGTGGATACAACCAGCCAGCTCAAGGCTGCTCTGATTTTCACCATTTTCATGCAAAAATGCAGTCACAGGGACAACAGAGATAAGGGCACAGAAGAAGGGGCTCAGCGCTGCAAATCCGCCTGAAGCAACCTCCTTCACCCATCTCCCAGACACAGGTTAGATGGAGCAAGGCCTATGCTGAGCAGCCAGAGGAGCTGGCACAGCTCCACTTCCCTGCAGTGACGCTGCAATCCTGCTGGAGAGGCATTCATGGGACAACCGTATGCTATCTCGCACCGTTAGGAAAGGCGCAGGATGCAACCCTTCAGTCTTTGACGTGGTGGAGGAGGGAAAGCAGAAGAAAGGATGATTTGTTTGTAAATATTTTCCAGAGGGCTCAAAAGCTGCTCTAAATTTAAAAAATATACATAAAAAAAGGTTTTTCTCCCCACGCACACTCCCCGTCTGCTCCATCTGCCCAGCTCCGGTGCATGTGCGAGGCTGAGAAGGGAAGGCAGGAAGGAGCAGCATGAATCCCGGTGGGCTTTGCCTCCACATCTGCTCCTGTCAGCACCCAGGGCACAGCGTTTGCCAGCACAGACCCACCTACATACAAGAGCCTCAAGGTGCAGTGGGTGCAAACCCCTCTCCTGGCTCCAGAGTGGATATCTGAGTGCAGCCCCAGGGGCTGGGTACCAGGAAGGGAAACTTTTGTATCATTAGGGGAGGACATTCATGGGGCCTCCTGAGCTACCACCTTGCCATGAGCACATCCTGGCAGCAAGGATGGTGCTGGGACAAGGAGCACGGTGTCATCCTGGGAGGAGCAGCCTTGTCTCCCCTCACCCTCGGCACCGCAGGGCCCACAAGTTACCTTCCTCACACCTGAAGTCGGGGAAAGCCACATCCTGGAGCGGGATCTGCCGAAGGAAGTCGGGGTTTTGGCACCGAGGGTTCCCTGTCACAATCTTCCTCTTGCGCAGCCAGTCCCCCAGCCAGGCCAGCTGGCAGTTGCAGTTGAAGGGGTTGGCGAGCAGGTTCCTGCACATAGGAAGGAGCACAAGGGCAGCACCCAAACAGCCACCAGGCAAAGGAACCTGCAGCCCTCCCATGCCATGCGGACAGGCTGGGAGCATCCCCCCGGGGCCCAGGACATACAGTGTGGAGAGGGACTGCAGCGTGTCAAAGGCGCCTGGTGCAATTGTGCTGATCTGGTTGTCGTACAGGGAGAGCAGGCGCACGTTGCGCAGCCCTGTGAAGCTGTCGTTGTGGATGCAGCTGATGCGGTTGTTCCTCAGCATCCTGCAGAGGTAAGAGAACAAGGGCACCGACAACACGGGCAGGCGCCATGGGGGAAACCCCCCTCAGCAGTGCCTGGGCTGTGCCCACCTCAGTGCTGGGCAGCAGAATGAGCCTGAGCAAGTCCCTGAGCAGCAAAAACCTGCCCCCCCAGCACTGGATACAGCCAGCTGATGGGCAAGACGCTCCTGAGCTGGCCCTGCAGGGAGGCAAGGAGTAGGGACATCCCCATCCAGGTGCTCATGGAGGAGAGGGGACTCACAGTGTCCTCAGCCCGTCCAGGCCCCGGAACATGCCGCTCCGCACAGACTCCAGCTGGTTGACAGTGAGGTGCAGCTCATTGACAGAGGACGCCCCCTCGAATGCCCCATCCTCAATCTCCGACACCTTGTTGTTGCTGAGGTTGCTGTGAAGAGGGAAAAGCAGGCCGGGATGAGGGCTCTGCCTTGACCTCATCCTGAACTCTGCGTCCACCAGATCCCACTAAGCACCCCATGATGCCGGTCCCTCAGGTTGGCACACAGCCTTCATTTCATGCCCCAGTCTGCCCTGGCACCAGGACCCCCTGTGCCTTCTCAGCCCTTGGGCACCCCTGACATGGCTGTGCCTGCCCAATACTCACATTTTCTTCAGATGTGGGAGTTTCTTGAAAATGCCAGTGGCCTCCAGGATGGAGATTTCATTGTTGTTCAGGCGTCTGGAGTGGGCAGCAGGGAAAAGAGCTCAGGAAATGGCTGCAAAGTGCCTGGCACAGCCCAAACTCCAAGCCAAACCCCAGAGCCAGCAAGGTGCCTGCTGCAGGAGGGAAGGCAGACTGAGAGAGGAGACTCTTACAGCTCAGCTGTGGACTGCGGGATGCGATCTGGGATCTTGGTGAGTTTCAGGTTGGAGCACTCGACCACACCGGATTCACAGCGGCATTTTGGGGGGCAGATCACGTCACTGTTGCATTCACTGTTCAGCTGGTAGTCCTCTGTCCCTGTGTGATGGTGAAGGCAGCATGGGCTCCCATCGGCAGAGGCACAGGGGGCTGCACCTGTCCCCTCTCCCTCTGATCCTCCAACATCCCCACCTGGTCTCATTCTCTTCCCTAGCTCCCCTCATTCCAGTCCCTGACCACATATTACTCTTCTCCATGCCCAAAGCAGCTTATCCGCAGGGATATTTGTCCTGGGTACATCGGACGCGGCACTGCCCACCACCCTCCTGTGAACAGAGCTGGGCCCTGGGGACGCCTCTGTGCCCATCCAGGTAATGGCACAACGGGAGATGCCACAACTCATCCTGGCACCCAGCACATGGGAATGAAGTGTGGTTCTGCTGGGCCAGACCACGGGGCTCTGGCACAACACCCCCACAGGCAGCCTGGCTGAAAGGGCACCAAGCCCACACCATGCACACGTGTGCGGCTCCTCCACTCACCTGGGATGAAGTACTGTTCCTTGGCTGCAGAAAAAAAAGCACATCAGCCCTCTGAGCACACAGACACCAGGCTGGGACAGGGCCGAGCACAGCCGTGCCGCAGGATGCCTGTGACAGGGCTGGGGACTGCTCTCACCTGAGCAGCGGAACTTCTTGCTCTTGATCTGGCCGATGCGCTTGTTGGCCAAGCGCCGGGGGCTGGCACAGCGGGCTCCGCTGGTCTCCACGGGGTTGGCCCGGAGGAAATCTGCCAGCCACTTCAGGTTGCAGTCACAGATGAAAGGGTTCTGGGCCAGGTGCCTGTGCCAGGGACAGCGGGTGACACACTGCCAGAGACAGTGGGTGACACACCACCAGGGGAAGTGGGCGATCACCAGCTCCAGCCCTGGAGATGCTTTTACCCCAGAGTCTTGACTGCCCAGGCATGGGAGCTGGTGTGGACACTCACAGAGTCTGGATGGCCCGCAGGGAGGTGAACGTGCCTTTGGCCAGGCTCTGGATCTTGTTGTCGTAGAGTGAGAGCAGTGAGAGGTTCTGCAGGTCCTGGAAGGCATCTGCCCGTACACAGTTGATCTTGTTGGCATTGAGAAGCCTGGCAAGGAGAGAGGGATGTGAGTCTGGGGACCCCCCTTCACTGCACCAGGGGTGCTAGGGACCTCAGCCCTGCTTCCCTGTGTCCCTGAAAAGCATCCCACACAGCCACTGGCGCCTTACAGCAGCTGCAGGGCAAAAAGTCCTCCAAAGACACCCTTGGGGAGGTCTGTGATCTTGTTGCCATACAGCACCCTGGGAAAGAAAGGCTGTTGTGAGAGAGATGAGAGGAGTGGTGTGGGCCATGGTTAAGGGGGTGCAATATCCACCCCACCCCACCCACACCAGTGTAGGCACTTACAGAGAGTTCAGTGAGCGCAGCCCCTGGAAGGCATCAGGGGCAATCTCTGAGATCTGGTTGTTGCTCAGGTCTCTGAAACCCAAAGGGAGAAGGTGGCCTGGTCCCCTCTTCTCTTGTCTCACGTCCTCACCCTTCTGCTAGTTCCAGGGGACCACCCCCAACACCCAACATCCAGAGCTGGGGTTATCCAAGATCCCCTCCCAGTGCTGCCATGTGGGGCACCCCTGTCACAGCAGTGCCCCATGTCTGCCAGCTCTCAGCAGTGCTGGCAGGGTGAAGGGTGTTGGGTTTCAGGATGAGCTGGTAGAGGCTGCACACTTACATCCTCCGCAGCTTCTTGTAGGGTGAGAAGGCTCCTGGGGGGATGGACTTGATGCCGTTGAGTTCCAGTCGTCTGCAAAGAGAAGAGGGAGAGATGAGGGCTCTAGGGCGGGCCAAACCCCAGAACCCCACTGACAGAGCTGCGGGCTGCAGGACCCTAAGGTCGCAGTAAGTTACCCTACATGTGTAGAAATATTCTGCCCAGAGACAATTTGCATCCTGTGGTTGGGGCTTTCTCCATCAGGGAGAGGTGCCATGGGTGGGGGAACCATGGTGGCTGGGGTGGGGGAAGCACCTCTCCTCCCCAGCACCTTGGGTTTGGGGGTGCCTGCTGCCTCCCACATGCTTTGTGCACCGTCCCAGCAGGGACTTTGCACCATAATTGGATTCCTCTAAGGAGATTATTTCTCTATTTACATTTTTAATGCAGCTAAATCCAGGGCTAAATCTGGGCAGTGTGAGAGAAGGGCAAAGGAAGGCCTGCTGCCCTGTGGAGTGGCTGAGCTGTGGGGCTTGCTCCTGTGTTCCCAGTGCCTTGAGCCACCCAGAGCCCGGTGTTGATCGTGTGGGGCCATACTCACATCTCTGTCATGGTCTCAGGCAGGTTGGCAGGGATGGCCGTCAGCCCCTTGCCCCGACAGTCCACAATGCCATTGCTGCAAGTGCACATGGCTGGGCAGGAGCCGGAGGACAAGCTGCAGAGCTGGGCATGTGCTGAGTCCGTTTGTCCTGCCAGGGAAGCAGCCAGCATTGGAATTGCAAAGAGCTGAGCCAGGCCAGTATGTGCCAGCACCCTGAAGAAGGGACTCTGGTGACAGCTCAGCATACAGGGACAGTTCATGGCACCCTTGAAGGGTGCATAAGGTCTTGGTGCACCCCAACCCCCTGCAAAAGCTCCAAAGGCACAGACTGATGCACTGTCACACTGATAGGGTGGCATTGTCCCCATATTGTCCCCACACCAAGGACTGTGCTGACCTGAGATGAACCCACAGTGTGGGTTCTGAGGCTCTGATCTAGGGCACATAGCAGGGAGTGGAGATGGGCTGCACTGGTGGCACAAGCCTTGTCCCCCTGGCCCGTGCCCCTGCCCTGGCACCCACCACCTCCTCTTCCCCCTCACCGGAGCAGCTGAACTCATTCTTTTGGATCTCAGCCACGTTGAGGCCGCGAAGCTGGGCAGGAGCGGCGCACTGGGTGAAGAGCCCGATGGTGGGGCGCTGGCGCAGCCACTGCGAGAGCCAGGCCAGGTGGCAGTCACAGAAGAGATGGTTGGAATGCAGACGGCTGCAGGCGGATGGAGCAGTCAGCAGCCACAGGACAGCTCCTGCCCACCCCACTGCCCTCCAGCTGCCCCAGCCAGGCTCATCCTGAAGGCTGGGGGCATTCAGAGGGAGATACAGAGGGGCCTAAGAGCATCTGTGCCAGTTGCCAAGGCCACCATGCTTGGGATGCTCCGCAGGGGTGTCCCCTCCATTCCCTCCTCATGGTGCTGTCCCAGCACCACTGAGCCACCAGCACCAGCAGCAGAGCTGGGGACATCCCACTCTAGCCCAGGAGGTCACTCCCACCACCACCATGACCCAGGCACTCACAACGTCCGCAGCTTGGGCATGTGGTTGAAGCTAGACACAGGGATTGAAGTGATATTGTTGTTATTCAGGGTCCTGCAGGAAGACAAAGAAGGGCAGGTCAGGGCAGACAGGCTGTAAAAGGGAATGTGAGATGGTCCAGGTGGAACCAACCCCTGGGAACAACCTCGCATAGGGTGAATGGATGGAGAACTACAGGCTGGGGACAGCCCAAACCCCCAGCAGGACTTGCTGTGCTTTCCAGGCTTCTCTCAACAGCCAGCAGCACCCAGGTGGTTCCCTGGGGCACAATCAAGCCCTGGAGCTCTGCAGCAATGGTACCAGAACCCTGCTCAGCCCCTGCTCCAGCCCAGGGAGAAATGGCATGCTGGGGATATCCCTGCACACCTCAGCAAGTGGGGACACCCAAGGACACCCTCATCATCCTGCATGGGGTTGCAGGCTGGAGGCTCCAGCCCGTCCCCAGTCACTTACAAGACCTCCAGCCCCCGCAGGGCACGGAAAGCCCCATCCTCGATGCAGCTGATCTGGTTCTTGTCCAGTTGCCTGCAGGAGAAAGAGAGGAAAAAGGGAGAATTTTTGGGACAGCCCAGGTAGAGAGCAATCAGTGCTCCTGATCACTTCCAGTACCTCCTGCCACTGGATCTGACCCCAAACTCCCTCACGCCCAACACTGCCAGGACTCACAGGTTCTTGAGGTCGGTGGCCCCACGGAATGCTTTCCTGGGGATGGCCTGGATGAAGTTTTCACTCAGGTCCCTGCAGAAGAAAGAGGCAGGAAGGAAAATGAGCAGTGCCTGTAAAGAGTGATGTCCCACAGGAGCAGGGCATCCACAGGCAGGGGCATGCCCCAGCACTGAGTGATCCATCAGGGGCTCTGACACACTGTAATTTGGCTTCAGGTCCTTGGCTGACCGCTGCTCTGCTGGCTGACCGCTGTTCTGAGGCACGTCCAGCTCCATCCATGGCGGCTGAAAGTGGCTGCAGCTCCCTGGGCACTGCAGTCCCTGGCTCTGACAAGCAGAGCTGAATGGCACAGCTCTGGGAAAACCCTCCATACTTAAATACTCTCTGACTGCTATAATTACAGGTCCCTGCTGATTAACTGGTAATTACACTTAGTGGCTCCAGGAGGCATTCCCATGGAGCCTGACCTGCACTTCAGAGGGCACGAATAATTGGGTCATTATTTACTTCATCACTGCAGGCTATTGTCTGTGTAATCACCTGTTCTGCAATGCCAGGGCATGCCAAGCCACCAAGGGCTCTGTGTTGCAGGGCTGGCAGCAGGTCAGCTCCCCCACCATGCCTGGGCTGGCTTTTAAAGACCATGAAGACCACAAATCTCACTGCAAATAGGGTCTGGGTGGACCAGCTCAGCTCTGGGAGGACCTGTTTGTTTTATTTGCTCCCCATGGCTCCCAAACAGCCATTCCCTCTCCCGCCTTAATAGTCAGCAGCTCCTCCAAACTTGGCTGGCAACTGCATTGCCTGCTCCCAGCCCGGTGCCAGCACAGTCCTGCTCCAGCCACCCCTGGGGCAGGAGGTCCAGTTCCCATCTCCTTCCCTGGCACGGGGAAATTGAGGCACAACATAGCATTTTCCCCATGCAAGTCCATGGGTGAGTGAGGAGTAGGACCAAGGCATCCTGCACAGATTAAATATACCCAGAATTACACAGGCCAGACAGACACCCCCATCCCAGCCCACACACATCCCAGAGTGTCCATAGATGTCAGCATTTCACACACAGTGCTCACCAGCTCTGCTTCAAAATAACAAAGCCAGTTCCCTATTGATACTCTACACTTGGACTGGGTCAGGATAGAGGCACAGCACCCACGTTCCTCCAAAAAATGGGCTCAACTAATGGGCACAAGCTGCTTGCAAAATATCTGGAGGTCTCCAAACTGGGACTTCACCCCAGCTGAAAGCTTCACTGTCACAACAAGAAAATACTCCCAGTGGGAAGCACCAGCATTACTTGCAGAGATGCATGAGGAAAAGGGAAACACAAGGGCAGTGGGCTTGCCTAGCCCTCCAAGGGATGCCCAGCCACCAAGGAGATGACATACAGTCCCAGCGTGATACACCAGCCCCTGCCCCCTGCACAGTTTGTGCATCACTCTGGGTCGTTCCTGGGGAACCAAACCCGGCTGGCAAAGCATCATTGCTGGAGCAGAGGAAGGGAGATGTCGCCCCTGGAACTGCCCAGGCTGCTGGAGAAGGAAAAGCTCAGCTCCTCTGCAAGCAGCAGGCGCAGTTTCACAGCAACCCACGTGGCGGCACTGCCAGGCTGCCCTCCCTGTGTGAGCTGCCTGCGCTGCCTTCCCTGTCTGTGCTGCCTGGCCTGTTTGCACTGCCCGTTCTACCTGCCATGACTCCGCCAATTATTCCCAGAACTCCAGCCCGACCCGCCCCCAAGGGGATCGAGGTCCCCTCACCCTCTCCAAAGGGGAAGGACCAGACACCTGCAGCAGCCTCCGATACCCTAGCACTCCTCCAAATACAAACATCTCCTCATACTATGTTGGGGAAGCAATGAGCGTGAGGACCCCCAGGAATTGCACTGACCTTTCAGAAAAAGACAGCATTGCACCAATTCCTCTTTTCTTTTTTAGCTCCCAGAAGGAATCCCTTAAAAAACTCTTTGGAAAAGCTAGCAACTTTTTTACACGGGCCGATAGTGATAAGGGGAACATTTTTAAACTAAAAGAGAACAGTTTTAAATTAGATGTAAGGAAGAAATTCTTTACTGTGAGGATAGCGAGCCATTGGAACAAATTGTCCAAGAACTATGGATACGCAATCCCTGGATGTGTTCAAGGCTAGGTTGGATGGGGCACTGAGTCACCTGATCCGGTGGGTGCCATCCCTGCCCATGGCCAGGGGTTTGGACTAGATGATCTTCAAGATCTCTTCCAACCCAAACCATACTATGATTCTATGAACCCTCCAGGTGCAGTTCACCACTCTTCCTAGCAATGCATTCAATGCACCGCATTCCTTCTTGGCAGCTGCCTGTCCTCCAACATTAAACCTGTCACAGAGGTGAGCACCACACTTCAGTGCTCTGCACCCCTCTCCCAGCTCTGCCACTGCCTGCCCAGGCAGGTCCTGCTTGCAGCTTGATTGGCTCCCCCATGGAAAGCTTGCTCCCATTTCTCTGCTTGGAGCACATGGGAGTCCCAGCGCGCCCAGGGAGTAAACCCAGGCGTCTGTCTCCATGCTGCTCATTTACAGCTTGCAAGGGAAATGCTGCTAGAAGGTTGCAACTGACTTTGCAAGGCTTCTCCCCTTCACAGCTTTTTGTGACAGTCACCGATGAAGTGCTGCCGTGGGGGGTACCAAAGCCAAGAGGGACAGACGCTGGATGCGAGGGTTTCAGCAAGGCCCCGGCACCGGGCTTAGATTACATTGCACGGTTACACAGCTGACGACACCAGGACAAACACATGCTTTGCCTGTGGGATCCTCGGGCCCCGGCGTTGGAACAAGGCATGGCCCCTTCCCTCCTGGTGTTTCATAGCTCCCAGCTATGTTTGCTTTACACTTTGGCGCAGAAGAAACAGCAGATGGCACGGCTTCTCCTCGCTCTGCCGTGCCGCTCGCAGCACCCGCGGCGGCTGTATCGGTGCTGCCTCACGCCCGCCAAATACAAGAGAGTCACTGCCATCGCATGTGGAGTGCCAGCCTGCAGTGGTGACCACGAGCACTGACAGGTCTGACAGCCCTACTGGGGACCAGATGATGGACGGGCACAGACAGAGAAGGGGGAGTCGTCACAGTCACCCTCACTGCCTTTTCTGGTTTCACTTCCAGGTATTGTCCTAAAGCTCCAAGTTTAAGAGTTCCTGGCTATTGAATCCAAACAGCCATTCACAGTGCCACTGTCCTCCCATCCCTGTGCCATGGTCCCAGAGGACCACGCAGCTGGAGTTTGCCCCTGTACAGCACAAGGTGCAGAGGGCTCTGGTAGTCCCAGGGGTGCAAAGGGGGAAGCATAACAAGGGGTGAGGAGGTGACGGAGGACACCTCTGTCGCTAGGCTCACCTCCCACAGGGATTTCTGACCCAGCAGATGCCTGTACAATAGCAGAAGCCAGCTCCAACCCACAGCTGTGTGATGGTGAGAAGGCTGGCACCCACTTTTCTTCCATGTCCCCTGAGAGCGCCGTGGCCAGACTATATCCACACAAGTCTTCCCTGGCTGGACAGCGAGAGGGATGGCGATGGTCAGGGATCGGGATTTTGGGGGCTTCCCTGCTCGGATCTGACACCCGGCTGCCTTGCCCCACTGTGTGTGTGACGGCTGCCGGCGCGGTATCTGTAGGGACTCAGGAGGTGCCCCGGCGCTGCCTCTCCTGGCAGCCGCAGCCCCATGGCAGTGCCACCGGTTCCCGGGGAGCCTCGGCGAGCAGCCAGGCGCGGGACGCGGCCCCGCGGGGCTGGCAGGGGCTCGGCGGCGGGAGCCAACCCCCCAGCGCGACGCCCTGCCCGGCGCTTAGCGGGGCGCCCGAGCAAAACTGTTCGACACGGCTTCCCAGTGGGGAGCCCACTCAGGCAAACAAACCCCGGCAGCCTTAATCTCCCCGGCAAGAGCCCGCTGGGCCGGAGGGCGGGCGAGAGGGAGGGGGCCGCAGTGGGGCTGCGGCGGCCGGGCAAGGAGGCCGGGGCTATTACCACGCTCTCATTCTTTTGGCTAATCCTGACTTCACACTTTAACCTGATTGAGCCTTGTTTGGCGAGCCGGCTCCTTGCGCGCCGCGTGAGGGGATTAGGGCTGGACACAGCGGGGAGGTAATTGCTTCCCAGCGGCGCTGGCCCCGCGTCCTCCGAGCCCCCCGCTGCCTGCCAAGAGCGCTGGGGCGGCCTGGCAGCCTCCGGCAAGGCGCTGCACTCGCCAGGCAACCCGGCTTGGCAGCGGCCGCTGCGCTGGCTCCGGTGCTGGTGCTGAGGCAGGTCCATCTCGCCCGGTGTCGGCAGCCACGCGGGCACCTTGTCCAGGCCAAGGCTGCAGCCCGTGTCATGCCCCAGGCATGCCGGCGAGGGCTGCGGAGCCATTCCGTGGCAGGTGAGTGACTTTCCACCCTGGCAGTGCCCACACGCCCGGGACCAGCTGCCGACTCCAGGCAGGTGAAGTGCAGGGCGCTGCTCTTCGCTTCACCTTGTTTCCTCCCCAGCATTCATGCTGGAAACTCATTATCATCTCATGGTCTCTCAGAGCCTCACCTGCTCAGGGGGGCAGATGAAAGGCATTAAAACCCTTCAGCTGCTGCCAGCCCACAGCTCCCACAGTGGAAATGCATGACAGGTCCCTGCTCACAGGCCGGGCACTGCCGCAGCAGCTCTGCTCCATCAGTGCTGGCAGCAGTCACTGCAGGCGCCAGCTCAGCCACAGCAACCATCCACCAAGCCTCAAGCAGACAGGGCAACCAAAGCCACCAACCCTGTGGAGCATCAGTGTTTCATGCTGGGACAAGTACTCCCCGGATCCCAGCCTCAGCTCACTGGTGCTGTGCCAGAGGGAGCTGTGTCAGAGTACAAACGGCATTTCCCTGGCAAGGACTGTGGCACCAGCAGCTATTAAGCAACCCTGTGTCTCTCAGATCACCCCGCACATGCTGTCTGTCCCAGCACAGCCTGTCCAGGGCAGAGGGATGAGCAGAGACAGGGCTGACAGCTGTTCACACCACCACCTTCACTGCCTGACAGGTGACAAGGGGTGAGCTGAAGGGACAGAAAGACTCCTGCATTACAAAAAATCAATAGACTAATCAGCACTTGCATTAGCAGCCATAGCCCAGAGTCCCACAGGGGTTTTGCACTCGCTGTTGCCACTTCAGGGCAGGAGCTGCTGCACCCACTGTGTGTGCCAGTGTCAGCACCTGCAGCCCTGTGCTGGGGGAAGAGTCACACATGTCCCAGCCACACAATCCACCTGAGGTGATGCACACAAGTCCCCAGTGCGCAAAGACCCAGTGCTCAAGGAGGGGTGCCCCTAAGGGAGCTGCTTGCTGGAGATAGGGAGCAGCCACCCTGCCGCTGCATTAGCAGGATGGCAGGGCAACAAGGCAGAGTTCTGCCCACTGTGTCGCCTGCCCCAGTCCCCAGTGCCAGTGTGACGAGGGCCCTGCAGCCCTGTCTCAGGTTCAGGCTCCTGTGGTGTGCCCCTAGCATTACGTCACACAGTTTGATTTTTAATGGACTCCGCTGGCCCAGCTGCTGGCACCACTCCATTTTGGCCAAGGGAGATGAGACAGACCTGCCACTGCCCCCAGCCCATCTCACTCCACCATCCCCAAGGTCACAGAGAGCCTGTGTGCTGCCTGCTGCTGCCTGCCACCCACTGCAACCCCAGCTCTGGGACTGATGGCGTTAGCACAGGACAAGGTGGGAAGGCAGAGTCTGATGCACAGTTATAAACAAGCCAAAGTGTAGCATGGTGAGCTCAGCGTGAGCCCATGCCACTCAGGAAAAACATGGTGGGGGTTCTGGAAAAGGCGCTTTGGCAGGGGCCAGAAGGGGAAATGGGAGGGCATGGGACAGGGTCCAAAGCAGCATGGTGTGGGGGAAGAGGAACACGATTTACTGCTTTTCACAATACTATAACAAGGGATGACCAACACAATCACGAAGGCAGGCTTAAAATCACAGCTAAGACTGAAGCCTCCAAATTAGGAGTCCATGGGTCTCTCAGCCACAGCCAGCTCAAAAGGAAAATTCATAGAAGCAGAGTGCAGAGATGCACCTGCCATGCCTTGCTGTGGCAGGAACACCTGCAGGTGGATGCTTGGGAGCCAACTCCTGCTGGCAGATCAGCTGGGCACACCTCTGGTAGCACCACACTGCCCAGTGCAGGCTCCATGGACAATGGCCCCACCACTGCTCTGCTGGCATGGACTGCCACCCACCAGGAGTCACTTCTCCTGTCAGCCTGTTTTAGTGGCAGGCAGAGATGCACAACCCTTCTGCTCGCCAGGGCAGTATGGGGGACACCAACCTGAGGTCAGCCCAGTGCTGGAATGCCCAGCCAGGGCAGGGTACCAGGGTCCCTGCTCCAATCTCTGCCTGCCACTCCTGTCACTTCCCCTCCTGGAAGTGAGTTGGAAGGGGGGGAGGGAGGCGCTGCTCCTACAGGGGTTCAAGGGGGAACAGCTGGTTGCTGTGAAGAGCATCCCAGGCTGGGCGGGGTAGCACAGCCCTCCCCGCCGGCAGCCGGAGCGGAGCGGTTCATCAGGCAGCCCCAGCCGCCAACAATTACGTGCTGAGTAAATCGATGGGATATAATTGGACTATTAAGATCTCATTATCCTCCTAGCTCTGGTTGCTACAACCTGCAGCGAGCTGGGGGAGACTGCAACCTGCAGCCACAGAAACTGCCTCCCAACCCACAGCGCCTTGATGGATACTGGGAAAGGCTGCATGGAGCAGGGACAGTACAGACAGAGAGGACAAGGATGCTGGCAGCAACCTATATTCAGCACAGCAGACGTGTGTGTGGCACAGGAAAGCACTGTGCAAAGGCAGGGTGGTGTCCTTACAGGGATCCTAGAGATGAGGACATCCAGCCATCTTTCTAGTCACCACACCAGCCTGAAAGCCACCACTGACCTCTCCTGCCCTGTGCCGGGTTCATTGCTCCTCAGTGGGATGGGGAGCTTGGCCTCTGTATGCCCTTTCATGCATCTCTCTATCCCATTCCTGCTGGAAAGCAGGGCTCATGTCCCCACCTGCAAGAGGCAGGGTTCCTATGCTCTGAATCACACAGACTGCCAGGCCCGGAGGATCCCTTTCCCTGTAGCCACATCATCACCTGCTCACACACCACCCATGGTGGCTGATGTGATTCCAGGCCATGGGACAGTCCTCCTGAAAGGACCAGCATCCTCATCATCTCTTGGCACCAGGTCACATCCACTGTGGTTCAAGTAAAAATAAATAATCACTTCCCTTAGGAAAGCTGATCCCATTCCCACCTGAGGTTTCTCGTAGTAATATTTTTTTTCTTATTTTCTCAGCACCAGTGAAAGCAATGAATCAGAGCTCCTCCTTGCCAAGCCTTACATATAAGGACAAAACAATCCTTTGCGGCAGCAAGGCAAAACACAGCTTGACACTCCGATGTGCTGAGCATCTCAGACACAGACCTCAGCAACACAAGCCCTATCAACAATTCTGCCTGTCCACTGTGTCCACACAGTAAAGAGTAAAAGTGAACAATACCAGAGCAGGGAGCAACGCTTCACGCATACTACCCTGCCTTCCCCAGGCTTCCCAAAGTGCTGTGCTGACCCCAGGCTCCGGCCTTCCCTCCCAGGAGATGCAGATACTTCCAAAAACATTAAAGCTGGAGAGGTTTGTTGCTTGGACAGGCAAGCAGAGCATGTGTAAAAGGCAACATATGCTCATGGCAACAGTTAGTGAGAGGAGTCCCAGCCCCAGCGTGGTGGTGTTGATTTAGCAAAACATTTCAGGGCATGCATAAATCTCAGTGGCTTCAAAGGGACACTGCTGACCCATGCCATGACCCGCTGTCTTTACTAGAGCACCAGAAAGTGACTCTCACTGGTATCACCCAAGGGTGCCACCACGGTGTCTGTGTGTGCCGAGGGGACACCTCGGGGATGCTGAGGCATGGGGGTGCATGCACCACGGGTAACAGCAGCAGCCCCATGTTTGGATATCGGGGAAGCTGGGGACGTGAGATGTCCACTGCGAGTGGGATGATCTGTGCGGGGAGGGCACTTGCGAGAGCCAGGCTTTGCCAAGCTGCTCCCTGCCAGGGCAGTGCCTGGGCAGTGGCTCCGGTCCAGCTCCAGCAAGGATCGGCTCCTGCGTGGGCTGCACTGCAATGCCAGAGCTGCGGGACTCGGCCTCCGTGGGAAGGGGGATGCTATGGGAACAAGGGGAGCTGGCCAAGGAAAAGAGGGAGGGTGGGAGGGAGGGGGAATAAAGCATCTGCTACACACCCTGGAGCCTCTTCAGAGATTGAAACAAGTTAAAAGCAGCAGCTTTAATGGAAACACAAGTGAAATAACAAGCCGAAAACCCTGCGTGCCTGTCACCGCCCCCTCCCCACAGTGTCCCTTTGTTCCTGCAACCTCGTTATCGGCAGGAAGGGGAGCCAACACGAGGCTAAGGTATCGCCATCAGCTCCCCTGCATCCCAAAGTGCCTTGAGAGAGCCACAGCACCTTCTGTGTCCAGTGCCCCGTGGTCTGGCAGAGCCTGGGGTCAGCAGGGGAGTATGCTGCAACCCACCTGTGGGAGTAGCCAGCCTGTCACTTTCTTCAAAAGGACCTGCTGTGTGGCTGACACACCTACCCCAGTTCCCACTGTCTGCTGGGTGAGGGTTTGTTCCCTCCATCAAGTGTCTGGCTGGACACTGAGTGTTAAAACTGCACCTGCCTGGCTCACAGCCTCTGTGTCCCACTGCCACTGGGAGCCAAGGCACCCAGCTGTTGGCCCCACTTCCCCACAGTCTCCTGCTTTTCTACATCTCTGCTTCTTACCACCTCCAAGTCCCCTTAGCCCCGTGTTCAGCAACTCTTTTCTCCTCCCTCTTTTCATGTCTTTGCTTCTGTCTTACCCTCTAGTAGCAGGAAATCCCTGCACAAACCCTTCACCAAAGCATGTTTTTCCAGCTCCCACACTACCCTGCAGCCTGTGCACCTACCTGCTTCACATCTGCATAGCCCAGCTCATTTCCAGCACATTCCCCACACTCTGCAAATAAAAGGCATGGAGACATCCCTTCCCCAGGGCTGCACGCCAGGCCCCCAGTCCTGCAGAGGGAAATTGCTGTGCAGAGCGTAGTACCTCAGCACTCACAGACCCACATGTTCCAGGATGCCCAGCAAATCAGAGTAGCCCAGCAGCTCCAGAGCTTGGGACAGAGCGAGCTGGGGGTGGTGGCAGGGATTTGCTGGACCATGTGTGGTTCTACCTCCAGCAGACAGCAGTGCCACAGCAAGGCCCTCCCCTGTAACTCTGTGGCCGTTAGGACAAGGTCAGTCCCCCTCACCCCATCATGACCCCACGCATGGCTGTGCCATGCCTTGAGAAGTGCCAGGCTCCAACCCTGCCCACCACGAAGGCTTACATCCTCCAGCACGCAGTGTGTGCTCCCTGCCTGGCACCTCACCCGAGAAGGTATCTCGAACTCCATGCTGCAACACTCATCCAAGGTGTAAATGAAAAAGCAAATAGCTCTTCTGGCGAGCCAGCCCTGAGCCCTGTGGGGAGTTGGCTGCAGCTCTCCTTAGCAGGCTCATCCCCTGGGTTTGCCGCACTGTGGAGCCCAGAGCTAATTGACTCCCAGGCTCTGAGGCTTTTAATTGCTAATAAGTGTGAAGCCAGCCTTGCCAGCCCTCCTGGATTCCTCCGAGGTGTGAATGAGGCTGAGCCAAGCTGAGAATTGCATCCCGGCTGTCCCAGATCTGTCCCAGATCTTGGTGAGCCAGGCAGTGATGCTGTGGCTCTGTGATGCTCCTCAGCTTTGCAGGTCCCAGGACAGCAACTGGCCCCAGCTTTAAGAAGAGGTAAAGCGAACTCCCTGTGGGCTGGAAGATGTTCTGAAACCAAGGCTGAACCTTGCAAAGACAGCTGGAGAACTTGGCGAGCTGCCCTGACATGACTACGGGTCCTTCACACTCCTCATGCTTGGCCCTATCACTAAGACAGGTAAAACTCTGAAGTCTCATAGCCTGGGGCTTCCTGGAAGCGCTTGGGAGAGGCTGGCAGTGGGATGAGAAGTGGGAGATGCATTGCAGGGTGAAAGGCAGCCAGGGTGGGACATCTCAAATCGTGCCCAACAGCTGGTAAAAGAGATGTGATTTTACACAGGGCTGGGAGGAAACAGCCATGATAGCAGAGGGAAAGGAGGATGGGAAATGGCAGAGCCAGTGCGGGGCTGCAAGAGCAGCCGAGCACGGGAATCAAAGACAGGGACACACTGCAGGGAAAACCCAAGAGGCAGATAAAGAGGCTCCATCTCGTGTGACACACATCAAAGCCAAGATAAGAACTGCTGGAAGGCAAGCAGCAAAGCCCTGCCACAAGGCTGGCCCAAGCTGCGGCTGCCCTTGCCCCAGTAACATTGGTCCCAAGAGGGGATTTGGGAGAGCAGCACCCAGTCATGGCCAAGCCACAGGGGACTGGGAGCTGCATCCCAACACACAAGGCTTCCCTCCACGGAGCTGCTCTTTGAAAACCCCCTCGGAACAAAACCACACCACAGGTCTGGGGAAGCCTCTGCCCGCAGGCAGCGAGTACATCTGCAGCTCCCACCCCACGGACCTGCCTGTGCTGGGGATAAACAGCCCCTCCTTGTTTTGGGGAGGCAGAAATGATTTGCTGGAGGCACATCTGAGTGCTCCTCCTCCCTTTTCCTGATCCATGCATGCATGGAGCCTTGGAGGAGTATCAAGCCCAACAGCAGCACCCGACCACAAGGCACAGACTGGAAAGTCCTGGTCCTGAGCCTGTGGGCACCTGGGGATGTCACACAGATCTTCAATCTTCGTATTAAAGCTCAAGTGATGGAGCAGCCCCACATCCCTTTTCAAAACTGCCCTGAGGTTATCTTTGGGGTTAACAATGCACCTCCTGTCTTTGCTCCAAGTACATCTGACTCACAGTGGGGACAGCGGCTCGGTGACCCCAGGAGCCCGTGGGTGACTCTGCCCTGTGGATGTGCCTGAATAGCCAGAGGCTGTGTTACCTATGTGTCCACATCTCCTGCCACAGCCTGACTGAGCTCAAGAGCAGCCAGGATTGCAGAGGGGAACTCCACCGAGGGGAGAGTCAGGGTGTTGCCCGGGAAGAGGAGATGGGACCCTACACCCTGGTTGGCTTGGAGGGTTGCTGCTCACAGCTCCAGGGGAGGTGCTGGCCAGGGCTGGAACTCCCGAGGTTGCAGCCAGCCTCCAGCACGGCTGTTCAGGTGGCCTGGCACTGCTCGGCATGGCTGTGGCTCGTGCTCTAGGACCTGGGGAGAGGAGCTGCCCCGGCTGATTACCCCTGCCAGAGCAGGCCTGGCAGGTTTATTTTTAACAGTTCTGATTGAAGCTGGTTTCCTGCTGACATTTACACTCCTTCATCATTATTGGCTCCCCCGGCTTCCAACCACCAAGATAAAAGGGGGGATGAAATCTCCCGAACAGTGGGGTCCTGGCTGCAAACCTCATGAAGTGGGAGAGACCCAGACCAGTGCAGCTGGGCAGATATCAGCCCCCTTGGAGGGAGGTAGGTGGCTATCTCACAGTGGGAGCACTACAGACTGGGATCCTGCCACCAGATGCAGCAGGAACCACCTCAGGGCAGCCTGGGGAGGAATATGTCATCATCACTGGCATCAGTGCAAGGACATGGCAGCATGGCTGGGCTACAAATGCAACTCTGGGTGCTGGTGTCCCCAGAGACACCCATGCTCCGGGAAGTGCCCCAGTGACTGGCTCCGGGTGTTGCCGGAGCCATGGCTGCTGTCTGGGGCCAGCACAAGGGTGAGGTGCCAATCCTGTTTGCATGTGTGTGCCCATGCCATGAGCTCCCAGCAGTGGATAAAGGGGCTCATGGAGACACGCAGGGCTTGGCCCCACAGTGTGGTCCTCTGCGATGGGAGAGTCAAGGAGGGGCTGTGCAGCACAACCTGACCTCATCCTCCTTCCTATGCTGCCGTGGGAAGGCCAGCAATGCAATGCAGAGCCAGTAGTGGGGCTCCCAGCATGGCCAGAGCACTCAGATCTGAAAACCTCCTTTTTTTCCCTAAGAAACAAATTCCAACACGTGTCATTTAAAAATACACTCTAGTCTGCCCAGGACTCTGCCCGCTCCTACATTTCTTGGATGATTCATATTTTGTCAGACTCCAGATCAGTTTTGAGACCAAAAAGACCAGGTTTGAAAAACAAGCATGTCACAGGCCCTAGAAGGTGTCAGAGCCCTGTGAGGGGAGGCTGGAGACATGACCGAGGTGGGGGATGTCCTTCTGGAGCTGGGACTGTGGGCTGGGCATTCCTAATATTTGGAACGGCTCTCATGGAGGGGGAAAGCCCTGTAGCAACCCTGGATGGGTACAAGCTGCTCCAAGGCCGGACAACACCAACCCAAAATGGGGTGGATTCACACATGGGAGCTTGCCTCCAGCTTTTACTTAATTACCTTCACAGATATGAAATCGTCAATAACTAATTAGACAGCCCCATTCCTGCCTAATATGCTGAAATCTCCCTCCTAATTAAAAATTATAGGCATTTTAAAGCATTTCTGACAACATATTATGTATGTAAAATACTGCAAATTAGCCAGCTCCCACACTGAAATCCTGCTCAGGAACAATGTAGGGACCTGGCTGGACAGAAATCCAGAATATTTTTTTCAAGTAAATTGGGAAAAGGGCCCACTCTTCTGGCAGAGGATTTTTTTTTTCTGAGTTTTTTTTGGAGATTGCTGAAGCACAAAGGAGACAGCCCAGAAACTCCTCTGCCAGTCCTGCTGCCCCATGAGCCATGTGAACCCCCCAGCAAAGGCGATTGGGATGTAAGAGGGCTCCTGGCTAGTTAAGCAAACATTAATGCAAATTGTCAGCGAGCCTGGAGATGAGATCCCAGGCATAGTGGCTTGAAGGGGAGCAGGCGCTTCCTCATATTATCAGCACATCCACTCACTGAGGGGGGAGCAGGAGCCAGGAGCTGCTCTGTGACATAAGAAAGGAGCTCCAAGAGCCAATTTCCATCCGACCACAGCACATTTGATGTCTTGTGAAGTCGAGTTCACATGTGCTGTCTCGCCTCTGCCTCACACAGGGAAGGGGCTGGATCCTCCCCCTGCACACACAGCCGCAGCTCTGGCTGAGCATGTAAGCATCCCACAGCACCCTGGGATCCAGCACGGTATGAGCCATCCCCACTGCACCCTTCCAGCCAGAGTGCAGCTGGAGAAAAAAAGGGCTTGGGTTTGGTCTTGTTTGCATGAGAAGGGGGCCAAAGTACTGCAGTCTTGCTTTGCCTCCTGCACAGAAAACTTTTCTTCCTCAGTCTTCAACTCTGGCTTGGTGTGAGCCCAATTCAGTGCTGAGATGGAGCCATGGGGACCATGGGATGGGGCACAGGAGGGCTGCAGCATCCCCCACCTTAACCTGCAGGCAAGAGCCCAGCCCAACACAGTGTCTGTGTGCTCTGGTGTTTGTGTGTGCTCTGGTGCCAGGCTCTTCCCCCAAAAGCAGAGCAGAGAGACGGTGGTTTGCAAGGGAAAAGGCCGGGAGCAAAGGCAGGGAACACCACCTGGTAATTGCCTGCAAACTTAACTCAGCTTGCAAGTGGGAGCTGCAGTGCCAGGCTTTGAACAGGGTTGTTTCATGTGCCTGGTGTTCCTGCTGCTCCCTGTGCATCCCATCAGACACGGGAGAGGGGATGAGGACAGAGAGAGTGTTTGAAATTCACACTTCAAAGTTGCTATCTGAGTGGACTGGCCTGTATTTGCTGCACGGCTGGAGGCAAGTCAGGGAGCGAGAGGGTGAGACAAGGGCTCACATTCCCAGAGCCCCTAATTCCAGGATCAATCACCTGCTCAGGGATGCTCTGCTGCAGTAAGAGTGAGAGCTGTACTCAACCCCTTCCTTGCTACAGCTCCCATGCTGCAGCCATGCCCAGGGTGACACTGCCTGAGGCTGGAGCCCCCTCGGGCTGGGGGCTCTCACTGCCGCACTGCCTGGGAATTTGTCACGCTGTGTCCATACACCGCGGCACACGCTGCACCCATCGCCCACCACACCAAATCCACACTCCCTCCAGCATGCAGACACACTGCATGCACACGTGCTCTCTTAATCACTCCTCCATTCTCACTTTCAAGCCTTTGCTGTTTTCTCCCCACTCCTGTGTCAGCACACGTGGAAAAGCAGCACCCAGGGGAGCAGCAGAGGGAAGGACATGGCCCCTCCAGGAGTCCAGCCCATCTTTTGAGGCTGGTGGAAAGACCACTCAGTGCTCCCCTCCCAGCAACGCTTCCTTATGCACACAACCTAAAGAGCACTCCGGGGAGGTTAGGCAGGGAGGAAGACCCTGGTTCTCCACCACCAGGCCCAGGGACGCAGATGTGCAGCCCCAGATTGGCCCTGATCTGCACGCTAATGCCTGGACTCTCCTGCTTGCGCTCTCCCTGCAAAACACAGCAGCGTTGAGGGTCTAAGTATATCAAAGCTGGGCTTTAAACCATTTTAATCAGACTGCCCACGTCACCACGACAAGATCCCCCTGAGCCATCTGCACCTTCCCGCACGGCATCCCAGAGGCTTGCAAAGCAGAGCTGGAGCACAAAGTCGCCCCAGCTGGCAGGCACAGGGGCTCTCTGGGACACGGCTATGGGGATGGACACTCTGCATTCAGCTTCCAACCAAACGACATCCCTAAGCTAGGGAACTGACCCCTTTTCAGGACCGCCACCTGCTTTCCAGGGACTCAGCAGCATCATCCCCATTTTTCCAAGGACAGATTAGGGCACAGGGACAGCATATCAGTGGCCATAAAGCCACAGACCAAGGACCACTCTCCCTCCTTCAGCCCCTGGAGACCTCCCGAGCCCCCCAGCCCGACCAGCTGAAAGGCTCTCCCATCTGCTCCTTGGAGCCACGGCGTCTGCCGGGCCGGGCAATACCTGCCCCTTCCCCGCCACAGCACCGCGGGGTGAGCAGCCGCCCCGCCGAGCTGGGACATCCCCGCTCACCCCCACGACCCGCGGGCAGCTGCCTGAGCGACATCCCCGGCTCACGGGCAGCTCAGGCAGCATGGGGCCGGGGAGGGAGGGCAGCTGCCCACCTCCCCCGGGGAAGGTGACGGACAGCCAGGAGGGGACAGGCGCCAGCCAGACCCATGCTGAGAGGAGTCACCAGGCACAACGGCAGCCGGGTGCTGGCCACACACTGCTGAGGGCCGGCATGGTCAGCTGGTGGACGGGCCCAGCAGGAACAGGGTCCCACCGCCCATTTTGCCCCTGGAGAAGAGGGTTTGAAGCAGCGCCTGCCCCACCAGGCTGCAGCCTCTCCCTCTCATTATTTTTTCACCGCAAGAACTATCTTATACCTTATCAATAATTCACAGGTACAAACGATAACGTTCGCTGTCATGGTCCGGGAGCCACATGTTCGCGGCGAGGGGGAAGGGGCTGGTTGCAATCGCTATTGTTAATGCCTGCGGAACTGGGGGGGAGGCGGGGAGGATAAATATTTAACACTGTGTCTCCAAGCAAATGTCCATGACCGAGGGCTGAACATGGGTTTTACACAGAGCTGCTCCTGCCCTTGAGAGGGTCATTAGCATGTTAAAAGCTGTCAGAGTGGGGCTGATGGAAGGGCTCTGCCAGAGGGACCCCCAGCGCTCTGCCTGGGGGCTAGCGGAGATGCAAGGTGCTTTTTGCTGCTGCAGGAACACGGTGATCTCCATCCTGCCCAAATTTCCTCTTTTCTCAGCACAAAGGCTGTGCTCTCGGCTGCCTGTCGAGGAGCATCCCCATCTCTGGCCGCTGCCACATCGAGGGGCATGAGGGATGAGGCACCTGGGGTAGCCCGGGGCTGGTGGGTGGCCGGGGCAGTTCATTGTGCAGAGGAATTACAAAGGAGACACAAAGAGCCACACACCACATTTTGTGTGAGCTTCCTCTCCCGGGCCGCCCGGGCCTTTCTTTTGCCATGTTGAGGGTGAGCTTTCTGTGTAAATCCCCAGGGCACGGTGGGGGGAGAATAGGTGTCTTTGTGAAAGAGGCTGGAAAATAAAGGGGAAAAAAAGAAGCAAAAGCACAAAACCCAGGCCCAGCAGTGGAAGGCTGCAAGGACAGGAGCACAAAAATTCCCAGAGGATGTAAAGACAGTCCTACAACCAGGGGATCAGGGGTCAGCAGGCTGCAAGTGCCTTGCTTATGGGGGCACCAGCAGCTCCCCACAGCATCCCCCTACTCTGTAGGTGTCCCCAAATGTGCAGCCACAGTGCAACTTCCCCAGAGGCATGTCCTCATCTACAGCCCAGTTTCACATTCTAATTGTTACAGGCCCAATTTTGGGCACTGACAGACAGGAAAACCCCACGCTGGGATAATCCAGGAGCACTGTTTCGGCCTTGCCATCACAGTTACTGCTGGCATCTCTCTGCAAATGGATGGGAATGGGAGGGGAACAGGTCCTGTCTGGCTCTGTGGAGGTGGGGGCACAGGAGGAACAGTTGTGATGGACAAGGGAGGAGCGTAGGGAAGAGAGAGCATCTTCAGCCACCACCACTATTTGCCCTGTGAACTCCAAGCCAGAGCTGCCTCAAAGTTCAGCCAGCACCTAACCAGGCAAGGTACTCTAGAGCTCATAAAATTAAAGCAAAGCTGTCTTTCCCTTTTACAGAGCTAGTAAAATATATCCCCACCTAAGATGCTCAGACAGGATTGCGGCGCAGAGGTCAGGAAGGCCACGGCTGAGCATCTCCCAGGGAGAGCGTGGGAAGTGCGGCGCCAATGGATCTGCCCCAGCCTGGCTGAGAGCAGCAGGGGCAGCCTGGAACCCCCTCCAGCAGCCCCCCTGCTGTGGCAGCCCCATCCCTACCCGCAGACGTGCCTGTTCAGACATCAACTCACATCATCCCAGATGGAGAAGAGCCTCTGCAGCCGGCTTTCCTCAGCCAGCCTCGCAGTGCAGGGATGCTTGGAGGCTTTGAGAGCAATTAAGGACCTGGCCTGTGTTGAAGGCACTGGACTGATGTCCCCAGTACCCAGAGAGGGAGAGCGGATGGGGTGTAATCCATCACCCAGAAGGGGACACTTTATCACTGGGACATCTCTGAGCACTCAGCCCAGACCCAGAGCCCTCCCAGGGATTTCTGCTCCAACCCTGGCACTTCCAGTTTTCACCATTGGGAAAAGAAGTACAGTCTCCTTTGCAACTTCGAAGGACATTCAATTCACCTCTTCCCAGCTGAGTGTTCAATGGTTAATTGCTCTCTGTCGTGAAAAAGACAAATTTAATTCCAGTCTGAATTTGTCTAGTTGTAGCCCCCAGCTATTGAATGATTTTATGCTTTTTCTCTTTCCTTTTTCTTTTTTTTTTTTTAATTAATGGGGTCCCTATAATCAGGCTTTTCCCCATGCAGGTATGCAGAGATGGGGGTAAATTTCTATCCCAGCCTCCTCTTGCATACACTAAATAAGGCTGAGCTTTTAAATTCTTTTCACTGGAAGGCAGATTTTCCAGACCTCCAATTATCCTGCACTTCCTCTCTGAGCACTTTCTAATTTCCCAACATCTCTCTAAACTGTGGGCCCTGAAGCAGAAACTGAGCTCAGCAGAGGCCTCCCTCCTGCCCCCCAAAATGGCAACTCCCCAGTACCCAGAGCTACTCTGTGCATCCATCACTCCCCGAGCTGTAAGCCCGCATCCCAGAGCAGGCTTACACGATGGCTGCTAAGTCCTTTTCAGTGTAACCACATCCCCAGACACTGCTCCCCGTCTTGTAGCTGTGACCTACATTTTTTTTTCCCCAGCTGCGTGACCTTGCACGAGGATGTTTTCCAGTGCAGGTGTTTGAGGCGGAGCATCCCACTAGAGCGGCATCCAGCCAGCAGCACCAGCCCTGCTCCGTTCACCTACTGGCTCACGTTTCCTCCCAGACTGAGTTCTGTGACTGTGCAGGTGGTTTCTTCCCGAGCTACATCACCCACACCACTCAGCTCACCCTCGGCTGGTGCAAGGCAGAAAGAGGAGGCAACAAGAGACCAGGACATTGAGGGGATGATTGGCAAAAATCAGTATTGCCACCAAAGATTCCAAGACCACTGCAGCTCTCCAGAGATGGTGAACATTAGTTCACCACCATCCAACCCCCACTGCACCCTGCCAGAGAGGTGACCACTGCAATTCCCCCAGGGATTTCTACCAGTGAAGCACGCTGTCAGAAATGCTACACAGATTTTTGCAGAATATTAATGTTTTCATGGCAATATCCTCCAAGCAAGAGTAAAATGACTTGCAGAAGTCTCGGTATATCATGTCAGCACAGTCGCTACTTATCAACCCAATTTGTCAGCTCATCAAAAAAAATGATATCAGGTTTGTTTGACGAGAGCAATTTTCCATGTGGATTGGCATTAATTATCCTTTAATTCCTCCCTGATTGCCACCCGTATCGTTATTGTAGCGAGGATCGGTGTCAAGCTGGAGGCAGAGCAGCGGCTGCCACCGGGGGGAGGTGTGGCAGGGATGCTCTATCTCCACTCTCCGTGCTTCGGGGTTAACGACCTCACCCTCACTCTGGAGGTGACAAAGTTACTGATGCATGGAAAGTGTCACATCCCTCCCTACACTGCCCAGGTCCTGGGGAGGGGCAGTTGCTAAGAGACAAGACCAGGATGAAGAGAGTCAAGGAGGATGGGCGATAGGAAGATCCTGTCCTAAGGAGCAGGCTCAAGGCCACAATGGGGAATCTGAGCTACCCGGGTGAAGAGCTGTGTTTGTGCAACCACCCCTGTCAGAAATGGGGACCTGCCTGCCCCACGAGTCCCTTTCATTAGGCAAGAGACAGCCCTGGCCACAGGCACAGGCTGGAGCAGCCCCAGGAGAAGCCAGTATTTGCTTTCTCTCAGTTAACCCTCAGACTGAGGAATGCAGGGTCGCCACCTGTGTGGCTCCCTGGGGAGGCAGCTGTGTGTGGAGGGATGCAGGGATGTCCCCTTTCGGCTGTGCTATTTATTTTCTCAATATTTGTGGAAGGAAACAAGAGCCGGGTGGGGGAATGCGGGGCCAAGGATGGGCTGGGAGGGCTGGCCAGGAGAGTGTTGATCGAAGGTCAGCAGGTGATGGAGGTCACCCAGCACTTCCCACCCACCCTATGTGTCCCTGTGACACCCGGCCAGGACTCTCCTCTGCCACCTCCCTCATGGATGGGGAGTGTGGCTGTGGGTCTCCCTCCTGAGCCTTGCCTCATTCCCTGGCTCAGCCATCTGCTTGGATGCAGCAGGACACACCAGAGCAAACCACTGCCTTCGCAAAAAGCTGTTTCAGCGTGAGTGGGCTCGTTCCCACCAGGACCAGGGCTTTGCCAGCTTTCAGTCCCAAAAGGTTCCGTGTGATGCTCACTTCCATTAAATCTAGCCTCTTCTGTAGCCCCGCTCCCCTTAAAAAGCTAAAATCTCCCACAAAATGATGTGCTGCCCTACAGCACAGGTGATATTCCCAGCAGACGTTTGTCTCACAGCTTGTGTCCTCCTCCCACTCTCAGCCATTAATAAAACTCAAAAGCAATGACCTTGAGGTCCCTGCCAGTGACACCAATCCCCAGCAGCCCTTCACTTCCACACTCTTCATCTCATTTGGGACTGACATGCTTCCAATCAAGGCTCTGCCACCAGACAGGCTGCAAACACACAGCTCTGGCATGAGGTAGCAGGTCTGGAAGAGAAATCTGGCCACTGGTGGTAGGCACAGCCCTTGGAGAGATGGGCAGGGCTGTCACCACATCTCTAACCCCTACAGATCTGGGAAATGCAACTGGCAGGGCCACACAAGCAATTTAGTTCCTGTCTCTGTGACTCAATTTTCCATCTGTAAATACAAAAAAATATGCTGACATCTGCAGCGGTGGGGATGTTGGACTGAGCAAGCGCCCCAAGCTATTCTAGAGCCCAGGGGGAGGGTAACAAAGACTAAATATTATCATTCCTCACTGCAACCAGGACTGCAGAGCAGAAACTGTTGCGCCAGTGGTGCTGCCCCAGTGGGCTGTATTTGCAATGTCAGCTAATGATCGAGCTGAGGCACCTCTGACAGCAGGACTACCACACAAAGTGGTTGTCCCCAACCCCACATCCCCAGAGCCTGCAGCAGGGAGAGTGAGCCTGCTGCACCCCATGCTGCAGGTCAGCCAGGGAAGGTGCTTCCTGTGGTGCATCTGCCTGCTCATCCCGGGCACGGCTGCGCAGTCACAGCATCCAGGGAGCCTCAGGGCACCCCAGTCCCACGGGCTCATGCTCGGAGCAGCCGCCCTGCCGCAGAAGAACCAGGCAGCCGCCCGCTGTAGCATCCCGGCTCCCAGCCCCAAGCTCCTTACCAGTGGCCCCTGGCTGGGGTTGGGGTTGCGGGGGTGTTTCCCAGTCCAGGATGCCCATCTGGAACCCATTAGGCACCTTTAATCCCCCTCATCCATTCTGGTGCTGTCTGCACTCCCCCCCACCAACACACACAAACGCTGCCATTCAAGCAGTTAATTTAAACAAATTCTGCCCAGCCGCCACATCGAGAAGTGATGAAAAAGCCAAGTGAAGCAGCTCAAAGCCAAAGGGAGAATGAAAAAAAAAAAAAGAAAGAAAGAAAGAAAGAAAAGAAAAGAAAGAAAACCACTCGGCACGGCGGGGCTGATACCCAGAAAGACCAGCTGCATCCTCCCATCCCAGCCAGCCCCAGTCCTCCCCTCTCGCAGGCAATCAGATACCATGCGGGCTGTGTAATTGGATGGCAAAGGATAGAGAGAGACATCTTAAAGCTTGGGTCTAATCTCATTAGCACCCGGCTGCGGGGATGCTGTGAAATCGTAGGATGCAGGAATGAGCAACATGCTGAGCCCGTGGGGAGGAGAACAAGCGAGCTGGAGTGGGACAACAACACTGGGAGGTGGAAATGCCTCCGGTCAGACAGCAAGAGCTGGAAACACTGCCGAGTCCTGGGAATGCAGCCAGCCCCCTTGCTTGCTCCTCACTTGCTTGCTCCTGTTTATCCCACAAGCACAGATCCCCACTCCTGCTACATGGCCCTGACTTCATCCCTATGATTAGTAATTAATAGTGCCAGCATTAACTGTTGGGCAGTAATAGCCTGGCTGTGCAATGGAGCTGCCATGGAGTATCCCTGGGGTTGAATACCCACCCCATAACCCACACCCACTTTGCATTTCCACCATTCCTGCCTCGGACTGGCACATACCCAGCAAAACACACAGCTGCATGTTTTGCTGGGTATGTGCTGGTCCATGGCAAGACGAATCACCAGATCTCAGGCAAATATCCCAAAAGGGTGCCACGATGAGGTCAACACCAACCCTCATCTCCAGGCCCCTTTTGCCACGGCAAGTGTGTGTCACATAGTGACTGGACAAAGGTGCCCCAAAGCATCCTAGACGGGGGAAGTGGAGGGAATGAAGCACTCACCCACCTGTGGGGCTCTTAGATAAACAAAAGTCCCTTTGAGTGTCATACCAGGGATGGGAAGATGTGAGGAGACACGGTCAGAATTCCCAGGTCCCTTTCCCTGTTCTCCCATTGGAGGGGTCTGTGGGTGGAGAACTTCCCAGCTCCAGGATGGGAAACACTTTGAGAGCTGTTCCTGTGCCTTCCACAGTTAATACTCTGTCCATGTAACATAGCTAACACCTCTCACTCCTCTGTAGAATACCAAAATTACTACTTCCCAAACACTCAAGAGGACGGTCAAGCTCTTTCCCTGCACCTCCCAGGGAAACCTCTCTCCTCCAGCCCCAGGGCCTGCAAAAAGTCTGTGCTGCTTTCCTTCTCTTCAAGCAGCTCTGCCTCAAATGCCATCCCCCGCTGGAGGGGCAGCGAGGACCAGACAGGGAGAAGGATGGGTGAGGAAATCATTCCAAACCATTTTAAACCATCCCTGCCATTTCCTGCCTCCCAGTTTTGAGAAAACAAGACAGTGGGATGTCTTCAGTTACCAACAGTTCCCTTGGGAGCAGTAAAAATTAATCCAGCTTTCTCTATCCTGAAGGGAAATACAGACACAAATGAGGACGAAAGTCTCTGTGGGCAAAGAGGGGTGCAACAACCACGGAGGGGCTGGAGAAGGCAGCTGGTAAGACCCCTAATCCATGCTCTGCTTAGCTCTGGCAGGGCAGTGGGAGTCCCAACCACGGACGTCTGTGCCTCGCTGGTTAAGTGAGGATAAGCCTGAGATGATAATTAATTTAACACAGATGAGAATCTGGAAAATGAGTCCCCACCTCCTCAAACCCACCCCCAACACACTGCCAGCAGGGTTCCCTTGCACGTGGATGTCAATCAGTGCACACAGGGAAATGGGCTCACCAAACCAGGGCAGCCTCAGCCCAGCCCTGCAGGCAGGGCACAGCTTCCCCTCGGCAGCACCTAGGAGCCCTGCTGCACCGGGAAACCCCCTGGGTGTGCGAAGGGCCGTCTTCCCCACTTACACTCACCTGTTTGGCCTTATGGCACTTTAGCATGGGGAACTTCACCCACCTACAGCACTGGATAAAGCATCCCAGTGCTCCAGGCAGCCTTGCTTGGGCAAGAAGTTGGAGCCCACCAAGCCCAACTGCTGGTGTCGGGGCTGCAGGCTGTGTGGTCCAGCACCAATGCCAAAAGCACCACAGGTCCCTTGGGAGCAGAAGAGAAAGAACACGGCACAGGCACCCTGTTGGAAGCAGTGCTGGAAACTGCTGACAGCTTGTTTTCATGGCAGTCTCAGCACAAGAGATGAGGGGTTCCAGCACCCACCCGCGGGAGGATCAACCAGCAGTCACAGGTTAATTACCTGGCTCTGCACATTCACACGTCTGGGGGATACACGTGCAGCGGTACCAAGTTATAACTTAGCCTCAAATCACTGCATAAGACTTTTTTCTTCCAGTCTGGAACTCAAATTACCAGAGGCTAATTCTGCTCACGATTCTTCAATATTACTTTGAACCCTTCTACTATTTGAGCTGTGAAAACAGGAGGAAGGAAATGCCTTTATTCTGTGCTCAAAATGTATGGACAAAGGGATCAGCTCCTCCAAGTGCTCTTTTAACTCTTTCAGGGGACCAAAGGTGGCCAAAGGCTGAACGTAGGACAACGTAGGCAATGAGCTGTGAGGCAGGGAGGGAATAAATAATTCCTGTGTTTTAATAGCTGTGTAATTAGCACTGCTGCTCAGCTTTAGGAAGACTTGATTTTTCATTGCTTTTTCCCATGGGTTGCAAATTCCCATTTGCCAGTGCACCACTGGGAAGATGGACAGGGATACTCCGCATGATGCCATGTGGAGGGAGCGACTTTGCTGAAAGGGGCAGAGGGCTGGAAGTGGCACCTCACCACAGACTCAGCCCCCTTTGCTTTAGTAACATTACAAAAGCCAAATCCAAGCCTGCACCCAAAGCAAGACTGAGGGTGAGCCCAGCAGAACCAGTGGCTCAAGGAGAGAGCCCCGGCAGTGGGGCTTGACCCTGTGCATTGCCAGGGAAACCTTGGAAGTGTCTCAACAGCCAGAAAACTGGAGCCGGCCGTGAGTCAGGAGCACAACGGGGTGCATGGAGGGAATGGGGCAGATTATCTCCAGGCAGCCGTCTGGCAATGCCCACGCCTGGCAGCCCCGGCTCACTGGCAGGATAATGGCACAGAACAGAGCCGGGGCATCTCTGTGCAGGGGTTGCACCAGCACCCTGGTGGGACAGGGCCCAGGCTGGTGGGAAGCAAAGTGGGAGGCTGCTCATCTGCAGGCTGGGGCATAGTTGCTACCCTCACCCCAGATCTGCAGGTTGGGGCATGGTTCCTACCCCCACCCCAGCTCTCCTGTGCCTCTGGAGACTGTGGGTCAAGTCCCTAAATGCTTATGGAAGTGCTTAAATATAAAGAGATCTTAAGAATGTGTTTAATTTGTGAGGCTTTGCAGTTGTCTGCATGCAGGATTCCCGGGGGGTCTTATTCCCCCCCCCTAAAAAAAAGCTGAGATCTGTGGCACTTTAATGATGGAGGAAGGAGGGGGAGAGCAGCAGGCAGTGAGCAGCTCCCTGCACAAGGGTGCTCCTTCCCAGCACGGTCACCCAGCACAAAACCCCAGAGGTATCTGTAAGGATGCTGTCCCCATGAGCCAGCAGCACAAGGATGTGCCAGGCTGCCTCAGCTTGGCCCTTCTGTAGCCCCCTGAGCCCCGCCAAGACTGGGGTGCCAGGAGCAGCCCCTCAGCGCCTGGCAGCCCGCCGGGGAGGGGGCTGGCCGCCCGCCCGCCTGGCAGCATCCTTCCCTAGGTAACCTCCCCACCTATTAGTGGCACATTTGTTTCCCTGCGTTTCCTTAGAGCTGTCACGAGTCACACTGACTCTTTGTTCCCGGGGGCTGCAGAGAGGCCTCCCTTCCCCTTCCCCCTCCCCCAGCTGGTGTGGGGGGGTGTCTTGCAGCATACAGACCCTGCAGCTCCCCCCTCCCCCCAGCTACAGGGGTAAACACGCTGCCCCTCCTCATTGGTATTCGGGGGGACACATCCCAGCCTGGCCCCCCCAGCCCTGCTCTGTCCCCAACAGAAGGAGCTTTGTCGGGGAGCGCGATGGGGTACGGCACCCGGAGTCCAAAACATGAGCATGGTGACAGCGGGGACACTTGGCCCTCACCCGGCAAGGGGAGGGGGATGCTGCTAGAGGAGGAGCTGGGACAAAATGACGGATGCTGGGGAAGGGGAAGCAAGGTTTGCTCTGGGAAAGCTGTTCTGTGCTCTGACCTTGGTGCTTTGCTCTTGGACCGCGGACCTCTGCACAGAATGTCAGCACATGCACATCTGTGCAAAGAGCAAAGGGGCACGTGCCTGGCTCCAGCAAGGGAAGATGAAAACAATGCCGTGCCCACAGGCTCCTTCCCACGCAGCGGCTGCAGGCTCCTGGGCACTTGCCGAGCTCCAGAACCTGCACAAAACCTTGCTGGAGGAAGTGAACCTCAACCAAAGTCCCAACAGGAGTGACCGTGGGAGGCAGGGGCGGGTGTCTGGCACAGGAGAGCCAGGGCACAGCCAGAGCCAGCCCACCACAGTGACAGCATTTCCAGGGAGCCAACCGGCAAGCAGGCACTGAAAATCCCCCACTAAATTGAAAACAGGGCTCAGACAAGTGCCCCCCGCTGGGAGGGAGGAAAGCTGTGGCACACACATTCCCCAGAGCGCGTCCCCACCTGGCACCCACACCTCCCACCTCGCACCAGCACAACTACCCACTGTGGGGGCACAGGACTGCTCCTTTACCCAGCCCTCACCAAGCACACATTTTTTTCTCCATCTCTGCCTTCACTATCTGGGGTTTTCCTCCGAAGAGGAACGGTCACTAGTACAGTCTTGCAAGCAACACCTCCCACGCGCAGCCAGCCCCATCCGAGCAGGGCCTGTTTTGTTATTCCTTTCTCTGACAGCTCCTTTTTCACTTGTCACCCTGTTTTGCTACTACTCAGCTCACAGCTTCCTCCAGCGTGGTTGTGATCCTCTCCTTCTTGAAGGATGTCATTTGCATTTTCTCAAGTTATTTAGCAGTCCTCCATTTTTCTCTGCCTGCTTTTCTAAAGGCAACTAGGGCTGGGTTTAGCCAAATGCAAGGGTGGTACGAGGAACCTGCCCCAGAGCTCGCCATAATATCATCTCTCCTACACAGGCAGCACACCCAGCTGCGGTGCTCTCTGCCACTCAGCTCAAAACTCCACCATCACCCAGATCTTTAAATACCCCTGGGTCCAGGGTGGGTCTGGACCAGCCCCTGGTCCCTCTGTCAGCTCCCAGACAGAGGCAGTCGTAGAGCACCGCTATTCCTCTGCAGGCTCTGGCTGCAGGAGCAGAGTCTCACAGGAGCGTGACAATCCCCCCAGCTCCTACAACATTTCACATGTCCCCGGCTCAGAAAGTCACCAGCCCTAATTGAGATGTTAATGCTGTTTCCAGGGAGCCCCTGCCCTTACAGACTGAGAGCAGCACGGCAGCCCTTCCCCCTGGGCTTGGCTGCCAGCTAAGATGTGGCACCATCTCCTTCACCATTTTTGCTGGCATGGGTCCGACAGAAACTGACAGTCTGCGGCCCCTGTCCTAAATCTCTCTCCCTCTGGAGACAAGACTTTTTTCCCCCTACTATCTGCTCACTCCCTCTCAGCTCCCACTCTGCCTGAGCAAGGAGCAGCTACTGCAGCTTTTGTTGAGGGAAACCACTGGGCAGCCACTCCCATAGGGATACATCCATCTAGGATTGTGACTCCCCTGCAGGAGCAACTCCCCAGAGCTCCTTGCAGCCAAGCACCCACTGCTCCTCTCCTCCCTCGCATCAGCTTGGCTTCCCTTGGAGAAAACTATTTATTTATAGCCATCCTGGCTGCCTTTAGCACATTTCAACAGCCCACGTCTTTGCCTCCCTGATGATGCGCCCGCAGCATTTCTGCCCTCACTCTGCTGCTACAGCCATTCCAGACTCCTGTTTCCTCCTCACATCCCCCATCCAGAACCCCCAAAGTGGCTTAGAAACAGCTTCAGGAGGAGGTTTTAAGGGGAGGTGAGCAGAGAAGGCAGAGAATGCTACAAAACTCCTTCCTCATCCTTCCCCCATTCTTCCCAAGGGAGCAGAGAGAACTGCTTGCTTTTTCTGTTGGGAGCTGTTGGGAAATCCAAAAAAAACCCAACTCCTGCCAGCTTGGGAGAGATGGTGAGGGAAGGTATACCATCACCCCCCTGGCTCCTGGTGTGCATCAGGGCTGTACTGGAGCACCATTGCTGAGCCAAGATGTGTACAGCTGTGGTGCACTGGGGACCAGCACTGGGCACTCCAACAGAAGAGGTCGCCTTCTTGCCTGGGTAATCCTCAGTGGAAGGAAAGATCCATCTTTTTATCAGCTCTCCACTTCGCAGGAGATGTGCTCTTCCCCAGTGAGCTGCTGGGGGACCCTGGCTTTCCCCCCAGAGCCCACAAAGCTTTGTTCTTCTGTCCCATGCTGACAGTTTAATTAAACCCAGTTTGAGAATGGGTCACTGAGGTCAGGTGCTCTCCAGCAAAACCTCAGATCAGCACCATTTCCAGCCACCAGGACTGCTTAATGAGTTATCCGCTCATTGTGGGGGACATAAATAAAGGAGGCCATGCAGGGAGCCCCCTGCCTCTGGCCCCACTGCCAAGGACCCCCCCACACTATCTCAGACCGAAATGGGCTATGGGCAGGCGTCAGCTCAATATTCCCAAATTCCAAAGGGAAAACATTCCTCTCCAGGCGTCTCACCTCCCCCATGCCCTCATTTGAGGTTTGCTTTCCGTTGGCCCTTTCCTGCCATTCCCCAGTTTATTTAAGCCCCGACGGATCAGGTTTAACTCTAACCCTTTCCATTATCCCGACGCACAAATGCTCTTTACAGCCAAGTTCCATGTAACTAATTGTAGCTCGAGCCAGGCTGGGAGACCACGAAGTACCACCAACGTGGATTAGGCTCTGGCACTCAGGAGGTGGACAGAGAGTTTTCCATCCTGACCTGAACCCAAGGGACCCCTCTTGTGCTCCTGAAAAATTTTCCTCGGGTTCAGTGGGAAAGGTACAGTGGGAAACTGCTCTATGGGTATCATATACCCCTAATTCAACAGACTTCATGTTGCTGAGGTGCTGAAAAAGATGCATCAAGACTATGTCTAGAAGAGGCTGGAGCATCCAGACCAGCACCCAAGGGCCCATCTAAGCAACCCCCAGCAGCTCCTGCATCCACCCCTGGCTTTCCGCTTCAGCAGCCACCTGACAACCTCATTTCCTAACTAAAGAGATCTCAGCCTGACTCATTCAGTCAGTTTTTGTTAATTCAAGACCTGCCAGTACAACAGTGTGAGGACATGAGGACCTAGCAGGGACTTCAGAACTTGAGAAGCATGCCATGGGTGGCTGCAATGGGCAGGTCAAGGAAACTCCAGTTTGCTGGAAGTGGTCTGGAGATCAGGATTTTCAAGAAAATGGTGCTGGTAAGAGCCATCTTTTCCTAGACCAGCACAGGTCCCAGCCTGTTTCTGGGCAGGGAGGGGGTCTTGAGCAGTGGGGCCACCCCAGATCCATTTCAGCAGCTAAACAAGTGCAAAGCCCAGTGGGGAGGCTCCAATTTCGTTCAAGTAGAGCTGATTTCAATTTAGCTTAAACCTGTTCCCCACTGACTCATATCCCTGTAGCCTGACCCGGGTTTGCAGCAATTTAAGAGTGTCCTTATGACCTCCTGCACTGGCTGGACTAGCACTGGTCCAGGTCCCACCTCCTGCTAAGCCAGCACGTGTGTGTAGACAAGCCACCTGGGGTACCCCCTGCCCCACCATCCCCCCAGGACATCCCTGAGCACCTCAGCAACAGGCAGCCTCAAGGAGAGAGAGCAGCAGGTCCTCCGGCACATAGGGCTCTGTTGCACGAATGCAGAACTTGAGGATCTGCCAGGACACTGGCTCCTGATGTGCCCTCCAGGCCAACCCCAGCGCTGCACCCCTACCCTCACTAATTTGTGTGAGGCAACATGCTGCAGAGGAGGCTGGCAGGTGGCTCGGTGTGTCTCCTGTCCCCAGTCCCACAGCTCATCACAGGGACCCTCTGCTCCAAGCGTGCATCAAAGCTCCCCAAGACATGGCACCAGCTATAGTCGAGGAGCTGCAAAATCTGAGCCCATGCACACAGCCCCAGATTGAACAAGAAAAGCTCCAGGTGCTGGTATCCAGGCAGCTTGCCATGGCAGAAATGGCCAGAAAACAATTTCAAGACAGGGTGGGAGGGAATAGGTTTGCAATAACCACAACATTGCAGGAAGCAGTAAAACAACAGGAAGAGTCTGAAATGCACCTGAACATGATGAGGTGGCTGCAAGGAGCATCTTGCACAGCCCTCTTAAACCCACGGTGGTACGTACAGCCCCGTGCACACCGTGGCATAGTCCTGGCTCCACACCAGCCTGGCGGCTGTGCAGGGGCACACTGAATGTGTAGGAGACACACATGCTGCTCTTCTGCATCTCCACAATGAATTGCTAGCGTTTGCTTGTTGAAATAGCCTGGTATTAAAATCTAGAGAAGATTAAAAAGGAAACATTAATATTTGTACAGTAATTCTCTTGCCCGTGTTTCTGTTATGCAATGGGCGGCTGGAGGAGGATGGGCCCTTGCTGGCGCCACGCTACGGCACAGCTGAGCTCAACAAATGCCATTTGATAATTAATTGAACGCCTGTGCTATCAGCTGCCATTACCTAGGCCCATCTTTGGCGCCTGTCCACCACTTCACACATCCCATGCTGGCAACCCACACGGCGTTTTAACCCTTCATTACACGCCTCAGGCTGGACTCTGGGACTGACTCCCTGGCACTGCTGGAAGAAAACGGCTCAGCCACAGCCTGCCTGCACAGGCAGGGCTGCCTGGCTCCAACATGGCCATGCCTGTCCTGGGAATGTCTCAGCCCATTTAGTTATTTCATCCATTCCTGCCCTGCCCTAGCAGGGACCTGGCATCCTCATGTCACAGCTGATCAATGGAGATACAAGTTGCAGCAAGCAAAAAGCTTGTGTCCCAGCTACTACCACCCCAATCCACAGGGTATAAACTGCTTCTCTGAGTGATGGAGAGCACCCAGCCCCAGTCTAGCACGCACCCTCTCCTCCTCACAGCACCCTTCCCAATGTATGTGGTGCCTGACATAGCTGAGAGTCTGTAAACACTTTGTTTGAACAATGCTGGCACTGCTGAAAGCACCATTGCCTGAGCAAAACAGCCCCAGGCAAGGGAAAGCCAATATGGAAAGGAGAATATTTATCGAAACCCTCCCCAGGCAGTCTGCTGCTGCACAGAGGGAGGAGGAGCAGAGAGATCTGTGGAGCTGGGGCTTGCACGCAAGAGACAGTCCCTGGAATTGTTTCTGCTCGTGCAGAGGGACAGGCAGGGATGGGGACAGATAGAGCGATGCGGGCAGGGGGCAGCAGGCATGAAGGGCTGGGTCTGCCCCGGATGGGGCTTCCCCCTCCTTCTCCAGACACCTACAGAAAGGCAGCTCTTGAGCAGGGCTGTGGGGCTCTCTATGCCCCATGGAGGTCTCTGGGCAGGATGTGACCCCCTTAGGGACACCATCTTTCACAACAACCTGGGCTAGTGTGTAAGGGAACCCTGCTCCAAAGCCTGTGATCCACACCCAGGGAGGAGGCTGAGGGGCTCACAGCACCCCTCAGTCACACCTGACACTGTGCAGGACCACTCTGCGATGCCAGACCCAGCCCAGACTGCCAGCACCTCATCCCACATCCCAAGTGTTACAAGGACACCTTTAACACTGCCAGTCTCAGGTCTTCTGCAAGTCACAGCCCACTTCCCACCTTGCTGCATGCTCGGGTCACACAGGCAGGGTGCATCCCCCTGCCACGTGCCAAGCCTTCATTGGGACAACACAGCAGTAACCACCAGCACAACCTCCCAGGAGCAGCACCCTCCTGGGACATCAGTGCCCCTCCAAACCCCATGGCAGTCCCCCAAGTAAGCCCACACCACCGCTGGGCACAGAGGGTACTTACAGCCGTGACAGCGCCTGGTTGTTCTGGAAGAGAAGCTCAGGCAGGGTGTGCAGCTGGTTGCGGTTCAGCCGTCTGCAGGGAAAGAAGAAAGGGTCAGGGTTTGGGGGACAAAGCAATGACCCACCTGCAATCCAGCTGGGTGCATCAGGCACAGCTGGGTGCTTGGGCTCGCTCAGAGAGGCTGAGAGAGCAGAGCATCCCACCTGGCAAGGACACCCCCATCCTGCTCACCACAGTCCCAGACAGGGACAACCAACGGGGCACTAATAGACGTACTCACAATGTCATAATTACATGCAGAGAGGACTCCAAGCTGTTAACTGCTGACTGCTGCTTAACTGCTCTCTTAACCTGCTGCTCGCTCAGCTCCTCATATTTGCTTGAGCAGCTTGGGATTTTTAAACTGCTGAGCTATTTTACTGAGTACTGGACCAGAACTTACAGCTCCCTCGCTAACACATAGGACACAGCTGATACAGCAAAAGTCATTTGTGTTTAACCTGCTCCTCACCTCAAAACCATCAGAAAGGACTCTAAGATCTATAGAAACAGAAATAGGTTTGCTTCCCACATTGTAAAATACCACTACCACGCAGAAGAAAAGCTGTTTGAAGTCAGGCAGCACCGATACATTAGGGTTTAAGGAAAAAAGGAAAGGATGCTCTCTGCAACCAAATCCAGTGGCCCCCCACCAACCCCCCTCCATGACCAGGCACTCACAGTCGCTCAAGCTCCTTCATGTCATCAAATGCACCACGCTCCACCATGCTGATCTGGTTTTCCATCAGCTGCCTGCAGAGAGAAGGGGTCAGCTTTTTGGAAAAGTGGTCCCCAGTGCCCTCGTTTCTGACACCCCATTATTTCTTTTGACCCAGGGCACCTCACTCCCACTATCCCCTCAAGACAACCCAGACTCTTCCCACTCTTGCCTGGCTGGAAGTCCACCACTCTCAGCCCAACACAATACCCTCCAGCCCTGCTGGCTGAAGCCCACAGAAAGAGGGTGAGCAACTCCAGCAGCCCTAGGAGGGGCCACAAGCCAAGCACAATATCCACCAAGGTGGAGGCAGCTGGCCGCTCATGAGGAACTCACAGGACACGGAGCTGCTTCAGCCCAGCAAAGTCATTCTTGTTGATTCGCGTTATGTTGTTGCCGTTGAGCTCCCTGCAGAGAGACGAGGAAAAAATTAGCATGGAAGCACTCAGGAGGTGGCCAGGCACTGGGCCTCCCCAGCACCTCCCCAAAAACGGCAGGCAGGGCCCAAAGGACAATAATGGCTGGTGCAATTCCTTCACCAGGAGTGGCCCCTGGCTCCGGAGAGGACCCTCATCCTCAAGGGCCAGCAGTGCTGGGCACACAACAGTCTGGCTGGCCACGGGTGTGTGAGCTGGCATCTTTCATGGACCGTAAGGCAACAAGAGGCAGGGGCTGTCCGACTCCTCTCTGTTCCCATGCCAGATGCACCCCTTGGGATGCATGTCACCCCATTTGCAATCTGCGAATGCAGCAAACACCTGGTAAGGTCATCCCAAACACACTGAGTTGTTTGGAGCAGACAGGGTAACAAGAAATAAACAAAAGTCCCCAGAACAGCAGGATCCCTCTAAACACCCAGCTGCAAGACACTTACATGTGTAAGTGACACTTACATGATAATGGCTCCTGCCATCATCCTTGCATCACAACCGCTTCAGTGCACAGCCATGTCACACCTTCTACCTGGAGAATAAGCCACACTCAAGTTTCACCTGCCAAGAGACACTTGCACAGGACAAGCTGCTTTTGTGGCACCACTCTCTCATTCAAAAGCCCTGGGTGAGCACAGGGACAGACAGTCCAGCCAGAAAGGAGATGCTGCCCCTCCTTGCTCATCCTGCTGGTGGAAATACGGGGTACCTACATGCACCCCACAGTCTTGGTCCTGCCCAGGCTCTGCTGAGCACCAGGACTACACGTGTCCCACTGCTGGACACACACGTGGCACGGCCTCTGCTCCCAGCCTGCAGGCTACACCTTCCCCAGCTCACCTCAGCCATGCTCTCCAGCATGCTCCTGCTAGGATTATCCTGCTTTAAAATACATCAAGCCAGGAACTGCAGAGATTTGCACCTCGCACTCAGCTTTGCAGTGCCTTTCCGTGCTACAGGACGTAATTACTGTAGGAAAAACAGGACCATTAGCTCTGGGACCCATAGTCTGCAGAGCTGGGGATCTCTCTGCAGCCCCCTATTGCAGGAGAGAGTCTCCCTGACTGGCATCACGAAGCATGGCAGTGTTTGCTTCTTGCCCATGAGGCCAACCTGCCCAAGGCGTGTGCTGGGGACAGAGGATGGCTCCCCCGGGGAGGGCTCCCATGCTGGAGACCCACTGCCTGCACTGAACACAAGCACAGAAATCAAGAGGAAAACAAACAACCTACAGGAGGGGAAGGCAGTCACGCGAAGCATGAGCTGCTGGAGCCAGGGAAGGAAAGAGACAGGAGAGTGCTACCGTGGAGCAGGTTGAGGTGCTTGGGCAGGACCACGGGGGGACTGTAACTTCCTGAGCCCTGACAGCGGGACCAGAGAGCAGGAATGCCTCATGTCACACGACTGGCTCAATACACAGGCCATCATTCCCATCCAGAGCCAAAGCTTCTCTCCACCGGGCTCTGCAGCCGTGCCAGGGGCCAAGGTCAGCGGCGGGCTGGCCCCGGGGCCGCCGAGCAGCGTGTAGGGCCACCGGGTGCAGCCAGCGCAGCCGCGCACCCCGGGGTGCTGTCATTGTCCTGCTGAAACGGCTGATAATGGCTAATGAGTTCCAGCTCGCCATTATAGCCTCGTAATTACAGCGCTATTCAGCGCCGAGATTGCCGGGCTCCTGCCATTATCCAGCCGTGTGTGCCTGTGTTGGGAAGGAGGTTCGGAGAGCACCGTTACTAGGACACGGATGAATGCGAGCGGGAATGAATAGAGGTTCCTCAGCCCCAGTGATTAAACTGAAACCCACACTCGGGCTCTGCAGCCCCACGACTCCGCCGGCTCCCAGCAGGACCAGCACGCAGAGAGCACAGCAGGTCCCGGGGACCGGCCTCCAAACCAGAAGGTCCTGACTCTCTCAGTGGGAACAAAAGCCATGGTCAGTCAGGCTGTAAGTCCCAGGCATGAAGCACTGGGGTGTGTCACACTTTTTACGGACATTTGTCACCACAAAGGGGGTCGTTTGGTATGTGCAGTTGTGTGGCCACCTCCCGATGGACCACAGCCCTGGAGTCAGCTAAGGCCAGGGAGAAATCACAGCTTCAGGAGTGTTGTTCTCCAAATGCCCTAAAGGTTCCTTGGCAAAGAAGATTGCCTGGAAGACCCCCAGGGCCATGCTGGAGGCAATGGCACCCATTCGAGTTCCTGGTCCGGGAGGGCTCCTCGCAGGACTCCCATGGCACCTTCCTTTAAACACACCTCACGCTACTCTGGCTACAACGTGTAACTGGGAGTTGAGACATCTCCGGTACTGCACAGAGATAGAGCAGAGAGGCTTGATTTAGAACTGCCCAACCTGACAGCCAGGACTTAGACCTCAGCCTGCAAAAGCCAAGGCGGTGCTGGCCTCAGAGCACCAGCGTCCCAGAGCCTTAGCCAGAGGCAGAGCACAGCCAAAGCAGCATGGAAACATGTGGAAATACCAAAGACACGTGGACTAGACATGGCCAGTCCCTGCACATAACCAAAACCAGGCTCTGCCCTTTCTCCCAGGCATCTTCTGGGACAGTGTAGCCCAAAGACTGCAGCACCAGAAGGCACCAGAAGGCAGGACTGCTGCCCACACAGCCCACCCCAGCCTCCACTGCCTGCATGCTTGTGGTACTTCAGCAGTGTCTCAGGGCCCCTTGACAGTCCCGCTCCCTCAGGACTGGCTCTGTGTGCTCCCTGACAACTGCTCTCAGCATCCCTCCATGCCTTTGTTCAGGTAAATGATGGCCTTTGCAACCAAGATGGGAACGAACAGCAGGTAAAGCTTATTTGTAAAGATGCCGAGGCAACACTGCCATTTAACTTCATGACATTTTTTCCCCTCTGAACCCCCTTCAGTTCCTCATGGAGATAAATTACAGTCTGCAGTGCCCAGAAAGCCGGATCCCTGCTGCTCATCTGCTCACCCACTGCCTCCATGCCCTCTCCTAGTGAAAGCAAAACACTCTGCCCTGCTCCATGCAGCAGAGCTTCAACAAGGACTGATGTGTCTCGGGAACTGCCCAGCAGATTGGTTGTATTTCTGGACTGTGACTCGAAAGCAGAAACACAGGGCATGCTCTCTCCTCTCTAATTCAAATTATTCAATTTAAATTTCAATTTAACACCAGCAAGCATCCTTAAGTTCTTTCAGGCTGCCTTCCTCTGCCCCCCCCAGCACCCCAAATCTCACACTGCTGCTGGAGAGGTGGCAAATTTTCATTCGCAACCCTCAAGTTTCAGAAACCCTCCCCCCATTTCTCCCTGGAAAGAGGAAAGTCATTAAAACAATCAGTTCCTTTGCTACATTGCTTGTGGATCATCCCACTCCCAGATGGGATGTCTGTGCTGCAGCAGGGTTCGTTAGACTGGATTTGCATAGTCTGGGTTTATATTTGGTTTCTAGCTTTGGATGGCTTATCCATTCCCAGGGGGTCCGATGTGTCGTTTCCCTTTGCAGGGTTTGGAGCTACACTAACTCAGTAACAACCTCAGAGAGCACAAATGCTGAGATTTAATTTATTAAATACAGCCAACATGAATGATATTTCCCTGGGCACTGATTTATCAGGAGCGGGAAGGAGCAGACAGCGCAATCCCACTATCCCTACTCTGTTGCAAGGCATCAGCTATTCAGCACACATGTGACTCCTGTCCTTGTGGCTCAGCTCAGCTCTGCTCTCCCGCTGAGGCAGAAATCCTAACTGCTCTGCTCCCCGGAATCCTGCTTTTAAGAATGCAGAGGGAAAGGAGATGAATGTGAGATGAATTCCTGCATTTGCACCCACCAGTGAAAAATGTGCCCCAGCCCATCAGCTCTGGGCAGTGACTGCAGGGGCTGGTGGAGACGGATCCGTGCTCCTGTGGTGCCTGCGTAAGGGCCACGCCTGCCCTGGTGCCCGGTGAGGCTGGCACTTGTATTGTCCATGAGGTGTGTCCCTCCCTCGATGGTCTCCACTGCTCTGCCGTTCCTGCCCTTGCCTCAGAGCACGGGCCCCCATGGGCATGGCTCCCCTCCCAGCAGCTCCATAGCCCTCATCACAGAGCCCTGACCCCAGCTGGAGCCGGCAGTGCCAGTTAATAATCAGGGAAGCGGAGAAATGAAGGCTGGAAGGTCACGCACCCCACAGCAGTACCTCTGCCACCCTCCATCAATCCAGGCAGATGCACGCACTCCTCCTTCAAGGACAGGGACTGACACTACCCTGTGCCTTACTCCAGCATGTCACTGCTACTGCCTCAAGGGCATTCCCAAAACTCTGACCTGAGCCTCTCGCACAGCAGATGAACCCCATCTCTGCCTACCCAGGCCACCATGATGCAGAGGCCTGGCTGCTCCCTTGCCCATGCAGGCCTCTTTCCCAGCCCACTGCCCCCCACCAATCCCCCAGTGCCAAGGGCACAGCTCTCCCTCAGGGCCTCTCTGGCTTGCAAGGGCAGGACCCACTCTGTTCGTGCTCCCATTCCACATCTGTGCTGTTGGTGATTCCCTCCCACCAAACGCTTCCCTCAAGTCCCCAGGCAACACCTTCCTTTCTGTCAGCTCATTCCTCCCGTTCACCAAGCCCGTTTTGATACCTCAGCCCATTCCCCAGCCCTCTTGCATCTCTCCCAGCCTAGTGGCATCTGCAACTGTCATAAGCAGCTCATGTCCCACCACACAGACTGCTAATGGGAACATGGATGAGGCTTAGACTCCAGACTGACCCCTGTGCTCAGCACTGGGGGACAGAGCAGCTGCAACCTTTCATCCTACACTTTGATTGCATTTTTCAAGTCTTCTCAAGATTTCACCTGGCTGCTGGAATGTAACTGAACCCCAGCACAGGCTCACTGAGCTGCTCAAACAAGGCAAGGTGGGGCAGAGCCCTTCCCAGTCCTGGGAGAGCTGGTCCCCTCCAGCATTGGCACCACGTTCACCAGCTCCATGGAGCCCATATGGGCATGACTGGGTGCTAACTCCATCCCCTCCATTGTACCAGGGAGTTACAGGGTGCTGCTGCCCACTGCTCAGGGAGGGGACACTGGTCACACACATCCCGGGCTGACACAGCCGCACAAGGGGCTCAGCACCTTCTTCTCCTTTCCCATCCCATCCCTGTTCTGACCAGATCCCTCAAGAAGAGCAAAGGTGTCCAAGGGCTACATCGAAGTCCCTTTAGGGGTGTCATTCACAGGGTGAATGCCTTGCCAGCACCACCCCTACCAGCTGCATGCACGTGCCCAACAAGCAGAGCCCCAAAAGTGCCATGTGGGCTCATCTCAGAATCCCTGCTCTTAGCCAAAGGGGAACCCAGCCCCAAGCACAGCACTGGCCCCAGAGCACAGGAGGCTCTGTAAGCTTTTACAAGATAGTACAGCAGGTTAGCATCACGACAGATCTTTAAGCATTACAAACAGCATCGATGACGCGATGAACAGAGAGGATCCAGAAGGCTTTCTGTTCTCCTAACTTCTCTCTGGGGTTTTCATGCCACAGCCATTAGCTGCTCGCAGTCAGGGAATGCTTTACACTCTCGCAGCATTGTGGTGTATTACCTTCAGGTTAAAAATAAATAAATAACCTCCCTGTACCCCAGTGGGAGATAGAAAAGGCAGCAGGTCATTTCTGTTTCACAAATGTGGAAACAGAGACTCAGCCAAGAGAAGAGATTTTCCTGGATGCTCACAAAATTTGGCTTTTTATGCTGTGCTGAGTAGCCTTGTAAGGAGCTGCTCTGTAGCTCCTCTGCTTCTCAGGGCAGGGGAGGCTGCCCAGCCCTCAAGCTTCATCCTACCACTCATCAGACTGAGTTCCACTTTGCATCTTCCTCAGCAAAACCTCTTTGGCTCATCCCTCCTGGAGCTGCTTACAGCAGGGATGGGAGGACAAGTGCACCTCAATTGCTCGGTTACAGGTGCCTCCTCAATCCCAGAGCAGATCGGTCTCCTGGAGCATCCCATTTGGGATGTAGGGCTTCCTCCAACCAAGAAATATCCAGGGCCAGGAGCTTGCATCTCTCTCAGTCTTGGTGCCCAGGGCTGCTCCTTGGTTGCACCGCTTTAAAAATTAATCTTCCCTTTTTCTGATCTTCCTCCTCTAGCAGCCTCTCTCCCCCACAGGACACTTGCCTCTGCTATTTCGAGCAGTGAGTGCATCCAAAATGCATGCCAGGGAAGCAGACAGCCAGCACAGCCTCAGAGCCTGAATGTAGCAGGGAGGTCTGAGATGATTCCCGAGGGGACAGCTGTGGACCAACCCCACACCAACACCATGGACAGGTCCCCTCCATTCCACCTCATTTCCTTCCAGCAGTGCCAGAACCCCAAGGACCCGGCTGCAAACTATCCTTACTGCTCACATTGCTAATTGCATCCTAGTGCTGTACAGCAGGAAAACCTCTGCTTCCCTCACCATTCCTGCCACTGCTGTCCCCGGCTGTCCCTCGAGTGGGGACAGGAGCCAGCTGCCAGAGCTGGCCTTGGAGCTACTCGCACTGGAAGTCTGCCAGGGAGCAGTGATCTGGGTCTGATGTCCCCTGGGATGAGGCCATTTGCTAACGCACAACTGTGGTTTTTACTGCTTTTCAGCAAAACACGCACAGAAACATCTCCTTGCCTCTCAGGTTTAATGAAAGGTTATTTCAGTAGCAATAAAGATCGAGGGACACGTCTGTGGCACTAAGTACCTCTGGAGTGGGCAGGGAACCATGAAGGACTCAGAAGGAAAACAAAGCTTGCCCACATGCACGTCCTGCTCCAGTACTCTCCTGCACCAGGTTGTCAGAGAGCAAATCAGTGCAAGCATACAGGAAAAGCCCCTCTTCAGTGGGAGGTCATGGGCTTGTACACCTTTCCCTGGACAGGACACCCTTTCCCTGCCCACACCACCTTGGTGGTACCCCAAATCCCTTCTGTTCCCCGAGGCTGCAGGTTCTGCTGCCCTGTGGGGGTCCCTCATGCATCTTTTACCTTTTTACAGCTGCCTCACTCTTCTGCCAGCCCGAGTTTTGATAGGAAACAATGGAGTAGGGGAGAATGAAACTCAAAGCAAATGCACGCCCTGTAACGAGTCTGTTTCTGTAACTGGACTGTTTCTGTGCGTGCTGCCCTGCACCAGCACTACGGCCACCGTGCCCAGCTCACCCTGGGGCTGCAGCCTCTGGGCACAGCAGCAACAACATTTGAAGGCGCATGTGAGAGACCCACAATTAAAGCTGGAAACAATCCCCCTTCCTGGCTCCCACCTCAGCAGCAAGGAATTGCTGTTAGCACAATGCATCACTCTGGAGGACCGAAGTGGCAGCACATTTAAGGCAAAAATATCTGTTTTAAAGGATGCAATAAAACAGAGCCAGGGAAGGGTTTATAGGGAAGCAATTGTTGTGTGGGGTGAGAAGTGGTCACCAGAGGCCAATCTCCTTGGCTTTATTGCCTGTTACTGGTGACTTTTCCCAACCAGGGGACAATAGATCCTCCACTATCAGCCTCGACTTCAGTCAATACAAACACGACATAGTTTTTTAAACTAATATTTTTCCAGCATGCAATTCCATAGAGAGTGAGAACGCAGCGTTACCATGGCAATATATAGACAGCATCTGCCTTGGACGTAGCTGAAGGGAGAAACTGGAATAGAATTGCAAATTTCCTCTGTCCAGGAAGACTCCCAAGGAAGCCACTGCAGTAGGCTGGGCAGGCTACCTTCCCAAGCCAGCCTGCATCCTCCCAGTGCCCAGCACTGGCTCTCCTGAGAGCTGAGGGCTGCAGGGCCAGCCAAGCACTGCCCTGGCTGGACAAAGGTCCTGCATCCTGCCCCAGAGCTCTGCAGAGCCTGCACAGACCCTCTGCAACCAGACTGCTCACTGAGAACTTGCCTGAGCACTTCAGAGAAGGGAGAGGTTGACTTCCTCAAGGTGCTTCCTAAGAACGAGCATTCCTCGAAGCCCCTGAAAGGAGAAGCAGCCCAACAACCAGTGTGGAATGCAGGAGTGCTGCTGTGATACACCAGCCCGGCTGCTGCAAGACATTTTGATTAACTGGTGAGAGGTAGATGCAGGTGAATGGATTAAACATGCTCTGAACAAGAGCTTGCTGCTGGAATTTTGGCAAGGGATGGTTGGGCCGTATGCAAGCGTGCTTCAGGCGCAGCCGCCCTGGCATGGTGCTCTCACACTCCAAGGCTGTAGCTCAGCACTCCTTCTCTCCACCAATGCAGACAGAGGGACGGCAGGCTGGCTACAGACTGCACGGGGCCCATTTCAGCACAGGCAAACCCCAAACTTTGGGAACCAGGCAAACAGAAGCCCCATGAAATGCTGAGGCCAGGGACCCTGGAAAGGAAAAGCCAGAGCCAAGGGACCCCCCAAACCCAGCTCTGCTGGTTCCCACATGGGGGAAGGGACACTACACAGCCCACAGTGAGATGGGGGGTGTTCAGCTCATGGGAGAGGAGGCAAAAGGGGCAAGTGGGGCAATTCTCAGCTGTCAGCCAAAGACTTCAATAGCAGGAGAGAGTGCGACACCATCACAGTCAATTCATCCCCTACAAGCAAAGAGCTGGGCTGGAAGCTGCCATTTGACAGTGGCAAATTTGCACTGATCCTTCTGGCATGGGGAGAGCGATCCACCTCCCCAACAGGGCAGCCTGCTTTCAAAGGATGAAAGAAAGAAAAGCAAGCAAATGGGGAAGGGAACCATGACCTTCTCCCACAACTCTTCTCTGGTGTCCGAGGCCTGAGGGACTCCTGGAAGCAGATACCACTGTAGTGATGGAGGATTATCACCCCATCCTGCCTACAAAGCCTTCAGGCCTCTGTTGTGCTTGCCAGAGGCGTAGGCAGGAGCACAGGCATCTGTGCAAAGTGCCCAGAGACTTTGCTGCTTCCTGCCTTACTCAGCCCTGATCCAGTCGGAGGGCAGGTACACAGCCCCCATTTATGTTGGGTTGCAGACTAAAAGGCACTTAGGGAGCAATGTGCTGTGCTCTGGCACAAGGGGAGGGGTCCTGTCCCCCCGCCATGCAACCATCACTCATGGTCCATCCTAGACATGTCTGCAGCCCTTACTATCTGCCAATGGCACCCACTAGGAAGATACCCCAGGGCAAACTGTGAAGCAGAAAACGAGACAGTTTTTCCCCAGCCCATGATTCTCCAAAGTTGCAGTGACTCTGCAAGGCAAGTAATTCCCTCTTCTTCAAAGGAAAAGGGTGCATTTCAAAAGTGACAGAGCTCAAACCTCGCTGCAGGATGCTGCTGAGTCCCCACTATGGCAGTGCCAGCAGCTGTGCTGCCCTGTCCAGGGACTTGACCGATGCCACTATGGGGGTCAGCCAAGTGGGAGGCTGAAGAAAGCCTGGAGGCTCCAAACACTGCACTGGTGTACAACAGGCGAGAAATTCAGCGGCAGGGACACCACTGCTCAGTGGCACTGTGGGATGCATGGTGGGGTTGGCATCGCTCACGCTCTGCATCTCAGGGCTTAGGAAAGAGGCAGACAGTGCAGGGCACTGGTAAGAGGTTGATGACTTCCCACAGAGAGGTGGCCCCTGGAGAGAGCAAGTCCTGAGCACAGACCCTGCTGCAGACTCCCCCGTGGCTGCTAGCTGACCTTGCTCCATCAAACACTGAGAAGTTGGAGACTGCAAGGTTGCAGCCTGCTTACAGGGAATTGAAACTCACTCACGAGCTGTTACAGCAGGATTTCACTGCTAGGAGATAGACCTGCTCTGCACAGACACCCTCAAGCACCTGCAAGGGTGTGCAAAACAGCAGGAAGTAGTTATCCAGCAGACAACACCCACGAGAGAGCAAACATGTCTAGCTCAGTCCAGCCAGAAGATCCAGCATCGCCAGCTGCATTAAAATCCAGAAAACCCAACTGCTGAGTGGTAACAGACATGGAGGACCGGGTCAGTGGAGGCAGAATGGGAGACAGCAAGCAGGACCAGCTGCCAGAGGGGGAGAGATGCCCTGCCAGGGCAGGAGTGAGACACCAGCAAGGGCATCCTCCATTAGCTCACTCCAGCATTGCCTCATTTGAGCAGTGCTGAGCACCTGCCCAGCAGGCAGAGGGGGGGGACGCGATGCCAACATTCCCCCAGGACCCTGCACCCAGAGGCATGGAGAGCTGATTCCAAGGACCCCGTTAAGCTCCCTGAGAGGCATAAAGGGCTAGTGCAGGCTATGCATAAACCTTACCTCTACCCTGGGCACAGAGGAAAGGGGGGGATCCTGTCTCAGACCTCATAAACTGGGTCTATGGGATGGCAACTCACAGCAGCCTGGTTGCTGTGCTGGGTAATAATCATTTGTATGAGGATAATTGTGGTGGGAGAAAAGAAAACTCCTCTAAAGTGGTATCCTGCAGAGCTCTTGACGCTGCACGCTGGGTGCAGCCCTGGCAGCTGCCAGGCTCTCTGCAGTCCCTGCGTGCAATCCTTGCCTGCGGGGTCCCTGCCCATCTGCAGGCAAAGGGCACAGTCACAGTCCAGGAGCTGCAAGCAGCACAGCACTATCCTGCAGCTCTGCTGCCCAAGGAGCCAGCAGCTCAACACTTCCCTGCACTGCAAGGGGGGTGCGGAAGCAGCCTGGCCCCAGGGCCAGGGCCAGACAGCTACTGTGCCACTATGCTCTGCTGCAGCTACTGGGATGGGGCACCTGCTGCTACTGAGTAGAGAGGACAGGCTGGGGACAGCCCCATTCTCCTGCCGGGGTTCCTGCAGGCCAGGAAGCTGCTGCCAGCAGCAGGTTGCACACGTTCAGCTCGTGCTGCTCTCCCTGGCTGGGGACCTCGTGCAGCCACAGAACCCCAGGCAGGGAGATCTGCCCAGCCAGGCGCAGCGGCCGAGGCAGATCTCCTGCTCGGGGGAGCTCAGCAGGTGACACAGCACCCACACAGCCGGCTGGACCATGACTGTGAGAGAAAAACCTTCTTTAGGGAGGCCCAGCTAAGAGAGCCAGGGACACCTCCCCGCACCCCTGAGGACGTGGCAAAGGATTTGATGAGCAGTGAGGTGCAGGCACAGGGGACTTGAGAGGACGGGTGAGCTGCCGGGCTCACGATGGCTGATCAGCATGGCTGAAGGCTGGTCACACTGTGGGGGAGTCTCAAGGGGAGCTGGGGGAATGGAACCTGACCCTAGCACGAAGTGCAGCACTTCCAGGAAAGCTTCCTGGGGACAAAGGGGTGCTCAGCACAGGTAGGGGCTAGGGGTGACAGAAACCCTCAGAGAACATCTCTGGCTGTGTAGCTACCCTCTGACAAGTCCCGGCAGGGATGGCCACACTCCTGCCCGGGGATGCTACGCGGCTCGCGGACCCACAGGCGCAGTCCATTCTGGGCTGCCCCAGCGCAAATGCCCCCCGGAGCAACCCACTCCCTCGGGCACAGCTCTAATCCCAACCTGCCCCGCATGCGTGCACAAAGACTGGCACACGCGGGTTCTTGGACATGCTGGACCCCTTGCACGACCCTCACACAGAGAAAGGGTTACACACACACCTTGCCCCAGCAGGCTCGCTCTCTCTCACACACACACACACACACTGCTCTCCACCTCGACGGGCTATTGCACCCTCCTCAGGAAGGGGATGATGCACGTAAACTCACCCAACAGGCTCTTGCACACATAGCCCTCGGACGGGAACTTACAGACACACAACCCCCGGGCGTAGAGGGACATCGGATATCACCCGCCCCACCAGGTTCTTGCACACGCACCTTTTGGGCGGCCGACCGTGGCCCCACGGGCATTTGCACACGTACTGCCCTTAGCAGACACGGTGGGCACTTGCACACATCCCAGACAGGCTGCTACACACCCCCGCCACGGACAGCCTCTTGCACACATTCCCTGACGGGCTCCCGCACACACTTCTCACAGGCTCCCGAGCGCGTTCCGCTCCCCCCGCGGGCTTCTTGCCCACTCGGCCCCGCGGGGCACTCGCTCCCGAAGCGCTTTTGGACTCGGACGAGCCCCCGGCCCCGGCGCCCCGCCGGGCTCCCGCACCCTCGCCCGCCGCACGCCCACCGGCGGCGGACAAAGCCCGGCGGTACTCACAGGCGCTCGGTGCCGCGGGGGATGCTCCGGGGCACGGCGCGCAGGGCCGAGCCGTGGCAG
>VYXC01005736.1:181247-257171 GCA_013397175.1 Platysteira castanea
GCGCCCCCCGTGCCCGCGGCAGCGGAGGTAGCAGCGGTCCTGGCCGGGCAGGGCACGGGCGCCCCGGTCGCCGGAGCCGTCGGGGCTCTGCACCGGCTCGACCGTGCAGGAAGGTGGGCTTCGGCTCGGTCCCCCCACCCGGGACAGCGGGGTTGGTTCGCGGAGCACTCGACTTCCCCGGGAGAGGCTGCGGGTTGCCGGGTGGCGGGCAGCGGCACCCCGGGGAGAAACAGCCTGCGGGCCGGGCGGCCGCAGGCAGAGCATTCCCACCTCTCCTCGGGGATGCCTAAAGTTTTCGCATCCCCTAGTGTACTTAAGGCAGCCTCGGCCTGCCTCCCACCCGGCAGCCCGAAGCCCCATCCTGTCATCCACAGAGTCCGGGTGAGGCACGGGGACCTGGCAGCCCACGGGGACCGCAGGACAGGCTGGCACTTGTCAGCCGGGATGGTGCGTGGTCTGTGAGTGGGAATCCCGTGGGTCAGCACCTCACCATGCAGAGGGGACTTGGGTGGCAGCTCAAAGCTTTGCACTTTGCCCCATACACAAACAGCACATCTTCAAGTCCTGGCTGTGGCATTAGCTATGTTCTTTTCCATTCCAGAGGAATATCTTTAAAAATAAAGTAACCAGAATGTCTTTTTGGCTAACCTACAGGGAAGAACAAGGCAAAATACACCTATTTCAATGCAAAAGGAAGTGACACCAAGAAATCTTGTAAGCTTGCCCCTAAACAGTTGACATCTCAGAAATGCAAACATTACATTTGTTTTATTGCCTTCCATTTTCTTCCCTGAGATCTGCAAATGCAAGGCAGGAGGTGTGTCCAGGAGGGCTGGTCACCTGTTCTATTAATGTCACCTGAAACACTTGTAACCCCATGGCTCCAAGAGCTGAGTCCTTAGAAAAAGCAACAGGCATTTTACTGTGCCCAACACAGCCCTGGCTTCTGCCAGCAACTGCTACAAATGTCCTCCTCATAGAGGAAATCCGTAGAAGGAGGGGAGATGGAGCCTGTTGCACTGTACCACAGTGGGAGAGGTGGCGTGTGAGCATGGACACCCCAATGCACCCTCATTTCCCCATCCAACAGGGCATGGTGGATATTTGCAGGGATGGTGGCAGGTCCCAGGGGCCAGAGTGCCTCTTAAATCAATGCCCTCTGCGCATGGAGCTCCACAAGCTCCTTAATCAGGGCAAAGAGGGTGGTGTCTGCATGGAGTCCTGCTCCAGTGAGGGCCACCTCACACACACACACAGGGTTGCACCAGCTTGGCCCAGACCAGCAGCCCTTTTCCATCCCGAATGCTGGCTCCCATCATCCGTCTGCATTTTTGTGACATCTCCTTCCTTTGGCCCCAATCCCAGGAGGAAGCTGTGCCTGAGATGGATGAAAGGGGTTTGTTCCTCGTTGCTACCCAGCAGCCCTGACAGCAAGGAAGATGAGCTGCTTCCCAGGACTCTGGGAGCCGACCCCTTGCTGGCACAGCTACTGCAGAGGTGGCCCTGCAGCCTCTCCTGTGGCTCCCAGGGAGACCCCGGTGGGAATGGCACCTGCAGGGGTCTGAACTGTAGACCTCAGCTGAATTTTGGGGGGTGAAGGTTGTTTTAGAATGGCTTGGTGTCCCCAAAAGGCTGCTATCAGTGTGATGCTTGTGATCACCCTCCCTCACAAACTCCCCTTCACCCCTTGGCTGGCAGAGCAGAACCGGGTCTTCCTAACCTGCCCTTTACCTCTGGTGCTGGTAGGAAGCAGGGAGGGAGCGAGGGATCTTGTTTCCTCCGTTTTGCAGGCACTTGCCTCAGGCAAACTCTTGTGATCTGCAGAAAAAGCAAGCTCCCTCCATCTCTGTGTCCAGCTACAGCAACACCCAGTCACTTACACGGGGCTGTGGTCTTGGCAAAGGGAGTAGCCGGCAGGGCTTGCCTGGAGCCCACCCATCACCTGTCCCAGTCCCAGTGGGGCTGCAGGACTGGGAAGCTGAAAACCCCATTTCAGGCCGACATCCACATTTTCTCCTGTAGGCACCTCAACTCCTGCTGTTCTGTGTGAGCTTTTTGCCTCTGCCTGCCATGCAGCCAGTGCCCCCTGCCCCAGCACCATGGGGCATCCCACTGAGCTGGGCTGCCAGCCCTGGCCGACCCCTCAGCATCTGCTCCAGTTGCAAAAGCAACACCCTTCCAGGGCTGCCACCACAACAAGGGCTGGGCGAGCCAGGACAGCAGTGTGGGGGGACAGGCTGTGTACCAAGACTCTCCTCCCACACCTCAGGCCCTGGTGCATTTGGGTGATCCCAAGTCACCCAGGCACTCTGATGGGGTGAGCCTCAGAGAACAACAGCTGTCTGGGAAAGGCCCAGGGTTCCACTGAATATGGATGAGGAGCAGGGAGAAAAATAAACCCCAAACTTCTTTATCGGGGGAGGCCTGGTCCTGCCGTCTGCCACCGGGATTTGGGCCAAACTGCTTGATAGAGAGAGAGACCATCTGGATCGTCTGATGGGCTCTGGGTTTGGTTAAAATGAAGCAGAAGCTTTTTTTGTAGGAGTTTTCATGGGAAGATCCAGGGAAGGGTTCCAGGGTATGCGCCAGACCTGTCGTGCAAAGAGATGCGAAGCAGCTACAAAGCTTCAAACAAAAAATTGCTGCCAATTTTAAGCCAAGCCCCCCAGGGCAGCATCCAGGCATTTCCTCCCACCCAGGATGGGCCACAGCTTGCCCCTGTTAGCTCTCTCGCAGGCTGGGCTGGCACTGGGTCACCTGATAGCACCTTCCAGCAGGACTGGGCTTCAAGGCAGTGTGCTGTACCCTGTACCTGGGCACACGGAGGGGAGGCAGCACACCCTGGCCCATTTGTGCCATGCTTTGAAGCAGAGCTGTGGCTGTCACCTGTCCACAGCAATGCTCAGCCTTTCTCAGAGTGGGATCAGGCACTGCTGGAGAGCAGACGTGTTTAAAACACAGGCAGTAGGGTGGGTTGGCCGTGGCTGGACACCAGGTGCCCCCCAAAGCCACTCTGTCCCTCCCCTCCTCAGCTGGCCAGGGGAGAGAAAATATAACGAAAAGCTCATAGGCCAAGATAAGGCGAGGGAGAGATAACTGGTTACCAACACAGGCAAAACAGACTTGATTTGGGGAAATTGGTTAAATTTATTACTAATCAGATCAGAGTAGAATAAGAAATAAAACCTAATTTTAAAAACACCTTTCCCCATCCCCTTCATCCTCCTGGGCTCAACTTCACTCCCAGTTTTCTCTGTCTCCTCCCTACCAGTGACACAAGGGGGTGGGGAATGAGAGCTGTGATCAGTTCATCACACTTTGTCTCTGCTGTTTCTCCCTCCTCAGGACAGGGACTTCTCACATTCCTCCCTTGAGCATCCACCTGCTCTGGTGTGGGGTCCTTCACAGGTTGCAGGCGGATCTCTGCTTCACTGTGGACCTCCACGGGCTGCAGGGGTGCATCCTGCCTCACCCTGGGCTTCACCACAGGCTGCAGGAGAGTCTCTGCTCTGGTGCCTGGAACACCTCCTCCCCCTCTTCTTTCACTGACCTTTGTGTCTGCGGAGCTGCTCCTCTCACATATTCTTTCTTCTCTACAGCTGCTGCTGGTGTTGTGTGGAAACTTTTCCCTTTCTTATGTACATTATCCCAGAGCTGCTACCACCATTGCAGTGGTCGATCCATCTGGAAGCTGGCTGGCACTGGCTCCATCGGACATGGAGGAAGCTTCTAGCAGCTTCTCACAGAAGTCCCCCTACTACCAAAGCCTTGCCACGCAAGCCCTACACAAGCATGCATGTGTGGTGCCTGCTCCAACCTGCCTGCTGAGGAGCATTGCCAGCAGCAGGATCTGTCATCCCTTACACTGGGGCTGTGCTTTGAACCCTTCCTCCCACCAGCAACACCTATTCGGGGAACAGTGGCCGTAAGACCCAGGTGGAGATGTGTTGGGAGCAGAGTGGCCGTAACCTTCAGCTTCTTAGTGTCCTCCAGAGATTTTGTGCAGGGTGGGCTGCCGGGCTGTCCCGGGCCATGTCTGTCATGCCTGGCCAGCTTGGCTCATGCTGGGAGGCCAGGCTGCCTTTGTCCTGCCAGACACACTGGGCTTGGGAGAGTGAGGCATTGTGTGGGAGCGGGCTGGCGTGTCAGCCCCACTGGGTACCTGTTGGGTTCCTGCAGCAGGACAATGCCCTTGATGGGTCTATTATAGACTGGTGCAGGCAGCTGGGGCCACTGGGATCACAGTAAATCTCACCTGGTTAGCAGCAGCAGTGGGCAGGGCTGGGATGTGCTCTCTCCTGTGTCTTTCCAGGGACAAGCCCTCCCTCATAAAGAGCAAGAGCATCACCCTGTGAATGTGGCCAGCGTTGCCTTGCAAACTGCCAGCGCTGCCCTGTGAGCACAGCCAGCATCACCCGCTAGACACTGGCAGTGTTGCCCTGTGAACACCACCACCATCACCCTGCAAACACGGCCAGCATTGCTCTGCGAATGTGGCCCCACTGACTGCAGGAGCCGGGCAGCTCTGCTGCCTGGCCACCACTGGGACCAAGTGAAAGGAACAGCATCCACTGAGTGCTCTGAGATGATGCAGGAGACGCCAAAACTACCAAACAGGTGGATTTAGCCTAACACAACAGGGACCATCCAGGCAGGGGGAACCCAGTCTATCTCACTGCCTTGAACAATTGTGGAACAGCAGGAGGGGGACAGTTTGCAAGGCACAGCATCCCCACTTTGTGGCATGGCTGAGCAGAGGGGTTGAGCCCTGCAGCCTGGGTTCCCAAAACCTGCTCTAGCCCACAAGGAAAACATTTGCACCAAGCAGCCCAGACGCAGATGAAGCGATGCTGTTCCCAGCATGGCTGGACACACCAACCGCCTGGGAGCTCCATGGTGCAGTGCAAGCTGGTTTGAATAAACCGCATGCAAGGAGGTGTCTCTGAAGCGCCTTGCACATGGAAATGCTATTGTTGGATCAGGGGCTCCGGGGTCCCCAGATGCAGCAATTGTTCCACATCCGCACTGTGCATACACACACACTCTTTCCCACTCACTCTGCCTGCAGCCACTCATTAAACCCTCCTCAATGAAGATGCATTGGAGGGATAATTTACTGTTTAATAGACTAACTTGCCATTTGCTGTTGCCAAGTGCATCCAACATATTTCTCCACGGTGCCATGAACTGCAGCTCCTCTGCCATAAGACCCCGCCTCCCAGAAAGAGCAGGTGGGTTTTCAGGATTCAGCTGATGACCTTGGCCACGGGGCAAGCAGAGACACTGCGTTCTGCTGTTAGAGGAACAGGGCTTGTTCCCACCATTGCTCTTTCACCCCCATTGCACTTATATCTCTGCACTGAGAAAATATCTAACCTGAGAAATAAGGAGTGCCTCAGCCTGATGGATGAGGGAGGCAGAGGCTCTGTTCTGATTTTGTTGATGAAGATGCCCTGGGTGCAGATGAACATGCCTCTGCTCCATATTTATGGCTAGCTGGCGGCCGGTCCCACTCTGGGATGTGATCAATAAGCTGTGTGCCTGCTTGGGCTCATTGTGCTTCCATAGTTGCAGATGGCCTTTCTGTGCCTTGTCAGTCCCAAAGTTGTGAGTGTGTGTCTCTGTGTCCTTGCTCTGCCTTCCCCAGCCCTTACAGAGTCACAAGCTACTAGAGAATGAAAACAAGTCAGATTCTGTCAGATTCTGCTCAGTGTGGGACAAGGGAACTCCTTCCAGCTCCACTTTGCCTCCATCACCCAAATTTCCACACTGTAGAAGAGAAACTTTCAGGGTACAGGTTCTGCAGAAAGGAGCACTAGCCCCAGAGGCATGAGCCTGAAGGACTGGCTACCAGGGTCTGCTCTGAAGAATGGCAAGAGGATGCCAGTAGCCAAAAACAAGGAAAATGAGAGGGAAAGGGTTCAGCTTGCCTTGTGACAGCTCTGCTTGGCCCTGGATGCAGGCAATGACTCTCCTTAGAGCTGGAGGAGAGCTGGAGGACCATGCTAGTGGCTAGCTGCAGAGCTGATTTTTGATTTCGAGGACATCCTTCCCCAGCCTTCTCAGTGCTCTTTGTGTTCTCGTTCACTTTATTTATAGTCCCAGCTCCCCACCTCCTCCATCTGCCAGATGTAGCCAGGGAGGAAGAACCAGGGGTCTCCAAGCCTGCCCCCAGCACATCTGGCGCGGGGCCCCCAGTGCTGCGGGTCGGGCAGGGGGTCCCATCCCACAGCGTGTGCTGCCAGCCCCCTCTTGTGCTGCCACTGCAGAACGGCCTGGGAGAGGCACAATGGAGCCAGAGGCTTTTGTGCAAGAGGTTGCCGAGATCCTGCTCCACAGGGAAGCAAGACTCAAGCTTTGTAAGCAAAAAGGTTGGAAGAAACAAACTGAAACAACCACAGGTCAACACAGACGCCCCCATACCACAGACCTGTGCACGCACCAAGTTACACACAGCCACAATGGCCAAGGCAAGTTGGCACCTCTATTCATCGCAATTCCCAGTGACACAGGAGCTTCAGCCAGAGGCAGAGGATCAAGTGGGACACAGTTCTCTCTGGTGGAAAAAGAGACAATATCACATAAGGCACTGCGTGGGAGGGCTGGGTGGTGGATTTGTAAATCTTCTCCAGCAGCAAGGTAGGGGTGGCTGGCTTAGCTTGGGAGAGGAGGAACTGGAGAGGGGGCCACAGAAATGACCGCTCCAGCTGCAACTCAGGAGAGAAAGGAAAACTAGTCTCCCTCTGACCCAAACTAAATCTGAAGGCTGGTGCTGGGAAGTGTCTGAACCTCACCCTGTGATGCACAGCTCGGGACAGCAGGTCCTTGCACAGGAACCCCAAAACAACCCCATCACATTCCTCATGTGTGGGCACTCCCCAGGGACAAAGCTGGGCTGGAAAAGGATGGGGCCAGAGAGCTAGTGCCAGTTGAGATCCCACTCCAGTCCACAGCACAAGTGGAAGGTCAGTGTGGGACCCAGCACCGAGATCTTGGCATCTACATGCCTGAACAGTTTATGAGCTTCAACACAAAACCCTCACCGGGGAGATGAGCAAACAGAACTGAACATGGTAATTTATTCACTCCATGAAAAAATATTAGTTAATCCAAGCCAATGAAACTGTAAAACCTGATAACTGGTCTGGCTGGTGCCAATATCTATCGCTAGCAGTAGCCATGGTTTTTGTCTACACTGTTGCCCTAGGCAGTGAGATGCAGCAGCAACATGACAGCTCCCAGCCACACTTGATAATTTAAGAGAGAGAAAATATCTTATTTCAACTCCAAACCAGGGCAGAGCAGTTTAAAAAAAATCAAGACAACTTACAAAAATTGATTTAGATAGCAGTGACACTCTGAAGAACTTATTTGCAAGTCTGTGCTGTGCATTTTGAGATAAAAACTGTTTAATGAAATGAAGGTGAGCACTGCTTGTTTGCTTTATAACACCACTTCTGTGCATACATATGAACAGGTCAAAGCAAACACACTGAGAGACGAGTGATCCCCCTTTAAATATATACCTTCACTCAGTGTTGGGTCCCAGTGGCTGCTGCCCTTTCACTTGCAGTCAAGCATAAGTGCTTGGATTGTGGCTTCAGAGGCAAAAAACTTTTCACTTTTTAAATTATGTAAACCAGATAAAGCTGTCACTTTGAATCACAGCTTATCAGGGGGGCGATATTTGGGTTTGCAGTATTGAAGATAGCTGTTGTGAGTTTTTGCATTCCTTTGTTCAACATGTTCAAGAAGAAAAATGTCTCTCTAGACTCTCATGCCTACTTTGAAGTGCACAGAGGCCCGTCGCCTCCCGCTCCCTGAGCTCCAGGGAGATGGGGCTCAGCATTCCCATGACACCCAACTGCAGCCACAGAGGAGAAGGGGGCTCGCTCGGGGCTCAGCCCGCGGGAAGGCAGCACCGCTTTCAAACACGCCGTGCTGCTCCTTCTCCTGCTTGTTTTTGAATTGCATGGCGAGGATGTTAATGAGTGTCTGAGCTATGGCAGGCAAGCCCAGGGCATTTCAAACGTGGAAGAACTTCACAGAGAAATAATCTGCATAAAATCTGAGACACCATTATTAAGAAGGAGGAAAAGAAAATACAAGCAGAAAGCATCCTCTCTCGGCAGCCAAGAGTGGCAAGAGAAGAACGGCCCTACAGAGAAAAATTTATTCATTTGATCCATTATTTATATAAAGTGTTCTTTGTAAACCTGATTTCCCATCACCCTGGATGACAGCAGGGGGAAGACAGGAAAAGAAGAGGTCCAACTTCATATCTCCAAGGGAAAGAGAGCCTGTCTGGGCACCCTCTATTATGCAAGTATCCCAGAAGCTTTTGAGCCCTAGTACCATCCCTGCAGGTGGGCAGCACCTCACTAAGCACCCCCACACTTAGAGTACTAGCTCTGGGCTTCTAAGCAGATATTTCCTTCCTTTTGAAGGTGGATTGGAGTCCTTGTTGTCCAATGAAATTGCTTAAGCCACCAAGCAAAACCACTAAAAATAAAAGCATTTAATGTGGTGTTTTCACATGAACACACAGAAAAGCAACAGTCTGCAACAGCATATATAAATAAGGATAAAGATTAAAAATACTTTGGAAATGATAGACTCTGGGAACAGTTAGCAGCTGCTCTGGGAAGAAGCATCCTTATGAGTCATTGCACAGGGCAGACAAATGAGACACATCCAAGCATGACTAAAACTCTCCCGTGCCTGGGAGACAGTGTAAATGCATTGGGACTGCAACAGCCAAGGTCCTAGGGGCCGAATCTGTCAGCCACCACCATCCTCAGCATGGTGAGCCCAGCACCACAGACTAAAGCCCAGGGCACTGAACCCCTGCCCAGGACTGCCCTGGAGACAGCACCCACCCCCTTGGCAGGTAAGGCATCTGACACATGCAAGAAGGCCTGGCCAATGCCCCAAAGGTAACTTTTCTTAGAGCTGAACAAATCTCAGCTGTGCCAGAAGCCAGACAGAGCCCCTGAGCTAGAGTCATCAGTAAGGGGGCACAGCAGAGAGTTACACTCCTCTCATCTATATGGGAGCAGTGTATTTAGTTTTAGGAACGAGACTGCCTTGCCAAACAGACGCCCATACAGAGAGAGATGAGATGCGCCAAGTAGGGACAATGGGGAGAGGAGACGTGAACAAATGCTTCACCCAGCAATTGCCCCCAATGCAAGGTAGAGCAGAGATAGCAGAAGCAGACCCAGCTCTCCTCGTGCTGCCACTTGACCTCTGTCTGTGTCTCATCTCTGCTCAGAGGCAGACCTGAGATTGCCAAGTCTCTGCTAACAGCAGGCTGCAGGGACAGGGCAGAAGTGCAGTCAGAAAAACACACGGTGCCCTTCGGAGAAAAGCACATAAGACAGCTTCAGCCTCTGGAGGGAATGATTACAGACACATCCAAAAAGCACATACTACTACCACAGCAAACAGCCTCTGCCCTTCCTCACAGCATCATCATCAGTCTGGTCCCTGAAGAACCACAGCTCGCTCTTTGCTGTGACAGAAGCTCCTAACACCAGCAACTCCCAACTCACACATCTACAGTCTCACTACCCCCTACATTTTCAAGGCTCCAACATGGGGTCAGACTGGGGACATGCATGCCTGATAAAGTACCAAAAACCACCCTTTGTACAGAGCAGCACAAAGATTTGTATGTTAAAAAACCAAAATCACAATTAAAAAAAGGGACAAATTCCAGCTAAGCTGCAAAGGGCTCCAATGCCCTGTTCTGACAGCTCCAGCCAGTCAGACTGAACTCCCTGCTCATATCCCAATATTCACACCTCCTGCCACCAGTTGTTTCAGAAAGCTGTCAAGAACTGAGCTCTAACTCCTGCTGGCTGCTGGTTCCTAAAGATTAGAAGACAAATATAATTGGATTCCAGAGATTATTTGCTTTGTTGAGAAGGGCTGAGAAGTGTTTAGATGGTCCCCCAGCTGATTAAATCTTTATTTCTCAGTAGTGATCCTGTGTGTATGCTACCTCAGAGTGCTTGCAGACAGGTTTTTGGCAAGACTGGCTTACTGGAGCATTTTGGCTTAACGAGATCACTGACACTAGCCAGCTGTGATTGGGGTTTATCTCGTATGTAGAAGGTTTCATCTCATTTCTACAGCTCAGACCAAAGAGCTGAACCCAGCTTCAGCCCTTTCCCCCAGTTAAAATGACTGATCACCCAGTTGCCTTATCAGCCATCCAGATATCTTGAGTCAAAGCCTTTCGCACCCTATATGGCAGATCACAAATGGCTGGAGCCCTCTCTCCCCTCTCACACTCTTTTTCTGTTTCACACACAGCCACGAGACTCTGCCTGCTCCAGGCACCCTAACTTCCAAAGACTAGGCTGTTCTGCCCCAGACAGCCTTGGCCAGCCTCCTGCTCTGCTCAGCTTAAGCGTTCCTGGGTGAACACGAAGCCAAGACACTCCTTGTTCAGAGCAGTGCCACTGAAACACGAAGGCAGTGAGCAAGGGCGGTCTCCAGCTCAAGCTGAAATAGAGGGATAAGTTTATTCGGGAAGCTGCTTTCCCCTGGCCTCACTTGAAAAGATGGCATCCAGAGCCTCTCCTTCCAGGCCCATCCCATGCTCTGTACCGTTTGTGCACTCCAGCCCTTCGGAAACAGCAGAGCAAAATGGAGCCAAGAAGAAGCAGAGAAGGGCATGCCTCCAGAGGACTGGAGGCAAGCTTAGATGTCAGGATGTGGGGTAAAGGTTGCAGCCCATCATTCTCACTGCTAACAGGGGGGAGGGAGAAAAAACAAGCCAATGTGTTAAAAACTCAGAGCAGAAAAGCAAAAAAATACAGCCTAGCAACATTACAGACGAAGTGGGAGTGCACACAGGGCCCTGCAATGAACAGGGCTCTCCTTGTAAGCAAGCACTCCAGCTCTTCCCAGAGCCAGCAGGTCAGACATGCTGCACAAGTTTTGGTTAGATAGTGGTTTGCCCCATAGTAGAATGAAATATAATTTATATACAGAAAGAAACAAATCCCTGCAATCCTTGCAAAGGTCCAGTTTCAAGAGCGCTGCTGTGGTGGTGAGGGTTGCCGTGAGCCTGCAGCACTCCCCTCTCATTGCAGCACATTTTCTATTCACAGCTTGCGAGGCTGGGCAGTCCCCACCCGTGCGTTGGTGCGAGGTGATTCAGAGGGACGATGAATCCTTGGAAAGCAGGCGGGCTCGCATGCGTCTACAGGATTCCTGTAGCAGAGAATGAGAGCAACTGAATGCTTGAGACAGAATACCATGCAAGAAAAGGCTGACATTCCCCCCCTGCAAGGACCCTATCCTGGTGTCGGCCTCCCACACCTTTCGCTAAAGCTCTAGACGAGGCAGCGAGCAGACAGGAACAAACGCAGCAGTCGGTCTTGGGCTGCACCAACCTCTTGTCCCACTGCCACCCTGACAGGCTGTTAGCACTACCCTGTGCTGCCAGCTTCCCTCTGCTTCCTGCAACAGCCAGCCTGCCAACTCACAGGTGGAAGGGCTGTCAGACCCTTCAGGGTCTGGCTTCCAGGATGTCACCTGCCTGCAGCTCGGCACAGAGGAGACTGCTATGAGCTGGGGCACCACAGCTGTCAGAGCCTTGAATGTCTGCTGTCACCTCGGCAGGCTTCAGCACACCAGGGTCCCCGTGGGAAGAGGAATGGAGGGTAAGGGGAAATGTCTCACCTGTTTCTGGCCTTCCAAAGACTTCAGCTTTGCCTGGGACATGTGAGCTGGAGAGCCACATTTCTGTAACTGGACAAGAGAGGGCAATAGGAGTAAAGAGCTGGTGAATGAACTGGCATCCACAGCCTTCCCTGGGAGCAGCCTGTACCACCAAAGAGCATCTATCACTCAAATGCACTCTTGGTTTGTCTGGGCCATGGGACAGCCCCACTGCATACAGGCAGCAGGCTTTGTACAACCTGTGGAGGAGGATGAGAGAGAGGGAAGGGGACACAAGACAATGCCCCAGGGCAGGGCAAAGCCAGTGAGACAAGACTGGAATAGAGGCCCAGTGCTGTCACCCCTGCTCTGATGCTGCCCTTGCCATCTGCTCTGTTCTCCTCAGGACCTTATTTTATCATATAAAAGAAACTAGGAAACATTCTCTTGGGCAGAGAACAGCTCCCCAAGGATCGCTGAAGTTGCTCTCAAGCTCCCCACACACACTTCCCCACCAGCAGCTTCAGTGGTGCTGGAGCAGCTCTTACCAGTTGGACATTCTCTTTGCTGACCCGCACAGGCTCTGGTGTGGTATCTCTGCTCTTCCTCTCCAGGATAACTGGAGTTCCCAAAACTTTCCGCTGTTGTAAGAAGAAAGGGCTGTTGGCTAGTGCTTAGAGTGCAAAGTAAAAAAGAAAGGGAAGGAGCAGGATGCATTGCTGGTAAGCAGTTGGATGCTGGGAAAGAAAAAAAGGAAGCCAAGCTGGGACAAAGATTGCAAGGCAGAACCACCCGAAATACCACACCACTAGGCTGAGCCTGCCTGCTTGTAAAGGGTTTTGGAGCTGACCTGAGGCCTGGCCAGGAGCCCAACCTGTCAGAAGCAGGTACATATTACTGTAGGGCAGCCCACAATGTGCTAAAACCCGTGCTAACATGCTAGACTACATGACCAGCTCCCTGTCAATCCTCATCTCATCTCAGGAAGCAATCAATTCTCCAGAAAGATGCACAGATCTTACAGCCATGTGTTTCAAGAGAATTACACTTTATACTAACACGGCTTATTGTCACGGTGCTGCCTTTTCTGCCCCAGTGGATCTGTGTTGTTTGGCAGGCAGTACTTTGAAGAATCCCTACCCTTTGAGGGTCTCATTCAAGGCAGGGCAAGGCAGAAGCAGAAAGCAACATCAGAAACTCACAGCGGAGAGCAAGGGTCAGAGGCTGCTTTTACCTTAATGAGGCCGCTGAAGGAGCGCGAGCGGGCGCGTCGCGGTGCTGGGGATGTGGGCACATCGGAGCCAGGAGTCAGAGCTGTTGGATGCTTATTAAACTATGAGGAAACATGAGGGCAGTATGTTAGCACAGTTACACCCGTCCATTACTGCTGTGTGCTGCTCTACCTGCTGTCCCAGAACTCAGCTTCACCCCCAAAAATGGAGGAGCAGCTCAGAGCTGCAGAAGGAAGAAAGCAGAGGAAGGCCACACCTTCCACCCAGGACTACAGGGAGTTTGGGTGCAAAGCTGCTTTGTGCTGGCTACCAGATTAACCAAAGGCAGCAGATGTTGGGAGCAGAAAGAAGGCTGGGCAGCAGCTGGAGGCTGGCAGCCACAACTGGTGCTGACCATATTGACCAGTCTGTCTGGTGCAGCAAGTTGTCTGAGACCAATAGGAGACCAGTTTGCCCACTCCCTGCAGGCAACAGGGGAATAAACTTTTCCCTTTCTGATGGAGGAAGCTCAACAAGGCCATGATCAGGACTTGGAAACTACTGGCTAGCAAGTCCCTAGCTTGAAAAACAGAGCTCAAAAGCACTGCTTGGTACAGCAACATCCAGGACACCTCCTCCTCCTGCCTTCTTACAGCTCTGCCCCTTACATAGCCCAGAGCCCACTTTCCCCAGCCTGCCCAGGATTAGGAGCAGCTCTCAAGAAGGCCCTGTCTTTAGCCCTGTGCCCAGAACTGTGCTGACAAACACACCCCAAGATATCTTTCCTCCCCACACTACCTGCCGGATAAGCTTCTTCTTCTTTGCAGAGTCAGGCATATTGTGGACGTGGCGGAAGAGCTCCTTCAGTGCCTCCTCTGTGCGCTGCTGAGTCTCCTCCTGATGGCAAGAGTCCAGCCGGCTTCGCTTCTGAGACTTGAGGGGCTGCAGCTCCTTGGAGCCAGAAGACGTCAGCAAATCCAGGTCGTCCTGGGAAAGCGGAGACAGCAGTCGCTTGCCATGCTTTAATCCCAACGAGCCACCCATCTGAGCCAGGCTAGGAAGAGTCTCGTGAGCTGCCTCAACCCCAGTGAATGCACAGGGCTGTGTTTTCCCTACCCCTCTGCAGCAGCACTGCATCAGCAGGCCCCGTGCCAGGAAGAGGTGACAGCAACACAAAGGTGACCCCATTGCTTCTTCCCTCCCCTCCCAGATCCCAGCTACAGAAGCCCTTCCAGGCTTGAGAAGGGTCAGTGCAGCTCCTTGCAATGCATCTTCCCTCTTCTGCAGCTCCATGAGGCAGGGAAGCATTTGCTGGCAAGACACAAATGTTGTCCCAGTGGCAGCAAGTAGCCTTTATCTCAGCACTTCTGCCAAGCATCCTGGCCATGGCAGCAGACATGTCTGTGTGTTTGAAAGGCACAGCCCTGTGAAGGAGCAGGTGCTGCATGTACTGGGCACAGGGAGCAGGTTTGCTGCTGAACAGGGGCTCATAGCTTTCCTTCCCTGTGCTTTTGATTAACAGATGCTTCAACTCTGTCCAATTTCCCTAATGCAGTCGCCTGCAGTACCACACCATATGCTTCCCTTGCTCTTGCCCTCTGACACATCCTCTTCCATGACTTGGTTTGTTTTCAGCTTCTGTCACTCACAAAGATCCCTTCATAGCATCACAGCCTCTGCCCTTTCATGGAGAGCAGGCGCTGCATTTGCTGGCCTTACCTTTGATGTGTGGGCTCTGGATCCCAGATAGTGCAGCCGGGCACACTCCCGGATGTACACCGGAGCCTGTGACGATGAGCAGAAAACAGGCCAAATGTATGTTTAGCATCTTTGGCCTTGGGGCAACACTGGCTCCAGCAAGAGCTGCCTTTCAACCATACCACACAAGCCACTTGTATCAAGACTCAGCCATTTTGGGCAAACAAAGCCATGGGATTTCATGTTCCCAACACACTCCCTGTTTACAGTATCCTTTACATGCAGATATTCAGCACAAGTGGAACTCAGAGTAGGAAAAAGTTCCTATGGAACCCTGCTTTAAGTAATTCCCCCAGCTCTGAGCTGGCCAAACTGAGGCCTGACAAAGAAGGTGGAAGGGGAACTCTCCATGTATGGGAGGACTGCAGTGAGCAGATGCCTCCAGTGACCAGGCAGGTCCCGAGAGGTCAAGAGACTGCCTGTTGTAGAAACATTTCTTTGCAGGAACCTGCTGAAAACCCCACACTCCTGACTGTCCTACCACAGCACCCTGCTCAGAGCTGGACAGTGCCTGTAACAGCAGTGGGCTCACAACCATTTGCAGAGAAGTTCACAACAAAACAACCCCCTGCATCAGATATTCTGCTCTTGGCAGCACTCAGGACAAATCAGGCAGGACAAATCCCTTCCATTTCCTTATCCTGCCAGAACCCGAGGGCAGCCTGGTGTGTACCTGCCCGCGGGAGCCAGGTTTCCTGCCGGGCAGCAGGTGCTGGTGTCCAGCAGAGGGGAGTGTTACACTGCACCGTGCTGCCGACCTGCCCTGGCAAAGCCACCTCCAGGGCTGCCTGCCCAGCAAAGACCTCCTCCCTAGTCACTAAAGGAAGTTTCTTGTAGAAATTCTCCTTTTCCTACTGCAGAAAAGAGCCCACAGATACACTCAACACGAGGGATCTGTCTGGACGAGAGGCATTCAGTCTCCTGGTGACGGAGACAGGAGAGCAAGACCCCAAAGCACACTTACCTTGAAGAGCTTCTGAGAATGTTTGATCATGAAGGTCACTCCATTGTTTAGCTTTGTGATATTTTCCTGAAGGTCATTTGCTGTCACCTGGCAAGGGGACACAGCCAAAGGCACATCCATTAGAAGGGGAGGAGGAGGGTCTCTTCTGGGACACAGACACACACAGTGCCACAGCAGGAGACCTACTCTGAGGTGACAGGCAGGCAGGGCTCATAGCACACCAACAAGCAGAGCTCACAGAGCCAAAGTTGCTCTGAGAGAAAAATCAGATAACTCTGTGGCCAAACAGTTCACCGGCAGCTCAAGAAACCTTGCAGATCTCTCTGCAAGGTTTTTCTGGAGCTGACATTCTAAGAAGAAGCATGACTGTGCTGTGCTTTCAATTTTACTGAAAAAGAAGATGCATAAGTTGCAAATGAGACCCATGGCAGGTCTGGGCTGAACACTGTGACAGAGTCCTGCCAGGAGGCTCCTACCTCTCCATCACAGCCTCCAACCCTCACATCATTGTGTCAGTACTTAACCTTCTCATCTTGGTTTTTCCCTTGCCAAGCCTTTGCTTTTTACCTTGCAATATCCCACCCGCAGACACTGAGGCAATGCTCACATTTCTGGGCCATAGGATGTGGGGTGCAAACATGAGGGCAAGATTGTGGGCAGACATCTTGTTCTTGTCCTGCTTCTTGGCAGTCTGGTAGAGCAAGTCCAGCAGCAGTTTGAGCAGACTGCGGTTGGGAGCAGGAAGGATCAAAAACAGCAGCTGGAGGGCTTCAATTTGGCGTTCTTTGTCTGGAGTGCTGGTCTTATTCCCCTTCTCATCAAACAGCGTCAAGTCTGCCAAATCACAAGGCAGAACATGAAGGACACACATTACCTTCCCTCAGAGCAGTCTGTTGCAAGTGCTTACCCTTCCCTCTTTGTATGCAGATCTCCTACAAACCCCTGCACAGTTCTTGGCCCTCCATCTCTCTTCCCCCCAGCTCCCAAGCTCCCCATTTGATGTGTTAATCTATGCTACTCCTCCCACAGAACAACAGAGCTGCTAAGAGCTGTGATGGCTTCAAGGCAAGATGGAGGAAGTTCACATAAGGTAGTTCAATAACAGTTATTAAACACACAGAAACCACAGCTTGCTCAGAACCCTGGACATAAAACAGGTGGAGACCCAGGTTATCATTGTGGGTTTTACCCCTGTGGTATCTGAGAAAAGAATGGTCTAGGCAGGCTTGGTCTGATTTGTTAAGATTTTCAGCTTCAGTCTTTCCATCACCAGGCTGAGACGGCAGGAAGATTGCTTCTTACCCTGCCTTTAAGGAATACACTTCACAGCCTAGTAAGCTTTCTAGCAGTCCAATTCCAGTCCTTCTGTCAATCTCTGCCTCTTGCTGCCCACTCACCTGCAATTTTGAGGTGGGCATGGAAGTGCTTGTGTGTCAGCAGCGGCTCTGGTAGTTCACCAAGGAACATCTTAAGTAGGGTGGCCACATCATTGGAATGAAACTCCCCAGAGTCCAGGTCAATATCTGTACCACTGTTCAGAGCATCCTTTAGGATCTGTTGCCTGATGCTGTTGCCTGGCACTCGAAACAAGCCTTCTGCTCTTAGATCTGCTCGGCAGAGAGGAGAAAAAAGGGCACTGAGTAATCAGAGACTGATTCCCAACTTTTTACTAAAGCAGTTCCCTCCTCTTTCCAGAGTTTGACAGCAAACCTGAGTGAACTGCTTCAAGCTGGATCCCACCAGTAGAAAAAGTCCTTGTATGGAGGGAAATAGACCAGCATATCTCCTAGACAATTCTGGGGAACAGTTGCCCAGTGCAGTCCCAAACTCCTGCTGCTGGAGAGCTCAGAGCTTGTCACTCTGTCTGCACCAGAGACCTGAGGTGGACCAGACAGACACCCACTGGCAGCAAACAGAGCCACTTACTTTTGTGCAGATACTCGATTAGCTGGGAAACCTGTGCAATGCCTTCTTCTGTCAGTGGTGAGCCAAACACCACCCCTTTCTCTGCAGAACAGAAGACAACGTGTTCAGGCAGCTCAGAACCCAACAGCCACAGACATCAGTGTTCCCCAAAGAGCAGAATTTCAACATGCAAAGACCGGTGCCCCAAAATGTTAAGGGTGAAGGTCACAAGGGCCCTCACAGATGTGAGATATCACAAACACTCCAAAGTAGGTCACTCCATCTCACCATGCTGTACTCACATGGGCTTCATCGTCCTGCTTCTTACCTCAGTTTAATTACAGCTTTTATCAGCTAAAGCAAATATTCTCTAGCCCTTGAAGAAAAAACAACACCAGAACAGATACTTCAGTTTTACATGGCGTAGAATCTGCAAGCCTAGACCTTATGAAAAGAGCAAAGTGGGAAGGGCAGATATATGAGCCTGGACAGCCCTGGTGCCTGCCACATTGTCACACTCCACGTCGTGGAAGAAAGGTCCAGATTAAACCTCACTGTGGCTCAACATGAAGTGGAGCAGAAAGAAGAGGTGCAGCTATGAGTTTATGGGAGAAGAAAATAAGCACTACTGGGCAGAGCAGACATAATCTGACTGGCTCAAACTAGCTTCCTCTTCAGGCATGGGTAAAACATGGAATTTCCTCATCCCAGTGAATCTCTCTTCCATGTCAGCTGCCCTGGTCTGAGTAAAGTATGAAAGCTGAACAAGGTAGAAAGAGAGTAGCAAAGCAATGAGCTGGGCTCCTCTCACTCTTGGAATCTGCTCCCAGCTCATGGCGTTGAGACTGGGCATGAGCTAACTCCTGTAAATAACACAGGCTATAGTCCCAAAAGATGGAAGCAACTGAGCTGAAAGGAAGGAGATCCCTGCAGGGAAGGAAACATTAGATGAGAAGTCCATCTAACTGAAGGGCATTTGTTGAACCAATGTAGAATACTCTTCTTGTCCAGAGAGGGACTTCCCACTTGAGTGATTATCCAGCAGGACAGTGTTTTCTAATAAACGCAGCCTCACTAGTGAATGGATTTTTCTGTCACACACACAGAGCCAGTATGATCTGTCCCTCAGAAAGTGGAGACAACTCCCAGAGATTTCACTGGCAGCAACCGGAACTCTGGGCACCACACTTCTCCCCTCAGATGCATGTAGGTTTGGACTGGAGACAAGATACTGCATAGACTGTACCACAACATGCTGACTGGGACTGAGAAGTGGGACAAGGTACAGAGCTGGTTTATCCTGCCCTTGTACTTAGGCTTCAAAGAGACAGCAGATATAAGAAGAGAATATTCCTCCCTTCTCCGTAACCAGACTGCCAGGAACATGGGTCACTTCTGAGGGCAGGCTGGACATTTGCACCATTCGCACTGAAGGTTTCTCACCTTACTGCTACAGCTTATAGCCCAGCAATCCAAGCAGTGCATTGGTTGGTCTGATAAAAGTTATTTCCCCCACAAGCTTTCTCTTGCCTTTTTTTTTCCCCCTCATATCTCATTTTGATTTTACTAGCTTTTGGTCTGTTGTACTACAGATCTTACTGCTCTGTGGTGTTGATGCTCACAGCATGTGGGAGAGACCTGGTTAACCCTATGCACTTCTCTAGCAGCCTTCCAGTGTAACTAAATTTATTCCGCCTGAAGAATGTTCTGCTTTCTTCCAAGACTTCTGAAATACACGGTAAGCCACCAGGAACTCCAGCCTCCTGTTAAATCAAGAACTTTCTGACCTCACTCTGATAAAGCGCATGCTTCAGTCTTGCAAGAGAAAAGAGGGCAATGTGAGCTCTTGATCCACACAAAAGATCTGAAAGGTTTGAGTGCAAAGGGAGAGGATGATCAGCAAAGGATTCTTGTCCTTGAAGCAAACTAAACTCATTAGACATTCAGCAGATAGAATCAATAGTGGCCAGGAATAGAAGAGGAAAATACATCTTCTTGAGACATGCAGGGCCTGACAAATTCGATTTAGTTTTGAAGTCAGAAGCTGGTATCTGAATGAGAATTTGATTCTCAAAGAAACTTGAAAGACGTGTCTGGAGAATGGATGCTGCTTTACAAAGGCTTAGATGTTATTGTACGACTGCTTCTGAAACTAAGCAGCAGCATGAGATTGAGGTTCCTGATGCTCAAAGAAGTTGTAAGTATTTGCAGTTTGAGCAGTTCTGAGCTCTATGGTCCTTGGCCTCTGGCTTTGAAGAAATAAAACTTGTTTGTTCTAGCTGGTCTATAACAGGAAGAAAAACAAATGATGGCTCCAAGATGAAACACACAGTACACGAAACTGATTTTCTCTGTAGGCACAAACTTCTTTTTCTCAGAGTTTGGCCAAGGAGTTCACAGACAGTGCCTGTCAGTGCTGGGAGACACTGCCATTGCAGCCTGGGAGTGCAGCCAGCAGACTTGGAAACATCTGCTAGCTGTAGTGACACACGGCCATGGAGACATCTGAATGGGGGAAGGCAGAGCTCTTGGGGAAGAGAGTTAGCATGAGACGTCAGGTCTGATAAGAGCAGTGCTCCAGCAGAGTACAGATAATTTAATAAAAAAATTGAGCTTGAGAAGGCTCACCAGCCCCTGCTGGAAGGTTTTGACATGAACATGGGGGTTTGTATACACACTAAGAAAACACTTTCAGTTTGGTTACTCACTCACTTCTGTTTGTCAAGTGGCAAGTGCTTGACTTTAAGGTGTCCTGCTACTCTCTGGGAAGAGGCAGGAGCAGTAACAGGTATGAGCACAGTCTAACTGCAGTTTAGGGGCAGCACAAAGACCTGTTATCATGGAGCAGCAAACTAAGTCAAGGCAATATTAAGTAATTCTTATCTAAGGATGCTAAAATACTTGATTTGCAGTCTTTTATTTTCCTAGGGTGAGTGTATGTACCAGGGTTCTTGCTGGGTGAGACAGAAGTGGAGGGCTGAAGCTGGCACCAGAAAATTCTGCCTGATCAGTGGAGATGCAGAGCTTGTCCTTACAAAACACAATGGAGGAATAGGCTTGGTAGAATCAGAAACACTTAGGGAAATCATATAATGGATGAAGACAGAAAAAAGTCATAAAGTCAAACTATGCCATACCAATAGTTCTCTTCTCTGAGATACTCACAATAGCAGAACTGCTCAAAGGAAGGGGAAGACTAATTGGAAGTGTTCACCCTCAGGCTGCCAACATCTGAAGGAAGCTCACAGCTTCTCTGCCAGCAGCCAGCCAGTCTAAGCTGGGAAACCAGAGGTGAGGAGGAATGTAAGGGGCCCAGATGGAGGCTGCTTCTGTCTAGATGAGCGAGAAGGTTTAATTGAATTTATCAGGAGAACCAGGCTCCCCTTGAGTGTCGGCAGAGGTGGGAGAAGACACGAACACACCTAGAACATCCTTTTAGTGTCAACAAAACAGAGTGGTAAATGCCAGCCATTGAAGAGGAAAGGATCTGAACACAACCACACTCAAAAGAAGAATTCTGAGAAGGGTCTGGGGCTACTGTTTCACAACCAAGACAGCTGAACTTGAGAGAAGATAAGAATAGTCAGTTTAGAAGAAAACTCTGATGGAATGCTTGTCTAAGAGAGAAAGAGAGATGTGTCACCTCCCAGAGTTGAAACTGGGTTTCATCAGTCAGTCTGCAGAGCTTTGTCACTGACACTGGATTGGGATGTCGATCAGAGCAGCGCTGGCATTTGGATGGAAGATGTTTACAGATTTCTGAGCTGCACAGTGGGCAGCTGAGCCACTGAAGCCAACCTGACACACACTGCAGCAATAATCCCAGAAGAAGGATATTCTCAAAGTGTAGGGCATTTCCGGGATCAATTTCCTGGCCTGTTTTACTTCTTTCTAGAAGCGGCATCCCCAGAGATTATAAAACCATAGTATTAAGCATTCCACACAAGCTCAAAACTATGGACTGAAAGTTTTGTAAACTAAGTGTAACAAATGATGACAGCATCACTCCAAAGGTGGGCACCGGACTTCACACCATACATACTCACCCTTGCGCTTCAGAGACATCAGAGAACGAAAAAATCCAGAGGCTGTGCTGTTTGCCCCAGGCAGCTTTGGGTCCTCCTCTCCCATTAGCTGGGCCAGTTCTGTACCCGGCAAATCAATGAGCCTGGTAATGTTGCTGACAACCAGCTCTGTGAACACCTCTGGTTTTTCATGGCGCAGCTTTTCCACAAAGAAGTCAGGATTGAAGATGATAGGCTGGCTACGGAGGGAGGAGTCATTGCAGATGACAAAATTGCAGATGGCATCACTAAAAAAAGGGAAAGAGGGAAAAAAAATACACTAACTCCTCATCACTTTGGTTTTTACAGCCAGCTGGTCTGCCCTGAAAGAGACATCTGCTGACACAGGAGCTACCAGTCTACACCAACAGCACTGTCTGACTTCGGTGAGTGTTCAGCACAGCAGTTACATTTCCCTATGGAGCAAAATCATTTCTGGACTGTTTGTACAATACAGCCTAAGACTAGCACTCCATACCGTGATGATGACATAGGCAACACATAGCAACACCCAGTGAAAACTTTCACTGCATCTACATCTCTACTACTTGTTTCACTATCTGCATCCTACTAGCTCTGGCAGAGATGACACCCAGTATTTTACATTAACTTATTGCTTTAAGTCATAAATAAGTCTGGTATTGTCTCCCTCCCTCTCCAGAAATTCACTCCCAGTGGCCCAAAAGTCTGACAAACAATCTAAATTTTTTCATGGCCAGCTTACACTCATCAGTTCCCACTGCCATTCTATCATACCTACCTTTCTATCAACAAATAGATAGTTCGCATGTCCTGGGACTTTGTTTTTAAGGTCACAAATGTGCAATAACACTGAACCCTCAGTTTTGCTGTGGGTGTGGTCAAATGCCCCCAGGTGACATGCTGCCAACACTTTGGTTACTGCTCTCTGCCACCTCTGCACTCTGAGTCTGGAGCAAGTCAGAACTCATTGTCATGAGCCATGCAAGATCAGTCCTTGAGGAACCCCTACTAACTTTTCACCTGATCATCCCTTTTCAGCTTATCCAGTTCTTACCTCTCTTTCATCTCTTCATGTCCTTTATCTGACCTCCCTATTCTCTACTGACACATACTTTCTTCATCTCATAGCTTCTCATGTGGCATGGGAAAAGGGATGCACCTGAGACACTGCTCTGCTAAGGGTTAACTAGAACAGGTACTTAATTCTACCAGGGGATAGGTACATTTACCATGTTGAAAATCAAATCAAAGAGTTATCAAAGAGATATCTCATGTTAATCAGCACTCTTAATACTCATACTTAATTTTAATCCCAATTTCCATCTACCTCTAGGTCTTCCATTACCATCTTTCCACCACTGTTTCAAACATTTTCATGTTTCTAAGTCAAGCCCACAGACTAGAGTTGCCCAGCTTGCTTCTCCTGCCACTCTTTTACTTAAAGGTGAGGATTAGTGTCATTATTCTCCAGTCATGAGCTACTGTCCCGATTTCATACTCAGCTATGAAGTGATAGCCTGGCTTTGGGAATGGGTGTCCCAGTTCTTTCAGGGCTCTGGGAAGAGGATGCCTACCCACTCAGCTTGCACACACTGCATATTTTCACCCCGTGACATTCCCTAATCCTTTAAGCACTCTTGGGCTCTTATATAATACTTTCCTTTCCACTCTTTCTACATCCATCCTCAGCTGTGAGCTCTCACTGCACACTATTTTCCAAGAGCAGCTGCCAAGTGCACAGTTAATAGCGATGCTGAGCTTACGTATCAGGGATCACATCAGTCCCTTAGATGCGGTGTGGCACCTGGGGGGTCACAAGTGCTCTGCTGAACATCCCCAAGCCCATAAAGGCTTTCCCTTCAAAACAGGCTTTTCTACAGAAGGTTGGAGCATCTTGATCTTCTTCTCCTCACTGCTGAAGGGTGGAGGCCATACCACTGCGTTCGGACCATGCTGGGCATCCCAGCTCACTGCTCAACACAGCTGCCACCAAAAGCATTTGCAGCCCCCTGAACCTCACATCCATTGGCTCAAGCAACAGAGCCCTTCACTACTAATTCAGAGACCTCAGCAACTTCCTGCTCTGATGTAAACTGACAGTATCTCACGACAGGAGGACATCAAAGCACGTATTGACAAGTCACCTGAACTCCAGCCCACCTCTGCACATTATCTGTGAACCCAACAGTTATCTGAGCTACTGCTGTACGCTTTTGACCTGAAAAACCATCTCCAGGATTTCCAGGATGTGTGATCAGAATAAGAGAACAGAAGCTGGGACTCAGACTCCACAAGAAGAAAGATACTTGCTGAAACAAGAGGAAATGAGGCACTCAGCAACTCCTGCATCGTGAGAATCCATACCAAACCCCCACCCCTTGCCACTGCTCTCCACGGATGCCAAAGACGCCTTCAAGAGGATGGAGAGGAAGAAGGTCTGCAAGGCAGACTGCAAGGCAATCTGCCAGGTCATCTAAAATTTTAGAAAGCTCTTAAAGGCTCCCAGCTACCTGGCTCAGTGGCCTAGCAAGCACACTGCTGACTCCAAATGGGGGCCATATTTTGCTGAGCACCTCCCAGCCTGTTTTTCAGCAGTTCGTTACCTGCAATAAATCAAGACCAAAATGCAACAATTCGGTATCAGCTGCCAAAAAGCAAGCGCCAATTGATCTGATCATATTCGCATTTCAGTGCATAGGGCTACAATGCACAAACAAGTGCCCGCTCTGCCCATAATGTGGAGCAAGCCCTTTGCCTGAAACCCATGACAACTCATTCTGTGGCAATACAGATCCTGAGAAGGGTTAATAGCAAGTGTATAGGCCCAGTGACCCTGCCTGCAATGATCCGTGCACTGTTATTCACTCACTAGCAGTTTTGTTTCCCCACAGAGAAGATATGCAAATACTTTGCAGCAGTTACATCAAGCATCACAGATTATCTCTTCCCTCTGACAATTAGATATCTAGACTCACAGAGAGAAAATTAAACAATTTTGTCAACGAGCACTGACTGATATGACTTCTCTGCACAGCCTGTGCTACAAGTTGCACAAACTCTAACATTTAATGCAAAAATAAATAGAAAAAAGTAGATTTCTTACATGAGTGCTGAGAGCTTTTGAAGAGGCATTAGGAAGCAGAGACAGGGAAAAGAACTTGCTCCTTGTTTCCAACCAACAAAAGAAACCTGCCTGTCCCAGCACAGCCTATGCAAATTCCACGCATGCTACGAGACACAAGGGCGCATTATTGGGTCTGAAAGGCCCCCTTGGCACACACTGGGCATCAGCCTTCACACAGGGACAAAACAGAAAAGAAAAGCTGGACAAATTGATTCATGTCTCTTGCCAAAGGCTGCGTAGCTGGAGTTTAACTGCAAATAATTGCTACATAGAAACCAGGGATTTGAATTAGGACCAGTGTGGTATTAAGTGCTTTCCACCTGTATCCAAGAGGAATCCACAAAATAGTTCCAAGTCTACCCTGTGTTTACCATGAGTAAAGCCATGCAAACACATTCCCAACAGCATCCAAGCACAACCGATGTTACGGCACTGGCAGGACAATAGCAAAGTCCCTTAACTGCACAACCCCATGCCCAGAAACCTGGCTAGAAACACTCTCTGCACCTGCCTTTCACACTTTCAGATCCTTTCAAAGACAAAGCACGTAGATCGGCCCCTCAGAGCTGGGAACAGCACTTGGCCATTGCTCTTTGCTACCATTACTGTGCCACCATGTGCCGTTCATCCACTTCAGGATTCCCGTTCCACATTTCTCTGGATTCCCGTCCAGTTTCCCTGCCTGCTGCAGCTGGGACCAGCCTTGTATACACTTATTGTGATATGGCACTTCAATGAGCTACTTAATTTTGAAAGGTCACTTTATTAGCAGCTCTTCCTTGCACAGAAAATTTGCCTTTGTATCATTATTGCTAATCAAAATGGAAATGTGAAGCAAACCCCTATTTCTGAGCAAAGATAAAGCCCCCACTGGCTTTACACACAATAACCCTGCCAATCCTCAGAGCTGCACACACCATAACCTTCAGAAAGAGCCATGTGCCCCATCTGCTGCTTTCACGTTAAAAAAGAGAGATGGATGTACTCTACCTACACTCACAGTTTATATAACAGCACAAAGGGGAGGCAAGCATGTATTCGTGGAGTTTATTGCCTTTTTTTTTGCCTTGCTTGCAATTACAGAGTTATATTTTCTATATGCTGTGATCTCAGATTGCTTTACAACACGTCAAAAGACAATAAAAAAAAGGAATAAATAGCTTCCTCTCCAGTCTCATGAATATAATCAAATCCCAATGAATAATAAAACCTTGTTCTAATAGGGTTGTGATTAAGACAGCAGATTAAAAAAATGGGTCCTATATTGTGCTGAGATTCTTGCCATTCTAGTATCCTTCAGAGGCGAAGCCTGTGATCCCAGCCAAGTCACAAAGAAAGCTGTCTGTCACACACAAGGTTTTCGCTTCAGGCATGACAGCCCCATCATTTCATGGGGAGTGGATGGTGCAGGAGGTCAAAATCATGATGGATCAATTAATCCCTAAGGTAACTAGATCCAGGCCAGGGAAATGCCTTGGAAACTAGGACAAAAATGAGACTTTAACTGCCAAAACCTGGTGATCAAACCTGTGGTGCAAGAGCTGTGCAAGCAGGCGGATTAGCTCACGTGGCAACAAGTTTGCATTTGGATAGGTGAGATGGAGCTGGTTTAGTGGCTTTCACAGATCTGATATTGTTCTAAGTCCACACGTGTGACAGAAGAAAGGTTCCAGAAACATGAAATAGAGCATAAGAAGAACAGAAGGCAAGAAAGAAAGTAAAGGAGGAGTTACCTTTGGGGCAAGGCATCAGCTGTATTTGTCTAACTGGCAAAGTGGATACACTGAAAGCTAAAGATTTCAGAGAAGCCTGATGTGTCTAACTCAGTGGGCAAAATCCATCTCCAGTGCCGTTTTGCACACTTTGTATGTCATCACTAAGGCCCTAATGCTTCAGACACACCACAGTAGACAAGTTTTACCATATAGGAGAAAATGGATTAAAGAGCTTTGGAAAAAGGGCAGATAATAGCAGAAAAACTCCCTCTATAGTAACAAAACCTTTAGATTATAAGAAAGAGCCAGGCTGCTACCAAATACTACGAGCAGGGTGATAAGCAGGCAGTGCTGAAGAACACAAAACACGAACAATTCTCTGCCTGGCTAAGCACAAAGGGACACGGGACAGATGCGCACAGGCTCGGATTTCCCCAGGGAGGGAGAAGTAGCATTGTTTCCTATGTTGTGCCAGAGTAAGGAATCAATTAATGAGGATGTCTGAAGACAGTATTTCCAGAGCCAGATAGGAACCATCCCAGATTTTGCAAAGAGATGAAAGAACAGTAGTGGAATTACATGGAATCATTTTAAGTACAAAAGGACTAGAACACAAATTATTTCCTAGATTTAAAAAGAATAAAAAATAAAAGTAGTCTAATGGGAACGGGCTGCAGAGACATTAAAAGTGACTTCTCAGTTAAAGTTGCTTTGAGGGCTGTACTTTAGACTGACATTCTTATAAGATGGTGTAACAAAGATCACATTCAGGCCTCAGACTTGGCACCCTAACTCTTCATAGGATGACTGATTTGCCTCTGAAAAATGTCAAGAAAAACACGCAGTAATTTTTGCCCAGGGTTATACTCATAAGGTCTTCAGGGGCAGAGTCCTTTTGTGATGAGTACACAGTGCGCAGCACAGTGGGTGCCAGTCAATCCCTGCCTACTGTCTCTAGCCTCGACACAAGTAAGCCCTATGAGATAACACTGCCTTTTTAATTTTTGCTTTGCTTTCTTCACATTTAAATAGCTTACACAGAGTGATTCAGCCTTTTGGCTCTGAGAACCAGATAATAATATACAATTTAAACAGCAAAGAGCTGGCTAAGAAAGCTGCTGTTATGTGATGGTAGCCTGTGCTCAACAACCTGGAACTAATGCAGCTTCTGGCCACCTTTTGGAAATCAGGTATATTGGTTATCCATGTCACTGCTATCATCTATGAATGCAAATTCTGTGTCAGTAAAGGACTCAGAGTAGATCTTGGCAACACTGGCTACACATCTGTGATGAGAATCTGGAGGAGATGGACCTATATGAAAAGATGAAAGGGTTGGGAGGGGTGGGGGCCCGTGCTTTGGAAGAAAATGAAAATGCAATATATTACCAGCGTCAAAGAAAACAGCACTAGCAAGACAGCTTGATATATGTGAAACATCAAGAAATTTGCATTTCAGCATGAAATTTCTCAAGTTTGACCTGAGTGAATTCTTTGTGATATTTTTAATAATAGCCACTGGAATATTTTAAAGTCAATCAAGCAGTACTTCAATCAGCCATCACAACATCAGAGCATCCAGATGCCTTCTAGTGCTAGGAGGGAAAGAACCAAGGGGTGCCTTAGAGAGGAACTGCATGTTCACTGCGTTGCTCCTCATCAAGTCTCCTTCCCAGTGCCAGCACCACAGGTCTGGATGCTCCCACACTCTGTGATGGCCCAGCTGACTACCCAAGACCATGTAAAAAATGCAGAAAGGCAGCTACCACCAGTAGAAATCCAGTAATTTTACATTAAACATCTGCAAGCTCGTATGTCTGCCTTAAGATCAGATTAACACAGTCAAACAGTGTTAAATAGGAATGCTGCTCTGGTTCTCATGACTGTCAATGCATTTGTGTCTCTATTTTAATATAAACTCCTACTGGGAGCAGCAATAGAAGAAGAGCCTTAGATCCAATCCTGATTTCACTGAAACCAGCACCAAAACTGAATCTTTTTAGATGGCAGCAGCTGCCTCTTCTCGTTACTGATTTGCTCACTTTTATCACTGTGGCACTGGGAACCTCGGTCACAGCTGGGGACTCCGCTGTGCTCTGTGCTGTACAAACAGAACAAAGGCAATACCCTGTCTTTAGAGGGCTGATAGTGAAATCTGAAATGGATGCTGGAGGGACAGAAAAGAGAAGGAATCCCAAGAGAAGAGGCAGCACTATCAGTCAGCATGACTGATATAACTGAACTCTGCCAGCTTTTCTGTAGACACTATTAAAAAGGAGGGCAAGGAAGGACGGGAAAAATAATCAGGTCACACTGCAGACATTTAGCAGAAATCCAGCTTCTGTGCAAGGGGTGACATGGGACTGAGCACAAAGGAGTCGGTTTGAAAGCTATCAGGCAGGGACGGCTGGGACATGGGGCTGAGGAGGCAAGAGCTGAGCTCCGCACACTGGCTGGGAGCCGCTGGTGAGGCAGAGACAACAAGCCAGCAGTGCCAGGGAGCTGGAGAAGCTTGGCAGTGCCACAGGGCACTGTGTGGCACATCCAGACCCTCACTGCAGGGTGGGACGCAGCCCGAGGAAGCCCCACAGCCATTTCCCGCCAACCATGTGTCTGCTGGTGGGTACTTTCCAGCTGCCAACAATCACAGCATTCCCTTGCTTTTCTCCTTTTAAAATGTCTTTATCCTCTTTACTTCCCCATGTTGAATGTACTGGAAGTCAATAAAAGGCATGGCCCAGTCCTACCTATACCTCCTTGGCCTCTAGCACTCCAAAATTCCTGCATGCACCTCTGACTGTCACCCTTACTCTTGAAGGTAAGAGCCCTAGGGCATCCTTCAGAGGCAGGATGAAATGGAGTTCAGAGATCAGCAAAGATACACCATCTAGATGCTTCTCAGTCCAGTAGCTCCAAGCTGGAGTCCAGGTCAGAGCAGAACAACCATCTATAGACAGCAACCCATAACAATCAGGTTTACTTCTGACATGAAAAACCAAGCAATTACACAAAAACAACACAGCAAAGTTAACAAGCTATTGTAGCAACCAGTCTGGGAACTCAGAGCAATTCAGCAAGGCAGGACAGATCTTTTCCTCCAGCCCTCCCACAGGATGATACCCAAAATTGTTAGCACCAGCTGGTGCCCAGAACACATCTAGGAATCCCATCCCACCATCAATTGGCAGACTGGTGCTTGAGCAAAGCACCACAATTTGAGTACAGTGTGCTGCAGCACTCAGGTTTGCTTGACTGCAGTTGCTTTTTCTGGACTGAGAGGATACTGAGACCTGGGTCAGGACCCACAGCCAGCATCCCACAGTACTGCTGGTGAGGTTTTGTAGTCACAGCCTGGCAAATACAGAGGACGAAGGTACCCAGGAATCACAGCTCTTGGTTTTGTTCACTACACTTCTGTAATTCCACAGCGCTCCAGAGGTGCAGTGAACAAGCTGCATCCTTGCATCTGTGTTTTGTATCACAGTGGTGTTTGCAAAGGATGACAGCACATCAAATCCCTCCTCATCAGCAATCCTCTGCAGACACCACTGAGTATGTCAGAGGCCACATCCCTCGTTCCAGATGTGTAAACTCTTACAAGCTGGAATTGTGATGAGGAACACCTGGATGCATGCCAGCATTTAAATAAGCTGGTGACATCTGGTCAGGGCTGCTGAGGCACATAGATAAACAGGCTGGGCCCGCCACAGAGCAGCACAGCATGTGGTACCAGAGAGACAGAGATGCACAAAGCAGCCCAATTAACTCACCAAACTGAGCAGTGTGGGGGCCTAGGGCTTTTGAAGGGGATCTGGGCAGGCTAGGATGTCAAAAATACTGGAATACTGTACACAGATACCAGAATTCATACGACAATAACCTATAGTGTCACTTGATGCAGCTCTGGTGAGATACAGCTTCTCTTCCCATCCCGCTCGACAGTTCATCTCTGTCTGGATCAACTCTGTTCCACTGCAGAGCCCAGGGAACTCTGATATATTTATACACTGCTCCAGGGGCCACTCAAGAGAATGCAGAGTGGCATGTGCGTGAGGAGAGTTCCAGGAACCCCTGAGAGCTTTTGAGGATGTTCTCTAAAAGGCTTTCTGCTCTCCAAGGCACAGAGAGCCACAGCATGCTTGTCTCCTGCTATATGAGAGCTTGCAAGCAGGGCTGTAGGAATGCTCATATGGAAGTCCCAAACCATAAAGCTATGTTTCAACCTTGAGTATGAGCTCCAGAAAAACAAAAAGGAAAACTAATGCCATTTCCCCTGAGAAATTCCTGCCTCTGAAAATCAGAGCTGCCACATTACCGCTCAAGAAGAAAGGATGTTTTGGCTGGACTCCAAATTATTAGAGCTTTATAGGCCAAAAGCAAACACATTAAAAGTTCTTGTAAGCCAGCTGGCAGGCAATTATTAAGCAGCTTATTATATTCCCTGCTATCTACAGTTTCTGAAAATAAAATTTATGAGGAAACTCTAGATAGCTTAATTGCAATTACCTAGTGTAGAGGTGAGAAAGGCCAGGAGTCAAGGAATGAGGGTTTTGCACTTTGGAGCAAAGGGCCCAATGCTCTTGTCAGACACCACAGTAAGTGTAATACATCACCAGGATGAGGGGCCAGGGACACACACACCAGACTGGTGAAGCTCTGCAAAACATCAGCCAAATTTATCCCACCAAGCAGCCACATTTCCTCCCATTTCTCTGCCCACGCTGACTCCAAGACCCCTGTGACTTGGGAACACAGGAACCCATGGTGTCAGTCCCCAGGATCACAGTGCAGGTTTGGTAACAGCCTGCACGGCAGCAGCACAGCAGGGCTGTGCCTGCACCCAGCAGAGTGTAGGGCAAGGAAAGAGCCTCGGCTCCCTGCTCCTGCCTCCAGCTAAAGGGCAAGTGAAAATGAGATCCTACAGAAAGAGCTAGGCCCAAAACAACTGGAAAATATAAGGCCTCAGCTGTGACCAGGAGCCCAAGCCAACATACAGAGGGACAGTATTTCCAAGACGGACTTGACTTCAGTGCAACTATTTGATATTAGCCAACATTTCCATGCTGCCCAATCTCCTTCCCATCTGTTCATGCCACTTATTAAACCAACACACACTGAGGACTTTTGACCTTTAGGACAAGGCATTTGATTTCCCAGCAGTGTCCAGCACTCAGAGGTTCAGTTTCAGACTGAACTGAGTGCCCAGGCACCTTTAACGGAGTGATAACGAAGCTCTGTGACATTTTCACAGGCATGTAAATGTGCACACAGCAAAAAGGCAACCAGCGACCAGGCTGGCAAGGAGACCCAGACGCTGCTTTGGGCTGTGTGGGAAGCAATGCTCCCCCTTCATGCAAACAGACAATAAACTGAAGTGTAGCAGAACAAGGATCCTGTTGTCAAAGCCCATCCCACCCTGGATGGGAACAGGACAGGGTGTTACATGCAAACATACAAAAATACTGCAAATACAACACGGCCTTGAGTTCGGTTCAGATGTGTACCTCACAGGACTTGGACTGAGTAGGGGGTCAAATACAAGTCTAGGTCTCAAAGATTCCCATGAGGCTGTGGAAAAGGGAATGTTTGAGTAAGACTGTCCCCAGCTCCCAGGCTATCTTCAGAGAAAAGTAGCCATGTGTTCAGACTTGGCTTTAACTCTGAAATCAACCATTTTTTCTGCCTGACCCTCAGCAAGTCACTTTGATTTTTTGCCATTAAGTCATGTTTATAGTGAACATTTTCCTATTGCCAGTAAAACACAGATGGCAACTGTGTCTCCTTTCATAACCTGTTTACTATGTGAGCTCTTGCTGTCCAGTTGTGTAGTGCCACTCTATCAAGCCGCTTTAGCAAGATGCCTTATGGCTTTTTCCAAATTCTTCCAGACCCATGGCTTTTTCCCGTCCGCTCATGCCTCCCCTGCCGTATCAAATGGCCTGCATGAGTGCCTGGCAAAGCACTGCTTGAGTTGGACATTAAATGCATTCATTAAACAGACAGATGTTTCTCTTTTGAAATTGAGCATGCTGGCAATCTTCATTCTCAGCTATGAGGAAGCAGGCAGAGGCTAGAGAGACCATAGACAGAAGAGAGACCCACACAAATAATTTTTTGGCATGTTCAGCAACATTTGGTAAGGAGTTTAGGACAACCAGCTTTTAATTCCAGTCTTTAAGTCAGCATGCTATAATACCACACGCACAGCGTGCAAGCTTTACTAGCTAACTTGCACTTCTCTCCAGATGAGAGGAAACGGGGTAAAAGCACGGAAAAAACAAGCTTTGTGGTCTGTGTAGTGATAGACCAGCAAAGCAAGAGATCGATTTTCTAGCGCTACCTGTGGGTGACAGGCAGTGCTGAAGGAAAACTCGTACTTCAGGCTTCGCATTAACATAATCGCTTGCAGAGGGCTGGGGGATAAAGAGCAGGGGAATACATCCTAAGGACAACTGCCGACATAGGAAAAAATAAATGTAGCCATTTAGGCTCATCCAGGCCATGTTAAAAATGCTTTATCCAAAAGGGCATTTAAGTATCAGCTGCACTGAGCATACTCATCCCTTTACCAGGTCCAGCATTTAGGCACTCCCTGCCCAAACACACTGCAATGAGCACCATCTCTTCATCCCTCCTTCCAGGGCAATGCTCTGCCCCAACCCAGGCACCACAGCAGTGCCTCCAGATAAGCAGAGCAACTGCTATCGGGATGGGTCCCTCTCAGCAGAGAACAGGATGGCACCAACTATGAATCAGGCTGGGTATGAGGTATCAGCCCTCAATTGATTTTATTTATTTATCCAACTGTATTTATTTATCCACAAGAATTACCATTCACAGGATACTCAGTTTCCAGCTACATACCACACATATAGGGGGAGAAGAAAAAAAAATGGGGGGGCGAAGCATACTGCAGCCTTTCAACAGTCATCTGACAACACTGTCCTAGCGAGGTGCTCATGCAGCCCTTGTTATTTTGTTGCAGCAGTAACAGAATGGTGCTGCATACAGAAGTGTGTGCTAAAGGTGAGTTACGTGAAGCTGACATCGCTTGTGTGTTTGGAAAGCCAGAATAACGGGCGTAGAGCGGACAAAGCAAAGGAGAAGGAGGGCTGGATGCGAAGCAAGTCTATATAGTGCCATCACCCTACCAAACCCCGCAACTGCCAAGCGCTCGGCGCCGGCCCTGCGGCTGCAGGAGGAGCGAGCCAGCCCGGCCGCAGCCCGGCGGGACCCCTGCAGCAGCGTGGCCAGGCAGAGCTGCACGGCGGGAACGGCACCTTGTCACCCCCCCGGGAACACCCCCTGCCCAGGGCGGGCGGCTGCAGCGGGATCTCTCCCCTCGCAGAGGAGCGGGCGGCGCTTCCCCGCAATGCAGCACCGGGATGCTGCGGGGAGCGCTCTCTCGCTGCTCAGCCCGCGGGGACACAGGGTCCTACCGTGACCCCCGCGGGACTGCGCGGCGGCTCGGCTGAGCTCCAGAGTCGCCGGAACACTGAGCCCGACAGTTCCTTTAAGGTGCCGGGACACCGGCGGGCGGCGCGGCAGCGGGGACGGCGACGGCGCGGCTTGCACGGGCAGCGCCGCAATGGGCGGGCCGAGGCGCACAAGCCGGCGCCTGCCCACCGGCTGGTGCAGGGTGCCCTACCCGTAACAAGGCGGCGAGGGGCCGAAGACAGCACGCCGCCGGCCCGGGACGGGGCGAGGGGGTGCCCGGGATCCCGCTCCTACCTGCCGCCGCCGGACGCCGGTGCTCCCGCCGCCATCTCATACCTGCCGCTCCGCCTGCCCATTGGCCCGCCGCACCACCCCCTCGGCCCCGCCCCTCCGCGCTGCGCGACACTATTGGCTGCGGCCGGCACCGCCCCGCCGCTATTGGCCGGTTCGAACGGGTAACGGCCGATCCGCGCGCACGAGGGGGCGGGTGGTGGGGAACGGCCAGCCGTGCGGCGCGCGGCATACTGGGAGCTGTAGGCCGGCGGCGCAGGCCTTGGGCGCTGCCTCCCGCGGGCTGAGCACCCCGACACCCCGCGCCTCGGCCCGCAGCAGCACAGCGGGAGCCGCAACCATTGCATGGCAAGGAAACTCACACCGGGGCTCACGGACCCCGAGCCTGCAGAGGCCGCGCCAAATGCTCCAAGAAGCACGAGTTACACCACAAACTGCAACTCCCATATCGGCTTGAATATTTCTTATCATTGCTCTCCAGCAAGGACAAATTAGAGAACATAGACACTGGAAGAGCAGTTTTTTTCCCTTTTTTCCGCCTTTGTGGGTGAAAACACGTGGCTTGCCCACACTAAGGGTCCCTGTCGTCCTGCACACTTATGCCCGTGCAGTGCTCAGGTAGCAACTACAGAAAGACAGACATAGTAGAAACAATTGTAACTATAGATCAGAGTGCTGAGGGGACTAGGAATTAATGTAATACTTTTTAAACTGACCAGATTTCAGCTGGAGTGGTCCCTTGGCGTTTTAAACCTCCACGCTTAATTACCTTGCTGCCAGTCATTTCAGCTTTAACCCCAAAGCTCCTCTTACACTGCTGTCCCCTGGAAGGGTTTCCCATCCCTTGAACCATGTGTGTGAGGAATCCCAACCCTGAACAGGGAACCCTGAAAGGTGCTGCAGTGTGCTCGGAGGAAGTGGTGGTCCATCTGGATGTTGGGTGGGGACAGTCTCATGGGGCACATCTGTCCCTGAGTTTAAGCTTTAAGAATCAGGGTGGGCATTTGCAACTGTCCCAGCCAGTCCAGGGGATACCTGGCCAGCACTGAGGACAACGTGATAGTCCTGCCAGCCTCTCCTCAGGCTGGTATCTGCAAGGGTTAGGAAACCTTCGTGACAATGGCATATGCAAGTGTAGCTCAACATTGGTATTTGTAGGAAGAAGCTGCATGGTTTAATAGCCTCCTGAGCGAACATAAAGCCTTCAAGCCACCTCCCAGCTTGAGCAGCAAAAGCCAAGCATCTCTCCAGGTCCCAAACTTGTGCTTCTCCATGGGTAACTGCAAAGAATTTGTGGCAGGTAGCTGCAAGGAGGCAGGACGCACACTGCCCCTCACCCTGCCCTGTATCGGAGAGTTGTGGTAAGGCTCCTGAGGGGCCCCACAATGCAGCTCTGCTCCCTGCCAGGGGCAGCTGCTGGTGGGGAGCAGGCTTGATTCGCAGCCAGCCTTCTGAGGCAGGATGACATCTCCTCGCCAAGGGTTTCCATTGCATTACATGATTAATTAGCTGATTAACAAGATGTTGTTGCAGTAGAATCTGTTCTCTGAACACCAGCTCAGGCAAACACCATCCTCTGTGCTAATACACTCTTCTGTTCCATGCAGGCATGCACTAATTTAAGCAGCAACGTGCAAATGGAGAACAATACAGTATGTAAGCTGGAGCTCCTAAATAAATTAGCTACAGCCTTCTCCAGGCCCTGTCTCCAAGGAGAGAAGGGAACGCAGGAAGACAGATAGCTCTGCTGGGCCTAGAGCCACAGGTTACAGGTGCTGGTGTCTCAGAAGGTGACTGCTGCCTGTGTCCCCCCATCCTGCTCTCAGGGGAGGGGAGGGCATCAGGCCCAGGCTGCAGGCAGCAGAGGAAGATGGGTGTAGCTCCTGGTCACAAGGTGCTCCTGGAGAAGCTTGTCCCGTAGGCCAGGCTGTGAGCTCCCTTCTGGCAGAATGAGCAGGAGCACCTCAACATGGTCATTGGGCTCAAGGGTCCCAGTGAGAACCCTGGGTGGGAAAGCACAAAGGGAACAACATTCCTGACAAGGCAGGACCACTATCAGTAAAAGAGCCCCTCCTCCATCCCAGGCTTTTAAAAGGATCTTGGGGAAAAAAAATACCAAGCACATAAGAAAGCCACAAAACTGGATTTGCAGCCTCCAGAAAGAAGCCTGCAGTAAGAGGCTGAACAAGCACAATCCCTTTAGCTTATTAGAGAACTGAGAAGCGTTGCAATTCCATCATGTAAGCTGCCACAATAGGAAATTACAAAGGGCTGAAGGCTTTTTAATATGGAAGAGGAAGGGAAAGCCAGCTACATTCACCAACACGTGTTCTTTGCAGTGTGAGCAATGGGACCTGTATCCACTACCCTCAGCTCTGCTCTCTTCAGCACGCTTTGGCCAAGCACCATCTTTTGGGCTCAGCGTAGAAGTAGCTGGGCAAAACCGGATGCTCAGGCCAATGTGAAAGGGCTGAGCTGCTAAAAAGGTCAAGGATTACTTGTGCTGCTCAGGTCTAGCTGGCAGGAGGTGGTCAGAGCAAAGGGCTTCTCTCAGGTCTCAAAGGTAAGAGAAATGGCAAGGCACAGAGGTTTGCTGTAGCAGTTTCCCAGCCAGTCTGAAGAAATTTGCAGCAAACTGTTCCTGCCCTGCCATCAGGCATGGCTGATATGGGAAAAGTGTCTAAATGGATATGGGAGAAGTGTCCGGTGGCCAAATGGCAGACACTTCCTGCATGGCACAGATTCCCTGACCACAGTTTTGGGCAGAAGAGCCTGCCAAGAAGGAGTTTGTTAGAGAGCTGGTTGTAAGGACTTCATCCTCTTCTGGCTTTGTTCTGTGGCCAGCTCCACACCTCAGCCCTACTGCATGTGCCCCACTGCTGCTCCTGGCAGCCTCCAGGCAAACCCAGTGCGGGCCAGAGGGCTCTGGCTCCAGGTCCAGGCTGATGCTGGCGTGAGCCCTGCAGGGTGCAGCCTTGCGGGATGCAACCCTGCAGCAGCAGAAGGACCCACTGCACACAGACAGGAGGCAAAGCACAGTTATGCAAGTTCCGAAGGGAAGGAGAGGAGGAATCTGGGCTGGGTAAGAACAGAGGGTGTTTATTAATATAGAGAATTCTTTACATATTACTTGCTCTCACACATACACACTCATGCCTGTACCAGGCAACCCAGCATATTTCTCCAGGCACAGAAGGGCCATCAGTCCATAATACATCCAAGTGGCTTCCCAGAGTCTCAAACAGAGGTCACCTTCAAGAGGACCGCCAGCTGTTCCACTCACAGGGTGCTGTGTCCTTGGGTAGGGGCAGGTCGAGCCCCCGAGTCGCCTAAAACTCCAAGCATCCCCAGACGGTTCCTGCGGCCGGCCTTGGCCCCGCGCTGGGCTCCCTTCATCAGGCCTTTGAACTGGCCCTGCATTTTCGCCCGCTTCCTGGAGGGAGCAAGGAGCAGGAAGCTGGGTTGGTGCAGGTACTGGGCATACCTAACACGAGGATACTGCTCCAGACTCCGCAAGGAGTGGCACAGCAGATGACAGGGAGCTCCCAAACCCACTAAAAAACCCTAACAACAAGCAGGATCAAAGCCGTTCCCACCCCTCCTGGTTAGCCTCACCTTCTGTTGAGTTTAGCTCTGTTCAGGGGTATGTAGGCATAGGGGTCGAGTTGGCCCTTCTTCTTCACATCACCTTTACCTTTCTGTGGGAGACAGCGACAAGGGAGAAGATGCAGCACCAGGGAAGACGCGTGCATCCCACTCCAGTTCAACCCTGCCACCTGGCTATCCCAAAGACTGCATCACAGTGAGGGGCCAGGTGAGCACACTGCCCTGGGAGCTGATTTTTCACCAAGATGATGCTATAGAGAGACATATTGCTTTGAGCAATAAGCAGTAACTGTCCATTGCAAGGATAGGACAGGAACTTTGAAATGGGCTGGCAGTGTTCAGAGATAGTGTTTGGCAACTCCTTTTGAAGCAGAGATCCCCTCCAACCTTGGTGCCACTGGACCAGACTCCCAACATATATGGTGCTTCCTGCCCCAGAAAACTCCAAGCATCCCCCCACCCAAACCCTGCAACCCCATGGGTCCCTCACCTTGGATCTATACTCTGCACCAAAGGCGGGCTCCTTGTTCAGCTGCCGATGGATCCCAGAGCCTCCAGCTGGAAAAAAGAATGTGTTGGAAGGGGGTCTTAGGGCTCCCTCTGCCCAGTTCTAGGCTGTGGAAGCTATTCCTGTTTTTATCTCCAGCTCTTGGGTGTCAGGACAGCAGAGGGGTGGCCATTTCCCAGAAGCTAAATCTCTGGAGAGATGCGCAGAGAACTGCCTGAAATTAACAAAGGCAAATGCACCTGGAGAGGAATAAGCCCAGGCACCAATTCAGACTGGGGGCCAACCAGCTGGAAATTAGCTCTGTGGAGAAGGACCTCGGGATCCTGGTGGACAACAAGCTGTTCATGAGCCAGCAGTGCCCTTGTGGCCAAGAAGGTCAATGGTGCCCTGGGGTGTATTAGGAAGAGCATTGCCAGCAGGTCAAGGAAAGGGATCCTGCCCCTCTAACTCAGCCCTAGTGAGGATGCACCTGGAATGTTGTGTCCAGTTCTGGGCTCCTCAGTACAAGAGAGACATGGAGTTCAGGAAGCTGGTCCAGTGAATGATTAAGGGACTGGAGCATGTCTCTTATGAGGAAAGGCTGAGAGCTGGGCCTGTTCAGCCTGGAAAGGAGGCACCTAAAAGAGGACCTCATCAATGTTCGTAAGTATCTGAAGGGAGGGTGTCAAGAGGATGGAGTCAGGCTCTGCTCAGTGCTGTTGGGCAATAGGACAAGAGGCAATGGCAGAAACTGATACACAGGAAGTTCCACCTGAACATGAGAAGAACTTTGCTGTCTAGGTGACTGTGCACTGGAGCAAACTGCTCAGAGAGACATTCTGGAGTCTCCCACAACGGAGATATTCAGGAACTATCTGCATGCAATTGTGTGCTCTGGGATGACACTATTTGAGCAGGGAGGCTGGACCAGATGACACACTATGATCCCTTCCAGTCTTACCCAGTCTGTGATCCTGTGATCTTTGCTCCAGCTGCCCTAAAGCAGCACAGCACAATGGGTACTGGCCCTCTGGGGAGCCCCAGACTGGGCACAGGCAGAGGACTTACCTCTATACTGAGAATAGGTTCCGGCCTCAGCTTCCTCATCATCTGGTTCCTCTCTGAACCGACGCTTCTGACTTTTCTTCTGCAGAAAAAGGCAGCAGAAACCCTGCAGCTGGCTTGTCCTTACAGTTCTGCCCTCCCATCAACCCCCAACCTCCTGCTTCCTCCCATGGGCACCCAGAGACCTTCCAGACAGCACATCCCTATCCCAGACAACTCCCTGCACCCCTCCAAGCAGCTGGCAATTGCCCGGTGTCCCCACTGGCCTCTTGGGCAGAGCTGCAGCTGCAATGGCACAGGAAGTGGTTTGGCAACGATGAGTTCCTCCAGCATCTCCTCAGGACCACGAGCCCCATACTCACACTGCGGAGACCCACATCTTGCAGCACATCTGCCATCTCCTCGTCTGCTCCTATGGTACAGGACAAGAAGGTCAGTGTGTGATGGGAGAGCCCTGGTACTGTGCTAGCCCCTGGAGGGGATTGCACTAGCAGGGTGCCCCTGCTGAACCAGCACTGTCCTGATGATGTAGGTGACTGCTTCCCCTGGGCAGCGGCCCAGAAAAGAGCCACTGGGTGTGACACAAGGCCATACCAATTCCTGACACTTCCACCCACATTCCCTCAAGATCCCATGTGGAGGTGGTAGGATGAAAACCATTCAGAGACCCAGAGCAAGTCTAGAGGGGCCTCTGTCAGCCCAGGCAGTACCTTTGGCTTCATCATCATCCACCTCCTCTTCCTCTTCATGGATGATAAGGCGTCCGTCCTCAGACATCTGGAAATCATGGCTCACTCCTCTGGACCGTTTGGGACCTGGCTTGGTGGCTGCTCACAGAAAAATGGGTCAGGGCCTGGAGAAAGATCCACTTCTGGGGGCAGCTGTACCCTCAGGGCCCCTGTGCATTGCAGCAGCCCCTGCCCCATCCGTCCCACCCCAGCCCTCCTTACCCAGCACCCGCTGGGACACACTGGGGTCCAGGAAGTTGAGGGGCTCATCATCTTCCCCTTCCTTCAGCCATGCCTGGCCCTTCTGCCGTGCTTGCTTCCTCCACTCTTTGCTCCGCTGCCGTTCTTCCTCTTCCTCCTCCTCCTCATCCTCTGAGTCAGCAAGGATCTCCTCCATACTAGACAAGGTGGAAAGGATGATGGAAAACGGAATAAACCCAGGTGCAGCCTGCCCCACAATGCACATCAGCCCTGGAGATGTCTCCAGCATCTCTTAGAAGCACCAGCTGAGCAGATCCAGTGCCAAGCCCCCTGTGGGGGCTGCTCCTTCTTCACCCCAAGCCCATCTTCACCTGTCTCCTCTGGGCTGTGGTGGTGGTGCCTCCTCCTCATCCATATCCGCGGCTGCCTTCTTCAGGGCACGCTGCTTGCGGCTCCGGGATTCCGCCTTGCGGATGTTCACCAGCACCTTATGGTACTCGGCTGGCAGCAGCCCCTTCACCAGCTCAAAGCTGAGGAAACACGCAGAGAGCAGTCAGCACCCACCTTCTCCCACACCGCTTCCCAGAGAGCTCCCTCACCACTCCAGGAGATTCTGGCTTACCCGAACTTGCGGATGAACTTGATGAAGAGATTTCGCAGCTTCATACGGAAGTGGCGTCTCATGTCATCTGAAAGGTTCCCCACAGCCTCTAGCTGTCAGGAGAGAGATGCTCAAGACCAAAGCACTCCTGCCTCAGGGACCCAGCCTCCCAACCTTTGTCTGCATGGCCACCTTGTTCACCCTGCTGCCATCTCTCCATGCCTGCCCCAGGTAGGGCCATGGGGAGGTCTCCCTGCCTGGCAGTGCTGGTTCATGGGGCTTTTCAGGCACATCTACGCCATGATTCAGGAGAGGGGCCTCCTCGCTGCTGTCTCAGCCACTGAGATCAAGGTTGTTTCCTTGGCTCCCAGAGTGCAGCTGGAGATGCCCCTGGCTGCCCAAGGCAGCTGCAGCAATGTTGCAACACCCTCCTCGAGGCACCCCATGCATGATCTCACCATTGTCTGGACATGCTTGGCCAGGAGCTTGGTGTCCACCAGCAGCAGTGTGACCTTCAGGAATCCCAGGGCTGCCTTGACCACATCCCGCGTGCGGGAGGCCAGCAACAGGCAGATGTTCTGCAGGAGCTGCTCCACCACACTGAACTCCAGGTGATCTGCAACCATGGTGGGACTCAGCCACAGATGGCTTCCTCCCAGCACCCACCTTTGCCAGAGAGCTCCGCTTCGTTCCCCCAGCCCTCCTGCTCCTGCTCACCTTTGAACTCGAAGAAGAGGCGTGTCAGTGCCAGCACGGTGCAGCTGATCATGGTGACTGAGCCAGTGAGCCCCACATAGATCAGGAGCAGGAACCGCTGCATAGCCTCTGCAAGAGGGGGATGATTCAGGCCCCGACTCCCTCTGTGTCCAGCAGCATCCCTGGACCATTTCAGCAGGATGCTGGGCATGGGTCTGATCTCCCTGGGGCCAGAGTGGCTGTGGGGCTGACCAAGTAGAACAGCAGCTCACCTTCAGGGGTGGGTCCAAAGCGGATGAAAGCATGCCCCATCTCCACGAGCAGCATGAAGGCATTCTTGCGGGCCCCCACCGACACCTCCTTGGTGCACAGGATGACCTGGAGGAACACAGGCATGTCACCACTGCTGCCACTACCACAGCCAGAACCAGCCAGTACCTCCCAGGGACCGTGCTCACCTCTGGGACCAGGGCAGTGACAAAAGGCTCATGCTCTGCAGATAGCTGCTTCACGATGTGGAACAGGCATTTCAGCCGGGGCTGGGGAAAGAAACGGATGAGCACTGGTACACCCAGGGACACACACCTGCCGCCCATCCCATTCCTTCCCTCCGAGCAGTGGCTGATCACCACCACCACAGCCCTTGCTCTCACCCTCTTGGCTGGGGATGCAGCGCTCTTGAGCGAGTCCAGCAGCGCTGCCTGCAGGTCCTGGAGGTGGGAGCGGACAAAGGCCTGGCAGGGAGCGTGGGGAGCGGCACACACCTCCTCCAGCACGCGATACGCCTTCTTCTGCATGCTGCGCTCTTTGCTCTGCAGGGACAGCCAACATGCTCCCACTGTCAAGGCAGCCCCTCACCACGGTGTCTGAAGGGACACCAGCATCCCACACCACCCAGCAGAGACCTATTCCCTATGGCAGCTGCTCAGTCCCGAGTGTGGGTCCAAGCTGGCAGCAAGCAGAAGGTGCCCCACTGCAGCTGCTGCACCTGTCAGGGCTGAGGACCAGCTCACCTGGAGGGAAGGCTGGATGGTACGGTACAGGGAGCCCAGGGACTGCTCATCGGCATAGGGTGCCATAGCCACTACCAGGTCCAGGATGGAGAGTCTGCAGCCGAGGACACACAGCTGGTTAACTGTGGCATCTCTACCACTGCTTGACCAAGCTGGGATGCCAGCTGCGAGTCACATGAAGTGCACAACGGTGACACAACCCACACAGGAAAGTGCCCTGGTGCTGCTCACCAGGAGCACGCCAGGAGTTTTACCCATTAGCACCAGCTCCCAGGTGTTACCTGGTGAACTCGGAACTCTCAGGACTGGTCAGCTTTGCACTGGCTTTCTCCAGGAATCCGCACACCATCTGCAGGGCAGGCACAGAGAGCAAGATCAGAACTGACTGAAGGGAGTGCTTTTACAAGAGTTTGCAATCCACCTGGCAAACAACTTGCCACAGGACTTTGTGGAGACCAGAAGCAGCAGTGATTCCAAAAAGACCTGAACAAATTCACAAAGAGCTTGTGGATGATGGGCCAGATGTGACTGCAAGATTAGGAAATCCCAGACCGTGGGCTGGAAAGGCCTCCTTGCCCATGAAGGCAGGAAGGGCTGCTCTCTGGTTAGAGCCTTTCTTCCTGTCCTCTTCAATCAAGCATGCACCAAAAGCCCCATCAGACTGGGTCTGGCTGGAAGATGCTGGTCCAAGCCAGGACAGTTTGCCCCAGGGCCCCATGGGCCCCTCACCTGAGGATCCGTGATGGTCAGGTAAGCACGGACAGTGTCCAGCACGGAGCGGCGCTGAGCAGTTGTGCCCCCATCCTCCTCCGGTTGGCTGTACACGTTGAACAGGATGGGCAGGAAATTTTTGGCAAAGCGACCCACTTCTGCCCGCTCTGCATCTAGGGAAAGGATGACAGGGAGCTGGAGATCAGCATTTCCCCTCCCACAGGCGACAGGAACCCACTACGAGGGTGTTTCCCCCCCAACCTGTCTCGCAGCCTTTGTGGATGAGGGTGCGCAAGGCCTGGCACACAGTGGGGCGGAGGTCTGGGCGCTCGCTGATGGCCATGCCCAGGGTGCGGGCCAGCCCCTTGAACGCCCCCAGCACATCTGTGGGGTGGGTGCAGAAGCCAGGCAGCAGAGTCCAGACCTGGAAGGCAAAGGAAAAGGTGGGAGGCCACAGTCTTTGCCAAGGTCACACCCAGCTTGGTACCAGGGGTACACTCTGGCAGGGCTCCCAGGCACTGCTTGTTACCTGCCACTGCAGCGTGTCGTAGATCTTGGCCTCCACACTTTTCCCAGCCTGGGTAAACTCCAGGGCTGCAGAAGAGAAAGATGAGATGAGCAGAGCAGAAAATGTTGCAAAGCCTTGCTCCAGCCCAGGGCAGAGAAGGGTGGTGAACTCAAACACCCTGGACTGCTGAGACCCCACCATGCTGCTCTCCTCACCTCTGCTTTTCAGGGCAGCTGCCAAAGGCAAGAAGTAACTGGTGAAGAAGCCAAGCCGGGCACCCTGCACGTTGTCCCGCAGCACCGGCAGGAGCCAGCTGCGGGGGAAATCCAGCGTCTCCCTGGGGAGGAAAGGCATGGGTCAGGAGGGTGTGGGGTACTGCCAGCAACAGCCCCTGGGCACAGAACACTTTCACCCAGCCCCAAGGCTGGGCACAGGTAGGCTTAGCAGCCACACCTGCAGCACTGCATGGAGACTGAACAGCTGCAAAGCCGCTACCCCATGACTGTACTCACTCCTTGCCATCGATCTCCAGGGGAACAGCTTCCAGCAGCACTTCGGGACCCATGGTGCTCACAGCAGCCCCCACCGCCTGGTCCACTTCAGCAGTGTAGGGAAAGTGTGGGGACAGACGCAGGTCACACAAGGACTGGAGACACTGCGGGAACAGGGCAGGACAGTCAGAAGGGCAGACAGAACAGCCATGTGGGCAAGTCTGGCACATATCACTCTGCCTGCCCAGGGATGCCAGCTGCCCTGCATATCCCTGTGCCGAGTGCCCCAGAGCTGTGCACGCTCTGGCCCGACACGGACAACAGAGCAGGGCAAGCAGCATGGCCCTGCTCCACAGCTGTAGGGGGCAACGCAGCCTGGACAGCAGCGCAGCCACCCCACCTGCCTCTATGGATGAATCTGCTCTCCCAGCCTGGCTCACCTTCCTCATGATGGGATGGCACTGCTTCCCACATGTCTCGAAGAAGACCTCCAGGACTCGAAGCACCTCATCCCACACTGCATGAAAACGGTATGTCAGCCCTTCCTCCACTGATCTGAGAAGAAATGAGACAGTCGCACCAGCAGTATTCACAGTGCCCACCAAGGCTGCCAGACCCCACTGTGGACTGGGCAGAGGCTGGTCAGCCAGACCCATGGGGACAGCCCCTCCCACATCACTGCTCCTCACCTGAACATCTTGCACAGGTGAGCAGCAGGAGCTGGGGCAGATGCGGAGACAGTGCCCATGTCCTCCATGTGGGGAGCAATGCACTCACTCAAGAGGGTCTGCAAGGGCAAACAGGGAAAATGGGACAGCTGTTGCACCACGGAACCCCCAGCCTCGTAGGCACAGAGGGGCACACCACTCCCTGGCAAATCCCAAGCCCCAAGGCAGATCCCCCTGCAAGGCCCAGGGCATCCAAGCAGGAAGAGGTGCCCGGGTGCGGTACCTCCAAGGTCTGTGCTGCTGCTGACACCACCTGGGAGTGTGGGGAGAGGAAGCAGTTCATGGCAGCAGAAAAGAGCCGGGGCAGGTGAGCCCAGCACAGATCCTTCTGCAGCCTGGAGAGGAAAGAAAGGCCAGATTAGAGACCAAGCAGCCGCCTCTCCCCTTGCCCAGCTGTGGCCCCTGCCTGCACCTGCCCAGGTTGATGTGCGCCCGCTCCATGGTGGACAGCCAGGTCAGCAGTGGCTGCAGGTCACTCGTGCTGGGCACATAGTCGTAGAGAGCCTGTGGAAGCACAAGGTAAGGTAGGTGGGTGGGTGCTGTGCAACTGCCAGCTCTGTCCCTCCCCACACTGGTACCCGACACTCACAGTGATGATCTGGGCATTGAGCTCAGCTGGCAGGCAGGCCACGCTGGCCTGGGCGCTGAAGAGACTGTGGAAGGCTTGCATGGCACACGCTGTCACCAGCTGCAAAGGACACGGTGTCAGGAGAGGGGGTTTTGCTTTGAACCCACTGTCCTCCTCCCCTAAAGCATGCTCTGCCCTAGAAAACTCAGCACTGCTGCAACTGTGCCCCATCTGCACAGCCTCCCCCTTCCACAGCAGTCAGGCCAGCAGCTGTCCTGGGCTCTTCTCCATTTGCATCCTGCATTTCCAGGCTTCCAGTTGGCAGCCAAGAGCATTTGATCCCTTCCAGAGTGTAGCCCCTGGGGAAAGGGTCTGCCCTTGTCATGCCTGGAGTGGGAACACTCACCACATGGCTGAGAGTCATGACTCGGAGCAAGGTCTCACAGCAGGTCTTCACCACAGCTGCAGGGAAGCAGGGCAGCACATCCCTCAGCAGGGCAAGGACGTGCAGGGTGGTGGTGGCCTCCTTGGCACCTACAGGAGCAGAGCAACCTCTGAGCCTGTGACAGCCCATGGCAAAGCCCTGCCCAAGGCAAACGACCCCTGACAGCAGTGGGGCTGACCCACGGAACCAGGGTGAACACTCCTCTGACTTCTGGGCAGAGGAAAGCAACAAAATGGCTGACGAAGCTTCAAAATATCATAGGTGTCCCAAAGATATCTCATACCCTCCCCAGCAATCCAGTGTGCTGCAACCTCCCCTCTGCCCTCCAAGTCCTTATTTGCCGATTGTGGCAGAGTCCCCCACATTTAGCTACAGACCCCATGTTCCAGTGCCCCACACCTCCAGCTTTTTCAATCTCCTGCACACAGAACTTGGCGGTGGAGGGTGCTGCAGGGTGATGCTCAGGGGCTGCATCTCCAAACATGAACTCGCTGCCCCTCAGGACAGAGCACACGCCATACTGCGCTGCTTTCCGCACCTGGGGGAAGAAGAACTCAGGTGAATAGAAACTACAGACCCGGGGATATAGCTGTCCCCAAAAACAAACCTCAAGGGCAGCATCATCTCCTTCCAGAAGCACTGGGCTCTTACCTTGGGCTTAGTATGAACACAAAAGCTCAGCAAGCCATGATAGACCTGCAGGGTGACGGGGTAGCTCCAGGCTGCCAAGTCTTGCTTCCGTAGCAGTGTGGCCAGGCAAGAGAGGACCTATGACAAGAGAGAAGCAGGGGCATTAGCATCACCCCACAGAGACATCTCCCTTTCACTGCAAAAGCCCCAGGCTGAGCACCCGGCACCATCCTACAGCCGTAGCCTTGACTCCAGCACTCAGCAGACCCTGGGCAGAGCTAATATGGTTGGCTGCCTCTTGGCTACTCACCCATCGCAGAGCAGAGGTGGAGCTGCTGCAGGCCTGTGAGGACACGATACTCATAAACGCTTTTGAGGCATCTGAGAACTTTTTAATAAGAACAGGGCTCGGGACCCTGCCAGGAGAAGGGGACATATTAGTGGGGTGAGGAGCAGATAGCTGCAGTCACACAGGGGACTGCATTGCCAGCTCACCCTAGCCGGGTTGTTCCCCAGCCTAGGGAGGGAGGACAGCACCAATCCCTTTTCCATGATGGGGACTGGTAGCTCTCCCTGCTCCTCTGCCAGCCACTCACCGCTTCAGAACAAGGTTAAGCAGGTATGCAACAGCAGACAGCGACTCGGGGGACTCCACTGCCTCCAGCGTGGTCATCTGGGAACAGAAGATGGGTAAACAATGGGGAGCAGGGGCTCACACCAGGCCAGCGCTCCCCCAACCCTTGGGGAGAGGGAAAAAAACCCAGGAGCAGCCCAACAGCATCTCTGCTGAAGAAAGACACTCAGGACCTTGGCTACAAGCACAGCACTTTTCTCCACCCCCCACTCATGCTACCAGCAGCAGCTCTCTTCATGCCTCTTCCACACAACCAGCACTCACCAGTGCAGCAAAGTACTCCGTCTCGCTCTCCTTGCCCCCCCGGGAACGGATCACCTCTGTCACAGCTGCCAGCACGGCACAGATCTGTCAGCAGCCAGCAAAGCAGGTCAGCATCTCTAAGTCTCACAGCCAGGGCCCATCCCCACCAGACACCCCCTTTCCCCAGCCCTGCTCCTGTCCGTACCTCTTTGTGAGCAGCAGAGTTGGATTCCCAGAAGCGCTGCACCTTGCTGAAGGTGATGTTGGTGCAGTCGCTCAGCCCGCTCAGGAAGGTGGCAGAAGACTTCTCTGTGGCAGCCTCTTCAGCACTGTCCTCATCCATACGGCCCTGAGCACTGTCACTTGCCCGCTCCAGACGCAGGGACCCCGACTGAAGCTCATTGTGCAGCTTCACTGCATCCACTGTCAAGTTACTTTTCTCTACGGGGGTGAGAAATGTGTTAGAACTGCAAAGTCACATTGCTCCACCATTCGCCCTGAAATCCCCCATGCTCCGCTCCCCTCCCAGCCAGACTGGCTTGGCTGGAGCTCATCTCCAGCATGTGGAAAGCAGGTGCTGGTTTGCCCCAGTGGGCAAAAGCACAGGAATAACTGTAAAGAACTCCTCATTCCAGTGAAAAGAAACCAGAGCACAGTCCAATCATCTCTGATAGAAGAGAGCATCACTTCCATACAAACGTATCACAGTGTGCCAAGGCTTTAACACTGAGGTGCTTCTTGTTCTCTGCCCTATTTATCGTCTTCCACCTGAAGCCCTGGCAACCAGACAGCCAGGACACATGCTACATGTCCCTCTGAGTCCCAGACACCAGCCTGCAGCCAGCATCTACAGGAGAAAGATCTCTCTGGCCAGGAGCAGTCAGTGCTCTCGCAGTGCCTGGCACACTTTGGTTTGCCTTCCCCATCATGTGGCTGTTTGAATGGGAGTTTGTCACGTTCCTCACCGCACCAGACACCACAGCAGCACTTAAAGGTGTGGCCATGGCCTTTGGGGAGCCTCGCAGGGCGAGAGGCACTGCAGCATGCGGTGCCCCATTCCGCTTCTGACGCTCGATGTCATGAAGTTAACTCGTTACGCTGCGGCCTCAGTTGTCCTCCCCGGTTTGCTGCCTCCGCCGCGCCCCAGAACTGTCAGTGGCTCCGGTCTTCCTCCTGCCCCCGCCCCAGCTCTCGGAGGTCCCCAGGGTCCGCCCCGCAGCCCCCCGCACCCCTCCGGGAAGCGCCGGGCACAGATCAGGGGATGCCCGCCCTGACGCCCTACCGCACCGCTCGCCCCTGCCCTCACCCGCCGGCCGGCTGCAGAAGCGGCTGCGGGCAGCCAGGCGATGCTGGCGGGTCTCAGGGTTAGAGTCGCTGCTGTGGCCCTTCCGCCAGCGCTTCAGCTTGGCCGCGGCTCCCGACCGGAGCCTCCCGCTCCGCGCCATGCTGGACCCGGCTCCACGTGCGGCCGCGCCCAGCGCCCCCCTTCCGCTTCCGGCGCCAGCCGCCATCTTGAGTGAGGGCAGCTGTCAGGGAACAACGCGTCCCGGCCGGCCGGGCGAGAAGCGGAGTCGTGCCCAATCGAGGCTGAGATGGGAGACCCGAAGGGCCCAGGGGCAGCCCTCAGCAAGAGTCCACCAGACAGCCCCGTGCCGAAGCCGCGGCCTGTGGAGCCGTTCAGACCGAGCCCGTAGCCACGGGCGAGGAGTCACGCGTTACGTATTACTGCGTGTCGTGACGTCACTGTGACGCCACGCCCTGAAGGTCGCACCGCCCTTCGGGGCCGCGCCATGTGGTACGTGCGCCTCCGCCTGGCGCTCGTTCAGCGCATGCGCCTCTCCCCCCACCGGCGGCGCGCGGGGCGGGGCGGGGCCGAGCGGGGGCGTCAGTCGCGCGCGGCAGCGGCGTGAGAAGCAGCGCGCACCGGTTCCTCAGCTCGCCATGGCCGCCGCGTACCGGCTCGTCCTCGTCCGCCACCGCCACAGCGCCTGCAACCTCCTGAACCGCTTTAGCCCATGGTAGCACAAACACCTCAGCCCCGCCGGGCAGCAAGAGGCGCGGCGCGGCGGCGAGGCCCTCCGAGGTACCGGTGAACGAGGGAGGGGTTGTGGGCCAAGGTGGGGGTCGCGGGGGACGTTGGGGAAGGGATGCGGCCTAGTGTGGCCACGTTGAGCTTAACGGCTGCTAGTTTGGGGCTTTGCGATGACGGGGGAGGGCTTCCATTGCCAGGTCGGGTGTTCAGTACTGCTGGGGGAGTCGTAGGGACCGCAGTATGTTGGTTCTCCGGTACCGGTTGCCTCCTGGCCGCCGCCAGTTTCTGTAACGGCGAGGACGCGTCCGGTACCGGTGCGGTGTGGCCGCCGCCCTTGCCCTTTCACCGGTTGCATAAGGCCCAGCACTCACCTTCCTGGTCTTCCCTCGCCTCCCCCATTCCCCGTATTTTCTAGATGCTGGCTATGAGTTCGACATCTGCTTCACGTCGGTACAAAAACGGGCGATCCGTACGCTCTGGACTGTCCTGGATGCCATTGATCAGATGTGGTTACCCGTGATCCGGACCTGGCGCCTAAATGAGAGGCACTACGGGGCTCTCACGGGTTTGAATAAAGCGGAGACAGCGGCAAAGCACGGTGAGGCGCAGGTTAAGATCTGGAGGCGCTCCTATGACATCCCTCCGCCTCCCATGCAGTCTGACCACCCCTTCTACAGCACTATTGCGAAGGTAAGACTCATTGCTCTTTGGCTGCCTTGCAGGGAGTCTCCTAAAAGTCACCTGCAGTATGGCCTGGCTTGCTCTAGAACGTCTTCTGTGTCTCTGCTGTGTTATCTGAGGCTGTTGTGCATGGTGCTGGTTGGCTTTGGGCTGGCTTTTTGGCTTTATCTTGCTCCCTTCCGGGGGAGTTGAAGCCTTGGGCACTGCACAGACAGGTCCAAAGCAGAGGGGCAATACCTCTGTTAATCATTAGTGCCATGAGCCATTCATGGACATTTGATCTGGTTTCGTTGCCCAGATAGGCAAAGTATGACTTCTCCCAGGAGTGCTCATGGCCCTGACTGTGGCTCAGTGCAGCCTCAAACCTCAAAAGCACTTCCTTGCTTCCAAGCCTGGCTTTGCTTACATATAGTAGGTCCTCAGGTGGAGAATTTGGGGGAGGGACAAAATCTTGCCACCATCTTCCCACACTGGATGGAGGGCACTGGGCTGCTATGTGAGCATGGTCGTTCTCCCAGGATCGTCGCTATGCTGACCTGACGGAGGATCAGCTGCCAACATGTGAGAGCTTGAAGGACACCATTGCCCGGGCCTTGCCGTTTTGGAATGAAGAAATTGTCCCACAGATCAAAGAGGGCAAACGAGTCCTTATTGCTGCCCACGGCAATAGCCTGCGTGGGATTGTCAAGCACCTGGAAGGTAGGTCACCCCTGCAAGGGCATCCCAGGGACCTCCCTGCTTCCCCAGCTGGCCTGTGGGAAGGTCCAGGAGTGACGGCACTGCTGTGTTCGCAGGCATGTCAGAAGAGGCCATCATGGAGCTGAACCTGCCCACTGGCATCCCCATCGTATATGAGCTGGACAAAAACCTGAAACCTGTCAAGCCCATGCAGTTCCTGGGGGATGAGGAGACCGTGCGCAAGGCCATGGAGGCTGTTGCTGCTCAGGGCAAGGCCAAGAAGTGAGGGCAGGCATCAGCACGTAGTAGAGCCCCCTGCCATCCCCCACCCCTCAGTTCACACCCCCACAGTTGTAGGAACTTGGAGCTGTGGAGCTGGAGCCACTCCCCACGGTTAGGTCCATTCCCTCAGACTTGGCTCCCCTCTGCAGACAGCCTGGGGGCCCTGGGGCGAGGGCTGGACATGGAGTTCTGGTGTGAAAGGGAGCCCAGGCTCTACCAGGCAGCGACCACACACCTCTCCACACCGTGATCCCAGCCCTCGGACCCTGTCTGCAGGGGGACGTGCTGAGCAATCCCTTGCCATGCCAGGCTCCTCCTTTGCTTTGCATCCCCAGCAGTTCTTGTTACCTGTTTACTCTAGTTTTGTCACTTGATTTAGTCCTCCTGGGAGCAGTGAGGCGAGTGCAGTGCAGGCAGCAATCAAGGTGGGTAACCCATCTCCTCATGGGTGCATGGCACAGTGACTGGGATGCCACTGGAAGGGTTGTGTTTTGGTGCATGTGGTACAGCACCCCAGGGTGGTACTCACTACTCTGGGCCCAGCTCTGCCAGCCCCTGCTTTAACTATACTGCCTTCAGACAAGGGCAAGGGAGGGAGCCTGTTGCCTGGAGGTCTGTGTCTGTCACATACTTCCCCTAGCTGATGCCCATCCTCATCCTGCTGGTGAAGCAGGTGCTCTTGTGTCCCATCCCTCACATGTGTGTACATGGCCTGTCACTGTGGCCTCCCCCCTGCCGGTGTCGTGAGCCTGGGCTTGCACAGGGTCAGCGTTAACTGTCCAACCATAGCAGCTGTCTTGTTCCGGTTCAATAAAGGAGTAATGCGCAATAAGGAGGTGTCCGTGTGTCCATGGGCCATGCGGGGCTCCCTGCTCCCAGCACACGTGCAAGGCAGCAGTCACTGCTGGGCACAGACATGAGGGGGCAGAAGCTGTGCCAGGCTCAAGGAGCAAAGCACAGCTCCGCAATCCCTGCCTGAGAGGGTGACACCCTGCCATGCTGTGGTTTTTGGTCTCTGTGTGTGCCACACCCTTATCCCTAGGGCAGGGCATGCACGCGTGGCCTGTGGAGATGAGATGTGGTGTCCCCAGGCTGTTCTCAGCCACGGCCCACACTGGTTATTGGTGTGCTGAGCCAGGCTCTGTTCCACGCTTGACTCCTACATGGGGAAACCAACCTGGCAAGGCAAGTGCCTAGTGCATCGCAGCTACAGGCAGGGCTCTGTGCTGTTGGCCTCCCCTCAGCAGTGAAAACGTGCTTCCTCCTGGCCCTGGAGCTGTGGAAGCTGTTCTTCACCTGCTCTGCTGCAGGAGCCAGACCAGAGTGCCACAGGCAGCCCTGGCTCCCCCGTAGGCTGTAATGAACAAAGCACGGAGCTCTCAAAAAATATTTATTATCCACAAGTAGCAAACCTGTCTTACCAGTGGGGGCCTGGCTGGACCTGTGAAGGAGGTGGGAGCCCAAGGGCTGCTCTGGCTACACAGGCCCCAGTCCTGCAGCCCCCTGCCGCCCCTCAGGTGTTACGTCTGCAGGAACTGTGGCTGCACTCGGGCCACCTTACGGAACTCCTTGGTGTGTGTCCGTGGGCACTGCATCTCGCACCAGCTGATGGGCACCATCTGCACCCCTGGGGACACAATATGTCAGGGCTGCTCCTTCCCAAACTTACATTCCTCTATGTGGAGAGGGAGGCAGCTGCATCAGTTGCCCCTCATGCAGGGATCAGGCAGAACTGTTTCAGCCTAGACCCTGTCTCTGTCCCTGTCCTGTCCCTACCTGCCTCACTTCGTGCCACCACCACGCCCAGCTCATTCTCTGCTGTGCTCAGCAGGTAGTTGGACTGCGCATCCCCCAAGGAGATCTGGTTGGACAGGAGTTAAGGGAAAGACTTCCATGAGAGCTCGAGCCAACCCACTGTCCCTGAGGGGAAAGGATACAACTTTGGCCAGGACGATGTCACTGGGGCGGAAGCTCTTGTACACTTCTACCTGCACAGGAAAGAGCAGGCAACACCACACAGTGCCAGGGTGCTTTCAGTGGGGGGACAGGGCCCCCACAAGCAGAAACTGGGGGCGATGGGTATAGAAGAGTTACTGGCAGTGCCTCACTGACCTTATCCTTTTCCGTGGCTCGGATATCTTCTCTCCTGAAAAAGGAGACGGAGGGATCTGAGTGCCAGTGAGCAAAGGCAACTCAACAGCCTGTGGCAGAAGCTGCCCTCGCATTCCTGGGCACTCTCCAGGACCTGCTGGACACCAGCCCAGCGCTCAGGGCACAGCACCAGCTCAGGCCAGCCAGCTGCACTGCCCATAACAGCCTTCATGCCCCCTAAGGGTGGGGGATCCTAACCTTTTCCCTACCGTATGGTCCCTCGGAAGGTGGATTTCAGTGGCGTGGAGCCAACATACAAGATGTGCACCTTGGCAAAGCGGGAGTTAATGCTGCAGACCTGTATGTAGGAAAAGGAGAATCACTGCTCCAGGCAGGGAAGCAGGCATGACAGGGCTGCCTGGGGAGCTTAGGTCTCACTTGACCTCCTCCTGCCTGTGACCAAGCAATGGTGGGACACTTGGCAGCAAGCCAGGTGAGGAAGATGATACTTGTGCAATTCGAGGCACTAGAATAAGGCTGAGACCTGCAGTGATCCCAGTCCCTCTCCCTCCATTAGGAATGTACGGAAACTAATCCCTGGTCTGTGCCACCCTTTCTCCAAGCTGCTAGAGGCACTGACCAGCATGCTCCCTGCCCCAGAAAGAGAGAAGAGAAAAACCTCCCCTCAAGCCCACCTCAGTCTCAGGGCGGGTGTCCCTCATGCCAATACCCACTTTCTCTGTGAGTGAGGAACCCAAGGGAGCCCCTGGGCTGCTCCTGCTCCAGTGGGAGTTGTACAGAGCCCAAGGACTCCTCACCCCGCCCTATCCGTGTGCAGGAAAGCTCAGTATGAGACAGAGAGAACCGAGGCCGTGCGGTTTGTCAACGCAGCGCTCCAGCGCCCCACCTTGCATGTCACCACGGCCCCCACGTTGGGCAGGAGCTGGGACTCGCTGTCTCTGACCACCGACACCACGGGCAGCTGCAGGGCAAGACACGAGGGTCAGAACAGGGCACAGCTCGTGCACAGGATCACCTGCCGAACTCCGTCGGAGTCCAATTCCCCGTCGGATCTCAATCTTCAGGGAGGCTGCGCAGCCTGGGCGCACGGCAGTCAGCCCCAGGGAGGAGCAGCCGTGCCGCGGCCGCGCTCACCTCGCTGCCCTCATTCCTCTTCTCCAGGCAACCAGCCAGCGAGGAGAAGATGAAACCATGACGGGTGTAGGTCCCACTGCCAGCCGTGGCCTCCTCCGTGCTGCACAGCCGCTCACCTGTGACACAGGGGCTCAGGGGCTGCCAGGGCATCCCGCTCCGGGGACCTGGGCCCCGGACGGCTCCGGGCACAGCGCTCGCTCCCAGCCGGGCCAGTAAGGGGCATCCCCGGGGCAAGCCCCTCCGCACTGCCTCGTCCCGTACTCCTCTCCTGGGCCACCGCGTCCCCTTCCCAGGCAGTAGCAGCCCCAGCCCCAGGAGCCCTAGACCGCCCCGGGCCGCACTCACCAGGGACGCAGTAGCGTGCGGGAGGCGCCATGCTTCCTGCCGACACGCCATTCCCAGGAAGCCCTCACCCTATTGGTCCCCGACGTCAATGCCGCTGTGTAAGCGGCGTGACTATTGGTTCTCTCCCACCTGACACGCTGCCTGCTGGGGGCTGTAGTCCAGCGACGGCGGAGGGCGCTCCCGGCATGCCGTGCGCGGGCGCTGCCCGTGGGCCGGCGGGGCCCGGGAATGGATGCGGCGGGCGGCGGGCCCAGGTCGGCGGCGCCGGGCGGGGATGTCAGGGGCCTGCGAGAGGCTGTGAGCCTGTAGGGGCTGTGGCCGCCGTGGGGCTGGGCGGCGATACAGAGGTGCTTGGGGGCGGGGAGCGCAGGGGCCGGGGGATGCCTCGTGTGCTGTGGGGCAGGAGGTGCTTGTGCAGACCCCGGAGGCAGTGGGGGGCTGTCGCCCTGGGGGTGCGCTTGGGATGGGAGGCAGTGGGAGGAATGCTGCTGGTCTGGAGGGGCCGGGGTGCTGCGGGGCAGGGGGACTCGGGTGTTACGGGGCTGGATGCGGTGGGGCTGTTGGCGTGGGCAGCTTTCGAGGATGGGGCTAAATACCGGAAAGTGTCTTGGCGCTGTGGAGCTGGGCGCTTCTGAACCGGGGGAGCCGGGCGCTGTGGAGCCACCGGAGGGTGCCACAGGTCTGCGCCTGGGTGCCTGGACCTAGCAGGGGAAGGGCTCGTCTGTGCCTGGGGTGGGGCCAATTCCGAGGTTCCCCACCCGTCGGCTGTGATGTTGCCAGTGATCTTGTCTGTGCGGATGGTTGCTGGCTCATGGGCTCAGTGCCCCGCGGGGATGTGGGGACGGCCATGGGCAGGGCGAAGGCTGGATCCCAGTGCCTGGCTGGGCAAGGGAAAGTTGCGTGGCTCTGCTGGAGCCTCGTTTCTGTGGTTGTGCTGCTGTCTGCAGGCAGGTGCCTGGGGACAGAGTGGGTCTTGCCCAGGAGCAGGCTGACTGCCTCTCCTGTGGGTTCCTTGCCCAACAGCTGCCGCCATTGTAGGTGAGGAAGCTTCTCTGGGGAGCAGGAAGGTGCTGTGTCTTTGGAGGGAAGGGCTGACCTCAACACCTGCTTCTGGCTGCAGTGTTTTGTCTTTTACTACACTGATAACACAGGGATGTGTGCCACCCAAAGGCTGCACGGCAGGAAGTTGTTGTTCCACTTTGCACCTGCTGAGTTTCAAGGAAAAGCTCTTGGCAAGCCAAAGGGGAAATGTGGAGAGGAGGGTGATGCAGAGGTTTTCATGTCCCACCTCTCCCCTACCAGGGTCTAGAAAGTCTGGGCGGGAGCCATGCCTGTGACCTGGAATGGGCTGCTGGGTACGGGGTCCTCATATCCAGCAGATCCCAGCCTTGGGGTCAACCCCATGCTCCTCAGGCAGGGTGGAGGGGAGCCCTGGCTCCTTTGGGCAGCCCATCTGGATGCTGCAGCTTCTGCCCTTACCTTCCCTGCTACTCCCCAGGGACTGTGCTGGTGGGCACAGCATCGCAGGGAGACGATCCGTGCTGGAGGGACTCTGAGCTCTGGCACCTGTGCCTGGCACCAGACCAAGGCGAGTGCTTGGCCCAGGCTCAAAACGTGCCTTGGCAGGACCCTGGGGCAGCCTTGCTGCTTAATATTGATGGGTATTGCCTGCACAGAGGCCTGGGGGCCCCAGCCCTGGCGATCATTTTCCCATGTGCTGGGCCAGATCGGGTTCCTCGTCACTCCCAGCAAAGCTCTTGGGCAGGATAAGGGGCTCAGCAGGCAGGGGAGTGCTGGCCTGGGGCTGTCCCTGAGGCCCTCATTTGCTGGTGTGTGGCATTGTTCAAGGATCCAGGCGAGGAGAAGGAGGAAGTGTTGTGACTCTTGTGGTGAGGCTGTGAGGTTTGGAAGGGCACAGGATGGCCTCTGCAACTTGGTCCAGAAGTTGAGGTGAAGGGAAGTAGCATCCTACTTTTTGGGATTAAGGAGGGCCTAGGGGAGGAGATGTAATCCTGTACCAGATCTTCCACGTTTCTTGTGTGGATGCCCCTGTTCCTGAACATGTTGGGAAGGGCTGGGATCATCCCTGGAAATGGCCCAGCATCCTGCATGCTCATGCCTTCTCTGGTTTCCTCTGAGTCAGACTCTCCGTGTCACTCCCCCGGCCCCCTCCTCGCTGGGAAAGACGAGATGGGACCAGAGAGCACCTGAGCCCAGATGCTGAGGGGCCTGTGCCCCCTGCTCCGTGCAAAGAGACATCCAAGCGACAGCAGCTCCACAGCCTCCAGGAGCCTGGGCTCAGCTTCTCCAGCTCGGCATCCTTGTCAGTTCAGGGAGCTGCACTACCGGCATCAGCACATCAGGGAGGGGAAACCCTTCCCGAGGGACAGCCAGGCAGCAGGGTGGCCTGCCCACGCCGAGCTCCTGTCCCCCCAGGCGTGGTGTGGCAGGGATGAGGAGCCGGCAGCGGATGTTTGCCGCGGTGATGCGCCTGCTCCTCAAGTGCCTGCGGCTGGGCCGGCGGCGGCGGTTCAAGCTGGTGCGGCAGGTGGAGCAGCTGTGGCACTACGGGCACCTCTGCCTCCGCTCCCTGCTCTACAACTCCTTTACCAACGGCGATGTGGTGCTTGACTCCCTCTTCGAGCCTGTCTACTGGCTGGTGGACCATGTCACCCGGTGGTTTGGCGTGGTGAGTCCCCCTCACCGGGCAGGGTACACGTGGTGCTGGGGCAAGTGTGCTTCTGGGGCAACAGGCTCAGGGTTGCCTGTGCTCCGGGCAGAAAGTGAGCTGGGACCTCAGTGTGTGGTTCAGATTGGTTTCCTCTGGCTCTGTCCTGCCCGTGCCTCTCCCCAGGCAGCGAGGAGCAGGCGCTGCCCACTCCAGTGACCCAGGCCTCTTTCCTGTAGGTGTTTGTGGCACTGGTGATTGGGCTGACGAGCTCTGTTGTGGCCATCGTGTACATCTGCCTGCTGCCCCTCATCCTGCAGACCTACACACCTGCCTGGATATGCTGGCACCTGGCCTATGGACACTGGAACCTCATCATGATTGTCTTCCACTACTACATGGCCATTACCACCTCACCTGGGCATCCACCACAGGTGAGGCACCGAGTGGCAGCACAACCTCTCCCAGCTGGACACTGGGGACCAGCTACAGATGGTCACTGGGAACAGCCTGGTGGTGTTGTTGCAGGAAGCCTCTGGATTGGGGAAGCTAGGCTGGGCAGTGTGGAGTGGGGAGGCAGCAGGGGGTCACAGGGGAGGGAGGTGCAGGTTTTAAGGTGCACAAATCTCTTCTGACCTGTGCGCAGGCCAAGAACGACCTCACTGGCGTCTCCATCTGCAGGAAATGCATTGCCCCCAAGCCAGCTCGCACCCACCACTGCAGCATCTGCAACAGGTAGGGCACCCTCCCTCTGCCTGGGGCAGCTTCTGGACCCCTGCTCCTCACCCCCTGCCCCAGGGGTAGGGGCCCTGCTCCTCTACTCTGCCACCTCCTTGCCCTGTCGCTTGTAGACTGCAGGGCTGGGGGGTGCCTGTCCACTCCCAAACACACCACTTGCACTGGCTCTGACATTGGCACTGCTCTCCTCTCTCCCAGGTGTGTGCTGAAGATGGACCACCACTGCCGTATCCTTCTGCAGTACTAACTGGTGGCACACTCCTGGGGGGAGCCAGCCCTGCTTCCCCCTTCTCTCCCAGTCTCTCCTCTCAAGGAGACAGCCAGCATAGGGATGGGTGATGGGAGCAGGGCCCAGAAGAACCACCCTGGTCCCTGGGTTGGGTTTGGACCTATGGTCTGTCGCAGTTATATACCTTTAACCCCAGAGGCAGCCTGGCTAAACAACTGTGTGGGACACTACAACCACCGCTACTTCTTCTCCTTCTGCTTGTTCATGACCATGGGCTGCATTTACTGCAGCATCAGCGGCTGGGACATGTTCCGGGATGCCTACGCAGCCATTGAGGTGAGCAGCCAGGCCCCAGCCCTCTCCTGCCATGCACCAGGACTGCCTGGCTTCCCCAGGCTGAGCTTGCAGAGCAAGGCTGGACCAGGCCTGGCCCTATAGTGACTTTGCTTTCCCTCTTCCTCCTCCTGTGAGGCCCCCAGCTGCTCTGGTCCTGTGGGGGAGTGAGGGGAAAGGTCCCTGCCCTGCTCCTCCGAGACACATAACTGGTGCCCTGTTTTCCGTCCCCGTAGAGAATGAAACTGCTTGAGAAGGAGAGACTGCAGGTGGCTGCCAACCAGGTGGGACATCCCTGCCCCCCAGCTGCTCCAGGCAGTGTGGAGCAGAGCTGCCCTGCAGCCTGGGTCCTGCTTGGGGCTCTGCTTTCAAGGAGCACCCCACATCAGAACCAGCCCCCATGTTCATCTCACATGCCAGAGAGCTGGGGCTGGCCAGGCAGCTCTGCTATGGACACTGCCTCCAGCAGCTTGGGGTCTGCCTCTCTGTGCACCCACCTTCCAGGGGCTTGGGCTGGTGACAGCTTCTTGGCATGTGCTGCTCAGGCCATGGTCTCCTGGTGAAGCTGCAGCACTGCATACACATCTCACCCTGACCATCAGCTGCAGTGTCCTGACCAGTCCCATGGCTGCTCCCTGTCCCCTTACCTCCAACCCACTGCTCCTCACACCTGTGCCAGCTCTGGGTGTCTGTCTGTCTTGTGGCTGTCCCAGGCTGCCTCCCCCTCACCCTAGCTGTTGCATTAGTTCCAGCTGCAGTCTTTCTTGCTGTCCAAGCTCTGCAGCAGTCAGGGGTGCAGCAATCACTGGCTTCAAGCTGTAAAGTTGTTTGGGTAATCCTCCCCATCTGGTCCTTTTTCAGACATACTACCAGACCCCACCACCCACCTTCTCCTTCCGCCAGCGAGCTTTCCACAAGAGCGTGGTCTACCTCTGGGTCCTGTGCAGGTGAGGGGGCCCAGGGGCTGGGGAAAACAGAGTGAACCTGTGATGTTGCCCACCCTCTACCTGGGCTTGCTCACTCTAGCACAAACGTTGCTGCCCTGCCAGCCTTGGGCCACAGAGAAGGAGAGACTTTGTCTCTCCGTCAGAGGAGATTAGACAAGCCAACCCACTTACACGGGTGTGGGTGCGGGGAGGCAGCCTCAGCCCCCGCCAGCTGCAGCACCAGGGAAGGAAGGCCTGTGTTCCACCTGCTGTCCCTTGTCCTACCTAGCTCGGTTGCACTGGCCCTGGGTGCCCTCACGTTGTGGCACGCTGCCCTCATCACCCGTGGGGAAACAAGCATTGAACGGCACATCAACAGGAAGGAGAGGCAGAGACTGCAGAAGAAAGGCAAGGTGAGCACAGCCCACAGCACGGGGGCTGGCTGGGGCAGAGCTAGATGTGATGTGCCTCTCCCTGTCCTACAGGTCTTCAGGAACCCCTACAGTTATGGCAGCTGGGATAACTGGAAAGTGTTCCTGGGTGTGGATGTGCCAAGGTAAAATCCTGGGGAAGCCTGTACCTGAGAAGGTGGTGGCTCAGCAGCTCTTGGGGTTATGGGAACAACAGGGGCTCTCCTTGGGCTGCTGGGGGAGAGGATGACAGTGAAGACTGATCCCACAGTCTGCATTGCACTGGGCTTTGTAACGTATGGAAGACCTGAGCATCACTGGCCTTGTGCCTCATAAGCCCTGTCTGGTGACAAGGTGTGGCCTGCCCAGCACACCTTTGCTAGGAGAATCCTGGCTGAGGAGCTCAGCCATCGTGACAGCTCAAGACATGGTTCCTCAGAGCTGAGAAGTGCCAAGACTTCACCTTTTGGCTGTGACCTCACTTTCCCCACAGGCACTGGCTCACCCGCGTCCTGCTGCCCTCTCCTCACCTGCCCCACGGGACAGGCCTGAGCTGGGACCTGCCTCCCTGTGTGATGGAGCAACGTGCACCACTCCTGGCAATCTGAGGCCCTGTGCTCTGGATATCCCTTCCCACAGGCAGGGGAGCGCATGGGGACTCGCTCCGCCGCTGCAGCTTCCTTTGGCCAAAGTGCCTGGCAGAAGGCTGCTGCTGGCACATACCACTGACCGGAGCCAGAGCCATGGAAACTCTGTGGACAGTGTTGGTGCCTGGATGCCTGCCCTCTTGGCTCTTGGTGGCTGCAGGCAGCCCAGGGGCAAGGTGGCAGAGCTGCTGCTCCCTGCTCCATCTGAAGGTGCTGCCCTCATTAGCACAGGTACGGGCCAGCGTTGGCCCAGCTCAGCTCTCTGAAGGGCTGGGCACAGAGGATGGCAGCCCCATCCCCCAACTGCTCCCCGGGGAGTCTTTTTAAGACCATCCACTAAATACTGTTTTTTTTTAAGGGAGTCTGGTTTTTTTATCTATCTCTTGGGGGACACAGACTTCTGGGGATGGGAGGAGAGGGACTACAATGTGAAAAGAGGAAGGGCCTATAACCAGCAGGATCTTAAGCTGCTCAACATACAGAAGAGCACTGAGGGCCCAGCCTGAGCTGCATGGAGACCCTCATAGCATTATCAAAACGGGTGTATTTATTCCTCTGGCACGTGGGTTGTCACACACCAGACATGTGCACAGACCTGTCCTCTCCACTCACATGTGGTGGGTCTGTCCATCACTGTCCCTGGCTGCAGCAGAGGGTGAGCAAGCCACAAGCAGCACAGCTCCTTCCCTGCTGTGGCTGCTGAGAAGGGACTGCAGTGAGGGGTGCTGTCTGCTGGCCTGCACGCTCCAGCCCTGGCACTCGGGGCAGTCCTGGGCTCCGAGGATACGGAGGGTCCGTGGCATCGGTTGCATGACTTGGTGGGTTAGCGAGGCGCTGGTCAGACCGTTGGTCAGCATGGGGAGGGGACACAGGGCGCTCACCTGCCTGGGCTCCCAAGCAAGAACCTGCGGGGACACAGATGGTGCCATCAGCCATATCCCCTACACACTGGCATCCCCTCAGCAGTACTTCCACACACTCACCATTCCCCACGTGCTGCCACTGCTTCCTTCCGCACCAGCCTCTTTTTGTCGTCCAAAGGCTTGGCCAGTGCCCGGATAACGCGGCCCTTGTATGGGAGCAGCTGTAGAACAGAAGGGGCTCTTTGTGAGAGAACTGGATGCTGGCTGCCCCCCAGGTTTGGGACCCCCTTTCCCCTCTACATACAGGCACAGGCAGCAGGATGCTGCAGGAGCACTTACCACTGTTGTGGGCAGGCTGGTGAGCGCATGGGCACAGCGCAGGGCGGCAATGCGGACAGCCTGGAACAGACAGGTATGAGGGCAGCACAAGGGGGCAGGAGAGGGGCATGGCAGGGAGGAAGGAGGGGGCGCACGCACCATGGCAGGGCTGGAGGTGAGGTTGAGGAACTTGGTGACCAGTGTGTCGACATGCAGGCTCATGATCTGGGGAGCTTCGAGCAGCAGTGGGTGGAGGCAGCTCAGTGTGGAGAGCTGTACTACACGATCGGAGCAGGACAAGGCCTCAAGCAGGAGGGAAAGCAGCTGCAGAGAGAGGGAGAACACAGGAGTCATGAATAACCCCAAACCACGCACTCTGCAATGTCACAGCTCACTGTGCCTGCTACCTAGGCTGGCTCTTACCGTGGGCAGCTCTGTCACCAGCACAGGTTTGGGGAGGTGGTTGAGCACATGGGACAGGCCCTTCAAATAATTGGCCTTCACGTCTGTGGAGAGCAGAGATGGTTACAAGCAGCCACCGGAAGGAGGGGATGCTGGCTCAGGTCCCCTGGTTAAAGGGTCAGGAGTGGTGAGGCTGGGCTGGGGGGGGTGGCCACTCACCAGGGCCAGCCCCATGGAAGCCTTGCACCAGCTTGGGGACGTTGTCAGTGAAGAAGCGCTGGCGGAACATGATGCGCACGTCAGCATGGCAGCCCTTGTGCAGCACGTCCGGGGACTCAGCCATGAGCAGGGAGAAGCCATCGGCTGCAGCAGGGCCCAGCTCTGTGTCACCCAGCAGGCCCAGCAGCTGCAAGGGAGAGAGCCCAGATGCAGAGTGCCCTGCTGCTGGGAGTCCCCAGCCAGCCAGGGGGGAGCAAGGCAGGTTTCTCAGACATCACTCAGCCCCACCACCACCTACCTTGTCCGTCAGGCAGGAGCTCAGGGGGTGGTAGCGTAGTACCAGGGCTTTGGTCACCTGTGCAGGCAGAACAGTTGGTGCCAGGCTGGGTCCCCCGACCCCCGTGCCCTACTCATCCAGGGCAGGCCTTACCCAGAGCAGCAAGGTGAGCGCCTGTGTTCGGCGGGGCCCCTCCACAAGGCCGGGCTCCATCCTGTTGAGTGCAAGCTGCAGGATTTCATCCAGCTGCTGCCCTGGGGACAGAAGGGACAAGCTGAGCCATTCCCTTTGCCAGCAGTGAGCAGGGACCCCCAGCATCTGCCCCAGCTGCCTTACCTGCTGGGTGTTTGTTCACCAGCCCTGCAAAGCACTTGGCAGCTGTGGTGGCCGTGAAGGGACAGTTGCAGGAACAGCTCAATGCCAGCAGCTCCCGGAGCAGCCACTCCTGCTGAGGGATTGCCACCTGGAAGAGACACAGAACATGTTATGGTCCAAGGCTGCAGCTGCTCCCTGTGTCTATCCGTGGAGCTTGGTGTGGACAGAGGCTGGAGGGCAGGGCTCCTCTCCACCCTGCTCCCCACCAACGTACATCACGGGGCAAGGAGCAGACGAAGGCCATGAGGAGGGCGACCAGGCGTCTCTGTGCCTCCAAGCACTCCCCATCCTGCAAGGGAAGAACAGTGCCCATGTCATCACAGTTCTTGCTGCCAGCCTGTGCCAGCATCCTTATTCCTGCCCATTCTGGTGCCCCAGCCCCAATCACCAAACATACCCCAAAAGGCTGGAAGGAGCAGGGAAAACTGTTTTGGGGTAGGAAGGAGACCTCTCCATCCAGAAAGAGGGGCACCACATGAGACACACTCTGGGCAGCCAGCCTAGGAGAAAAAAGACATTGTAATGTGTTGCTCTGGAAGGGTCACCGGAGACCTCCCAGGAGGCACAGGGTCACCCTGTATAGATCACAGCAGGGGACATGCAGCCTGCTCCGTCCCCACAATGGAGCACCCAGCTTCCTGCCCCAGCTTCACTCACTCAGGGCTCAGGTGAGTGGTGGCAGCACTGATGACTGGGATCATGGCAGCCAGCACTTCTTCCTCCAGCAGTGCCTTGCCCGGCAGTGTATGGGTGCTCTCTGCAGGTAGTGGGAGGAACGGAACGTGGTAGAGCCTGCTGTTCAGAGGGGGTAGGCAGGCATAGCCCCCTGAACCCCTACCAGACTGGGACAGGGCTCTGGGACAGTGGCAGGGAGCAGTGGAGCCCACTCTTGGCCATGGGTGCCAGAAGGCATCAGCAGTGGCACTGACTGCAGGATCAGGGACCCCTGAGAGCCCGGGAGTTGCCTGCTCTCCCCTCTCCCCCTCCAGTCCTGCACTTACCTTGCATGGCTGCCTGCACAGCCATGGCCAGCAGGCATGGCACCACCGTCTGGTGGAAGTACCAGCAGCCCTCCGCATCCTGTTGGCACTGCAGGGCCACACGGTGCAGGCTCTGGCACACAGAGACCATGTCTTGGGTGTTCCTGGCCTCGGTCCCTGCGGGGCACAGTCACCATCACATCAAACAGCCTCAACACCCAGCCTCATGATCTGCACCAGCATCCTGAGACAATGCAGCCCTTCTGACTCCCACTCCACCAGTGGGATTCACAGCCCAGGTGTGAGTTCCTTGCACCACTGCCATTCCAGCTGTCTCCTAGCCATCACCAGTAACAGGGGCACTTCCTGCCCAGACACGCTCTGTGGAGCTGCCTGCAGCAGCTCCGTTACCTTTCTGCACCTTCTGGAGATGCTGCAGTAGGACAGGCACAGTCTCCCTCACGATGCTGGTGTGGGTGGACACAGCTGCCAAGGCCTGTAGGCAGCGCTGTTGCAAGGACCGGTGGTTGTGGTAGCTCTCCTCCTGCTCTGAAGAGGAAACACACCTCAGAGGGGGACCTGGGGTCACCCCACCCAAGGGCAGTTAGGGCCCAGTCCCTGCCATGGTGGATGGGGTGAAGCAGAATGGCAGACCCAGCCCACACCAGGCTCAAGGCACTCTGCCTACTCTGCAGCTGGGCAGCTCCATCCCACAAGGGTGATCCTGGCTACCAGACCAGCCACAGCCTTCCCTGCGCCAGCACACAGTGCCTGCGCTGGGAATCCTTCAAGAACAGCCACCAACCTACACCACATGGCACAGCCCCAACTGCCTGGCAGGAGCCCAACAGGGACGGGAAAGGCTTTACCCCAACACCAGTCACCACTCCTTTCCCAGCCCTACCTGACTGCAGCTCCTGCTCAAGCCTGGGTACCATGCGTCCAGAGAAAACCTTTGGGTAGGTAGGGGCTAGGGACCCGGCTGCCTCCATCGCTGCTTCACTGCCAGGGGGAAAGAGAGTGGAAACAGTGATGCAAGGACTGCAAATCTGGGGCTGCTTGTACACCAGCTGCACAGACCTGGCCAGAAGGTGTCTCCAGAACCCCATTTCTCAGCAGCTTGCCTTTTTCACCCTTCAGGTAGGCAGAGCAGAGCCTCCTGATTTTATAGGCTCAGATTTTCTCATTTCCAGCCCACGAATTGTCTGGTTTATCCCACATAGTCTTCTAGTTCAGGGAGTTCCTGTGCCTTCCCTCAGACTACAACCCCTCTCTGCAGCAAAGCCAGGCTTTGTTCCTTCTCCCAGAGCATGTGTGACTGCAGTGATGCCAGCCCACCCCTCACCTGCTCTGGGAATCCTCCTCATGCAGAGTGAGACGGATGAGGTGATCCACAACCAGCTCCAGATCAGAGGAAGACAGGAAGCCTGGAACAAGAGCCGTAGAGGAATTCTACCCTTGGCCAAAGGCAAAGACACTGGTGTGCTGGACAGGATCCTTCCCCCTCATCCAGGCCAGCAGCCATGCAGCAGTACACCGAATGCCAGAATTACAAGGTGCCCAGCACGAACAGGCAAGAGAGAGATCAAATGTCCCTGGAGCTCATGGCTTGGGTAGAAAATGCTGCCACTATTCCTGTGCACCTACAGGCAGCAGGCAGGGATGTCCCAGCAGCTATTGTGTCTCTCAGAAGAGAGTGACACCTCCCTCTGTCTCCTACAGGGAAACAAGGCACCAACCTTGCAGGGAGCCCAGGACAGTCAGTGCCTTGATCGCAACCAGCTGCAGCTGTACACTGGGATCCGTCAGCGCCGAGAACACCACAGAGCAAACCGGGGCTTGGAGTGACAGCAGTGTGCTCTCATCTGGAGAGAAGGGCATGGAGTCACTGCCTGTCACCACACAGCCACCATCATGGCACTTGACAGACCCTTTCTGGGGTGCTGCATTTGACACCCAGGGTCCCTGGGACATGGCAGGGGCTCACACAGGCAGCCACACTGGCCAGTGAGCTTTCCTTGTCTGTCAGTATACAGGAAAGTGAGGTCAGAGCCAGCAGCCCTTGGAACACAGGTGCCTGCAGAGGGACCAGCAATCCTCACCTTCTTCCACATGTCCCCACTTCTGCTGCAACTCCAGGAAGCCTAGCAGCATTTCCAGGATTGTCCTCCTCTGGCTGCTCTGCAGGGACACAGAGGTGTAACCCAGATCACCATCACTGCTGGGACAGAGGTGCACTTCAGCCCAGCGCTGCGAGGCCACACCAGAGAAATATCCCCTTAGACACCCTGCACCCCCTAGACCCTGTGGAGCCAGTGGGTGCCCCTCACCTGCGTGTGCTTGGTGTACTGCTCCAGCAGCAGGGGCAGGACACTGCGGATGATGCGGTGGTAGGTGCGGAGGGAGGCACCCGCTGCTGCCTGCAAGAGTTTGGCACTGGGCCACACCAGCTTCATGTCGGGCTCGCACAGATGGTGCCTGCAATCTGAGATAGGCTGGGCGTCAGCTGTACCGGCGCAGAGCTCCTCTGCCTCGCGTGCGGGGACACAGCTGATAGCTGGGCTGGGACGTGCTGCCAGGGCGCAGCTCTGAGCTGCAGCACAGCCTCCCCAGCTGAGCAGCTTCCCACAGTCCCAAGCGCAGAAAGAGTGCAGTTCCAGCAGAGAGGGAAGCAGCTCAATCCCCTTGTCCTCCCTTCCTGCAGCCAATTACCTTGGAGAAACCAAAAGTGGCTGTGAGGACTAGAAAGAGCAGAGGCTTGAAAGAGAAGAGGAGGGCAGATCTCTACCTAAGAAGATGCTTTCAGCCCTGGCTGCTTGGGGCAGGGTCTGTTAGCTACCTTGCAGGATGCTGCTGAGGAAGGAATCCAGCAGATCCTCAGAATCAGAGCTGAGCACGGAGCGGGAGACGCAGGCAGAGAGAGCATGCAGTGCAGCCAGGCATTCCGTCTCAATCTTCTCGCTCGCTGTCTGGAACACCTGGAGGAAAGGCCATAGGATGAGCTGAACTCCATGCCAACAACTGCAGGCTTCAGGTTCCCAACGCAGGCTAAAGGGCTCAAGCTCCTGCCTCATTTCCCACGTGATTTGAACATGTAGCATGTCACATTCAAGCCACAGGGACATGCTGATAGGGCTGGCCTGTCCCCTCCACTTTTCAGCTGGGGCAGTCCAAGGTCACAGGTGCGGGCTGCTGGGAGATATGGGGTCCACCTGGTCTGGTTGAGAACTCCTGCTCAGCAGAAGCCCAGCCATGGTAGAGCCCTGCAGTACTCACCTCTCTGCGCAGGGATGACCAGAGGCTGGGGAGGAATTCCTGCAGCTCCTTCTGCCCATAGATGGCACAGCAAGCAGTCTGCAAGAGGAAGTCAGGAGAAATCATCACAGAGAAGCCAGGACCAAGAGGACACGATGCAGGGCGAATACCCATCCTGGCAGGCTCATGCTGAGCTGCACAAATCACTCAAGAAAAACAGGAAAGAGTGATGCAGGCCAAACCAGGACTCTTAAAATTGTAGCTCTGCAAGGCAGAGTCTCTGGCTGGCAGGGAGAAGGGCTCAGAAGCGGCTGGCAGCTGCTACTGCCACAGATCAGCTGTGGGCTGAAGGGAGTAGGGGATTCCTCCTTACCAGAGTCTGCAGCGAGTCAAGCTTGGCACTTTGCAGTTCTGAGTCCAACTTCTCAATAAGCAGAGGGAGAAGGAACTGCAGAGAGAAGCACTTTAATTCAGCCCATCCTTTGCACCACCTTGTCCACGGCTGCAAGGCTGCAAGTTCAGCCTCTGCCAGGAGAGCAGAGGTGAAAGGGTACCTGCAATAGGCATCCCCTTCCCAGGGTGTCAGTCAGCACCCTCCCCATGACCAGCCCCAGCAGGAGACAGGGCTGCCCAAATGCAGGCTCCTGGTCCCAGTTGTGCCCGTCCCACAGAGTCACAGCAGGAGCTGCACCACTACGAAAAGCAGCCTGTGCTCAGGGAACAGTGAGGTGCTCAAGAATCCCTAAGGAGCTTCGTACCTCAGCAAATTGGGGCGTGGAGGCCAGTACAGCCCGGAGGCTCAGGATCAGGTCTTCCCTCTGGATGCCATGAGGATCATTGGGGGGCTGGAAAGGAAGCAGAGAGCAGGTCACCCACCAGTAAGGAAACATCCCAACCCAGCCATCAGCTGAGGCTGCATCACCTCATGTCCAGCAGGGCAGCAGCAGTGCCCCTGCAGCTAGCTTGGCACCAGCCTGTCAGCCTGGGTACCACAGCTCACAGCTCAACACTGCCCAGCCAAGACTCTTGGCCACCCTCTGATTCCATTCCCTGGAGGGGACACAACCTCTAAGAAAACACCAAAAGGAACGGGCTGTGGCACACAGCAGACTCACTCACTGGAGTAAAATCAACAGGGAAGTAGCAGGATGTAACTTCAAACAGCTCCTCCACAAAGGGACCAGCAGACAGAGGAGAGAGGGTGTTAGCAAAGATACTGGGCAAAAAAGGCACAGCAGCTATGTTTAGCACCCACGACAGGCCAGCTCTGCAGCTTTTAAAGTGTGTGAGGGACCAGCCCAAGCCTGATCAGACCCAAGAGCCATCCCTCCAACAGCTCAAAGAAAAGGGACATGTCTGCCAGTCAGCTCTGTATGGCAAGTTTAGGCTCACCCAGGGCATAGTCCTTGGCAATGAGATCACGCACAATCTGGAAGGCCACCAGCAGATTGCGGGGATCCTTCTCCCCATCCATGACTTGGATGAAGCCGAAGGTGAAGTCAGCACCCAGGCCCTTCAGTTCTGCAGAAAGAAGGAGCGTGAGCAGGTGCAGGACATCAGCCCTCACCAATATGGCATTAAATCAGCCAAGTTGCCCCAGCCCCACAGTCCTTTTCCAGCTCTCCCAGGCAGGGCCACAGAGCCCTCAGAGAAGGCGAAAGCGAGTCATTTTCCCAGCCTCAACAATCCCAGAGCAGGTCTGGCATCTGCCCCCTCACCTTCCTCCCTGGTGCTCATGAAGTTGGTGATGATGCTGTAGACTGTGTGGCGGTCCAGCTGCATCAAGGACTGAAGGGAGAAGACCAATCAAAACCATCCTCTACGCATGGCAGCACAGCTACCCACCACCCCACGGGCAGCACGTGCCCTTGAGAGAGAGCAGGACCCCCAGCAGCTCAGCTGCTGCTTCTTGGCACAGAGACCCCATTTATCACATGCAAAGTGTGCACCTTCCTGTGCAATGGCACATGAACATGACTGTGTCCCATCATTGCATGAATGCACCATCAGTCACCCCAGAGCCACGCATACTGCCCAAGGCACTACCAGCAAAAACAACCTTAAAATGGAGGAGAGTTGGACTGGGGGCACTTAAACACAGCCTGGAGAATGGAGCAAAAGGAAATAATTCCCCTAGGGCTGAGAAAAGAGAGGACAGTGGCCAAACAGGATTCTCGGCTGCTGTTTGTCTCTCACAGTCTCTCTTGCCGTGAGCCAAGCTGTCTCTAAGCCCTGCAGAAGCACCGCACTCTGCTGAATGTGGCCAGTCCTCAGGGCAGGCAAGCCATCCCCAGACACACAGGGAGCAGAGATCAAGAACAGGAGTATAGGAAATCACATTGCTCACCTGCACATGTACCTCCTGGAAGATGGCTTTGAGCACAGACACTGCTAGCCCTGGGGACAGCACCTCGCACATGCTCTGGGGACAGGAAGAGAAAAGCAAGAATAGAATACCATGATGGCAGCATGTAACAGAGCTCCTGCCTCCGTACAGCAGCTGCTTGCAGGATCCTCCTCCACAGCAGGGAGAGCTCACCACCCCCTCCCCAGACAGAACAGAACAAGATGCCCATCATCCGCACTGCTCCCCAGGGTGGCCAGGGAATCCTTGCCCCAATACCAACACAGGGCAGGAAATCAAGGCAGTCTCCTCTCTCTGGCTCCTTCACAAGGGGCACAGCAGGAGAACAGAGGAGACAGGGCAATGCTGCCAGATGGGCTGACAGCCCAGCCAGGCCCTGCTCGACACACTGCTCCAACCCATACTCAGGTGTTGGACCTCCCTGACACTGCTCTGGAGTGCATCCCAGCACTGTGGGCTGGAAGTGCAAGCTCACCAGCGCTCGCAGTCCCTGGAGCACCGAGGGGATCACCAGGTGATGATCTTGCAGTCGGCTCTCATAGAACAAGACCAGATGCAGCACTGTCAGAAACAGACACCAATGTGTGTTAGCCCTAGGAAACGCAGCTGCTGGGTGCTGGCCCCAGCTCAAGCACAAGCTGATGGATTAAGAGCAAGCACATCTTGCACTGGTGAATGGGACAAACCGCTGCTGGTGGGTGCACCCAGCTGGCTCCAACACCTTTGCCATCTCCTCGTGAGCAGCCCACACCTGACTGCAGCAGAGCAGCACCCACCTCTGGCTGCTGCAGAGGTGCCGGAGCTACCCAAGAAGCGTTTGCCCTGACCTGTCCAGACATGTGGATGCAGACACCAGCAGCAGAGTGGCAGTCTGCTCAGCAGAGGCTGGAGGATATCATGGGGTGGGGCACAGGGCTGTGGCAGAAGCTCCGGCTTCCTCGCACTTGGCTCCACAACACGTTCCTGGCACCTGAGTCACGGCCACGGGCGCCTGCACACCCCAGCCCTGGGGAGTGGTAGCAGGAAGCAGACTGGAAGAGCCGGCTAGCAGCATCCTGTGCCCACAGCTGCTGCAGAAACTCAGCCCCCCAGGAGGCAGCCTGACGCAGCACTTGAGAAATGAACTGCGTGAGCAGGGACATGAGGCTCTAACACAGCTCACTCCCCTTGCTCAGCTGCCCTGAGTCTCCTTTCTCTGTCAAGCATCCCCACTTCTGGCTGCCCCTCCAGAGCACGCCAGTTCCCATCAGTCATCACACCTGACTCCAGCTACTCCAGTAGATAAGGTTCTATGCACAGCTGCTCTCAGCCCTGCCTGGCTCCAGTCGAAGAGAGCCAAATGCCAAAGACTAAGCATTTTTACGTACATCCTCCCCTTCCTCCACCTAACTTACTAGCTTGGCCTCCTGTCTAGCCAGGCTGCTGGTGTAAGTTCAGCTTCCCATTCGCAAGGCTCCCAAGCCCAAGCCAAAGTTTGTCAGCACTTACTTGGCTTTCCCTGCTGCCAGCCAGTTGCTATGGGGCATTTAACAGAACCAGACCTTCTCCTTGCCTCTATGAACAGGGCATCTTCCTCTCCGCACTCCAGTCCCACTCCATTCTCATCCTTACACTGATCTCCCCTCCTCCCCAGGCCTCAGGGTTCCTCCTGAGTTAACCTGGTCAGGCTGCAAGGCTGCAGCGTGATTTGGTGTGTGAAGGACAGCCTTCCTGCTCTGAATCATCACCCAAGGATTCTGACATACAGATGTATCCCCAACATGTCCCCCATGGCACTGAGCACACCTGGCTGTGCAACACCCACACACCGTCAGAGGCTGCAGCTGTCCAGGGATTTAGTGTGTTGAAACAACCTGAACTGTGTGGTGAGGTTGGCAAAAAGGCTGCAGTGCAAAGCCTCATGCCCTCCTTGGACTTTGACTCTTAGAGACATGTACAAAGTTGTCACAGTGTTAAATCAATCTCTTTGCCAACTGCAGGACAAACACTTTAATGGCGCAGGTTTTGTCCCCAGCCAGCCACTCAAGGGCCAGAACAGCCCTTACCTTCCTTCTCCTGGAGCAGGGAGTAACACTGGAGCAGGACTTGTGACAACAGCTGGACGCCTCGCCCTCGTGTCCGAGGATCTGTGTTCTCCAGGCAAAACCTAGGCCAAGAGGTGAGAAAGCCCAAGTGAGCAGGGACATCCAAGCAGGAAGTACATCCTGAGCAGGCACATTACAAAAACAAAGAGGCACCACTCTGTGGGCCCAATCCTGCCTGACTTGCTGGCAGGGTGGGAACAGACTCCTCTCCCCCTGTCTATGCTGCATGTGTGCACTTAGCCCCAGAACCATGCAGAAAGAAATCCAAGTTCTCAAGTCGGATCAAAGAAATTACTCTTGCACCATGCTCCCAAGATCACAAGGGTCAAAAAGGGTAAAGCCTCTTACAGTGAGGCAAACCCAGCTGCTAGCTAGGGAGAAATGAGTCCAGGTCATGACAGTTTGGAGAGAGAAGCAGAAGTTGAGTGCCAGCCAACTTGTGACATGGTGTTGTGGAGCTCTGTGCTCAGGCAGCTCATGCTGGGGACAGCCCAACTGAAAAGTGCCCTGTAGCTTGCTGCCTGCCACATCTCTCCTCTGTCCTGGGAGAGCATCAAGAGTTGCTCTGGCCTTGTTCTTTCCCAAAGAGCTCCTGAATCCAGGGAGGGAAAAGCACTGCTCAAGTCCCATGCTGTGAGCAGACAACATCCTGCAAGCTGCAATGTGTCTAGCAGTGCTGAAGCTTGTCCTGCATGAGCACACTTTTCCTTCTAACTGTGCCTCCTTGTGGGAATGTCCCCTGCAAGGCCCTTACCCGACATGTAACTTGCACAAGGCTTTTCTTACCCCAGGGCTTCCACAAGCTGCAGCACTGTCCACCTTCCATCTTTCACCCCTGGAGAAAGGAGGTAAAGAGAGTGAACCAAAGAGATCATGCAGACATGGTACTGGAGATGGATGCTGGGAAGCACCCCAGCACCGCAGTGGGAAAGACCGGTCAGTGCTGACTCCTCACTAAGCACCAAAGGAGTCATGTTCACTTAATTGGTGAAGCTGCCTCCAGCCCTGCCTGCAAACACCTCTGAGTCTGACAGCAGAGAGCAGACAGCCAGGGGAGAACTTGCCTGCACTTTGCCTCACCCTCTCCCTGCAGCCTGGCTGTATGTGTGGCTCCTGAGAGAAGTCTTGCTGTGCTCCACTTCACTGAGATACTAAAACCCCCTTCTCTGTGAGCATGCTGTGAGGAGACAGAGGGCAGCTCTCCAGGTGCTTTCTGAGGGAGAACTGGCTGAACAAACAGCCCAGACACTAGTGATCACTCAGCTTCCCACCTTGGCTCCATCACCTCCATGCTGTGCTGAGCAAGACCTGCACAAACTTCCTCCAAGATGGAGGGCAGGGAGAAATGCAGCTTTGTGGTCAGAGGAAGATAAAGTGCTGGGATTCCTTGAGTCTGTTTCCAACTCTGACTCAGATTCCTTGCCTGGTTGCCTCATTCACCTCCTGCCTCCATATTCTTGCAACTCAACTGGGGAACGAGTCACTCCTCAGGAGACTTTGGTAAGGACCTGCTTGCTGCACCTTAGAAGAACCTTGGCAGAAGGGCAGGTTCTCCATTCCGGCCACCGATTGCCAATGTGGCAGCTTCCCAGAAGGAAAGCTCTGTGTATGCCCTCTGGTCAGATATGGGGTGGCAGGCAAGGGACTGCCTTACCTTCAGACCCCGAACCTGCAGCTCAGGCGTCAAGTGACATTACTGGGAAACAAGCAGCACCCTTCTCTCTCTACCTGGACAAAACAGCATTCCTCCACAAAAAAAAAACCCAAATCACCTTGCAGTCACTGAGATTCACTGTCTTTGCCCAGAAGCACTTCTGGACACTCTGCAGGGACCTGCTCCCCTCTCTGCCCTGCTGAACCTACATGACTGACAGGGCACTCACCCTCTCAGAAGCCAAAAGGTTTCTGGCTTCTGAAACAAGGCTTTCCCAGGCCTTGTTTCAGCTCATGTCTCCTCCTGTTGCAAGCATTTACTCGCTCTTCCTAAGCAGTTAATTCCAGTTTTAAGATACACTGTTCATCATAGAGCTGTCTCTAGGGATGGGATGACAGTCTTTTCTGACAGTGTTCTGACAGCAGGCAGTCGCGACTCCAGAGACAGAGCCTTCAATCCTGCCTGGCACAGCAGGGAGAGGGAGCCCGAACTGAGGAACAGAACAGATAAGGGGAGTTGCGCGGAAGAAAAGCCCAGCAGGTCTCAGAACTGACAGGCACAAACTGAACAGGGGGTGCCCTCAGAGACAGCTATAACGTGCTGGCAAGATTTCTTGCATAAGAACAACAGTGAAACAGCAAGCAGATGCTATGCACCAGCCAAAGCAGAACTGGCTGCAGGGAGAGCTTGGATGGCCCCTCCACATCCAGCATCCCAATATCTCACTCTGCAAGCTCATGAAGAGCCCTTGTGCCTCTGCACCATAACAGAAAAGGTCTGAGACAAACACCATCTCTGTGGCCAAGTGCTCTGCTTCTCTGTGTCTGCAGAGAGCAAAAGCAGCTCTACACAAAGCTTCTAGTTCCCTTCTCAACAGGAAAGAGCTGCAGTGTGATGGCCAAACCATAGCCAGATACTGATACTCCCTGTGGTCAGCAGCAGTGAGGTCAGCACCTCCTTTGCTCAGCTCAGCAAGGGAGCTCCCTCTGTTCTCAGGGACCCAGGTGTGACCAGCTTCGCCTCACATGGTGTGGCCACCCCTCCCCAGCACAGCCTGCGAGCATGGTGTGCTCGTGGGCAGCGCCGCACAGGCCGTGGTGTGAGCACCAGCACAGCTAATTGGACCCGCTTCATCAGCACGGCAGGCACAGTGGTGAGCCCCTGAAACTGCTGCCTCCACATCTGGCAGCAGCACATATGCCCCAAGGTTAATTAGGCACCTTGAATCCCTTTACCAGGAAGGGCTGCCTTCCTATTCTGGTATTCCTGTAGTTCCCAGAGATTAAACAAAAGCAAGCCACTCACCCTGAGCTGGATTGCTCCTCTGAACTAACATGCTCCCTTTCCTGAAAGGTCTGTCCCCCTTTCACAGTGTCCTTCTAGGTATTAGTCACTTCTGGAGGCCTTCCATTCTTGTCTCCCCCACACCCTCAAAATGTGAGCACAACATTCACAGGGAATGTGTAATGGATTCTGTAACAGCAGTATCCTTCTCTCCCCATTTTTTACGAAAGATTAATTCAGCCTCCTCCTGCCACCCACTGACCCATGCAGCTCAAGCTGCCTGTGACAGCACAAGGCCTTTCTGCCACTTGCCAAGTTACATTCATTTTAGTCCTCAGCAACAAATGGGGAAAGCTCAACATGTTTCTTACAGCAATTGCACAAAGGCCATGAGCTTTGGAAAAAACCTCCCCTTTTGCTCAAGGATACATAATGCAATTTAATCCTTTCTGATGCATGATTCTGTATGAGGCCAGAGGGGCCCAAGGACATTTGCCAGCCCCTCTGTTTGTGAAGGTGGGTTTGTCACAAGAGCCACAGAGCTGAAAAGAGCTGGGGGGAGCAAATGGGGAGCAATTCCCTTTGTATGTCTTCCAAGAGACAAAGCTTTCTCCAGGCACTTCTGTAACACGACATCAGGTGACAACAGCAGCTGTAAAGTTATCCTTCCCCACGTCTATCCCAAATATGTCGGAGACTACGCAACCCTTCTGCAACATCTTGAACGTCACATAGTTTAGTGAATTCCTCCAAATTTCCTTGGCATTTTCTTCTGTTACATGGGCCACTGGGTTGCCTTCCTGTTTTGGCAGCTCATCTCATTACCAAGACACTACAGAGCAGTTCACAATCCATCAGGCCTTGGGAAAGGTCTGTAAGCTACCCCTCTGTGTAATGTAGCATATAATGATAGCTCTTCTCTGCTCTTTCAGCTCCTTCCCGAAACATGCTGAAGCCACTGCCTAGAAACGCAAAAGTACCACCTTATCCTTAGAAACCCACATTCCTGAAACTGTAAATTCCCTAATGCAACAGTCACCCAGTTGCTGTTCCAAGCAGAAGGATAAATTATCCAAGGAAACCAAATGCCTCAAGCTCTGCTAGGAGATGGGGAGAAACCACAGTGAGGCCAGTCTGCACCAGTCACCTCC
>VYXC01005736.1:259514-276071 GCA_013397175.1 Platysteira castanea
CTCCCGTCCCGGCGCCCCGGAGGCTTTGCGGGCTCAGGGCTGGGGTGCGCAGCGCGTCCAGCCGAGCCCTGCCAGTTCCCCGCTCCTCTCGGGAAGGTGGTGTCCTGGGGGGACTGCAGGGTGGTGGGTGTCCCCGGTCTGCGCTCGGCAGCGTCCCCCGGCACGGCGCGTCCTGCGAACGGCAGGGTCCTGCCTGCTCGGGGTCGGTGCTGCCCTGTACACCGGGCTGCTGCCGGCGGGCGCGACCCCGTCCCCGCTGCCCCGGGGCTTCGGGAGGTGCAGGTCGGGCAGGGAGCAGCTGCGCCGGTCCGGACAGCAGCGGCGGCGCAGGGGGGCTGGTGCAGCCCCTCCGCGGCCCCCCGGAGTTACCGGTAGCCGAATACCCGGGTGCCACGAGGCGCTTCCCCGTGGTGCCATCCCAGAGGGTCCCGGAGGCCGCGGGGATGGGTACGGTGGACTTTCAGCGGAGAAGCCGTGGGCTGGTAGGATGAATCACGCCTTTCCCTTGCCGCCTCCCCGACCGGTGCCGTCGCAGCCAGTAATTACCGTGTTTATGGCAGAGCGGTAGTGGGCGGTGGGAGAGGAGGGGCAGGAAGCGTGTGCCCGGGACGGGACGCCCCGGCCCTCGCCCGCAGCTGGGATGAGGGAGGAAAGGGCGATTTCCGTGGGACGGTGCCCGCCGCTCCGGCAGCACGTGCAGGGTGCCGTGGCAGCCGGGCCGAGCTGTGCCCCTGCCGTGGGCAGCCGCCTCCACGCGCGGGGCTCCAGGTGTGGCAGCCTGCCCCGGGGATGCCCTGCTGGTATTGATCGGGGTGATAGTCCCCCACCCCGGCACACTTTGCCCCCCAGGAGTGCCTTCTTGCAGGTATCAGTGAGGCCTCGGGTCCCTGACTGACTGTTCGCTCAGCTTGGCAGGATGTGGGGCCATTGCCTTGTAGCTCAGGCTGCTGTGACAGGGGATGGGGTCAGATCCCAACATCTAGATCTGTGTGATCCCCTCCTGTGCCAGGCAACATCTGGCTGCAGAGCCTGTGTCTCCATCCCCACTTGCTCTCCTGGGATGGGTCATGGTCCTTTCCTGGTATACTGCTGGCAGTTGCTGCTGCTGCTTTATTGCAGCATGTCCCCTCCTGGGAGACCAGGGCTGTCCCTTGTGCTAGGTGCCCTAGCTGGCTCCTGCCTTTGCTTGCAGGGTGCCACCAGCCCATGGGAGCTGCTCAGCAGGAGGATGAAACAAGGCTACAGCTTCCCTCACCAGCAGTATGGGGACACTGGCCTGGGCCAGCAGGCCACAGTATGTGAGAACCTGCTGTCAGCGGGTTGGGGGGGGTGTCTCTTCCTGCCCAACTCTGCTGCCAAAGGGGCCCTGCTAAGCACCCCACCTGCCTGGCCAGCTCCTGCCCTGCCTGGGGCCTATTGTGACCCCCTGTAGAAGGGTCCTGCAAGGGCTCTCAGCAGCAGGTGACAGCCTTCTCCCTAGGGTGGCCAGCTTACTGCAGCAGGAGCTGGGGATGCCCATGGCACGCAGCATCCCAGCCCTGCCTGGCTCGGGAGTGGACCAGCCAGCACTGCTGGAAGCAGTGGTGTGTGCCATCTGGCTGACATCTTCTCCAGGGCCTCCAGGACCTGTCAGCTGGGGCTGCCTGAGGCTCCTGTGGGCAGGGAAGGCTTCGGGTCACATCCTCCTGCCTGGGGGTCCCTCACCAGGGCACCGTGGGGGGCTGAGCCACAAGCAGGGTGCTGCAGGCACAGGGCAGGAGGCAGGCAGGCTGCCAGCCAGATCCTGTTGGCTCGAGGCCGGGCACAGTGAGCGGAGGGACCTGTCTGGTGGTGCTGCCGTGGAGACTTGCACAAAGGGCCAGGAATAGAGCAGCAGGAGGTGATTAGAAGGTGCAGGCCCGGCTGGGCGGTAGCAATAAATAGACGAGGCTTAAGCCCCTGCCTACCTGGGCAAGGCTGCTGGGCACGCCTGTACACACGAGGCAGCCACAGCCTGTCCCTGTTCCCTGCCACAGGCGACCCCCACAGCTCCAATCCTGCTGCCTCCCCTGGGCCAGCCTCTTCCCTTTGTTTCAAGCAGAGCTGGGGGAATGGTGCTGACTGGGAGTGCTGGCCAGGAGTCCTGGCTGTGAGGACATGTGCCCCAGCCCAGTGGCCACAGCAGTGTAGGGACATGATCCCAGACATGTCCTTCAGGCTGGCTGTAGGCACTTCTCCACTGCCCTCCTGGGGCAGGTGTTGCCTCTGACCTTGCTGTGTCCTATGGTGCTGCAAATCCCTCTGGCCCAGCACCGTGACTGCTGAATCGGCAGCACTGGCTGCAGCCGGCTGCCCTTGCTCCTCCAGGGATGTGGGCAGGATGCTGCCTGCCAGGGATGCTCAGTGTCCAGCTCTGGGGTAGCTGAGCACCTGTGCCCCTTGAGGACCCCTGAGGTGGGTGCTTGCTGGGAAGCAGATGCTGTGCTGGCTCCAGTGGACTTGGGTAGGGTGAGGCAGGGCTGGTACAATCAGAGAGGCCATGTAGTGCCTTGTGTCACCACACATTTGCTCAGGACCAGCTGAGGAAGTTGCTTGCCTGGGGAACTTGGCTCAGCCCACAGCTGGCAGTGGTGGCTGTCTCCATTGGCTGGGGTGTGTGGCATCACCTTTGCTGGCAGGTCACTGTGTGGGCACAGGCATCTTCCTGCCCAGCTGGAGCCTCACTTTCCCCTCGTCCTGTCCCCACAGGAAGGGTGCCGGCTGGCCAGCTCAGGGTGAGGGGTGACAGGAAGGAGCTGTTATCGTTCATTGTCCCCAGCTCAGCTGGGAGTGACAACAACTCCTTCCTGCCCCACATGTCCGGCCTGGCCGTGGGGCCGATGGGACAGGGCTGTTCCCACAGGGCCGCAGCCCATTGTAGTTAGGGCATGGTGATGTGGGACTGGAATTTGGGTGGCTCAGATCCCTGGGCAATGCTGGCTGCTGAAGGTCTGTGGGATCTGGAGTTGGGGGCTGTTTTGCGGAGAGCCAGCTCAGTTCAGCCTGTTGCTGGGGCAGCTGCAGTCTGGCAGCAATGCCCTCTGTCCCCCTGATGCCTGGGACGCTGCATGCCTGTTGCCTTGCCTGCAGCTGGTCCCTGTCATCCCAGGGTGGGCAGAGGGGACGGTGAAGTCCTGACCCCCCTTTGCTGCAGCTCAGCCTTTGTAATCCCCTTCTCGTTCCGACTCACCAGCTTATTTCCTGGCTAATTCCCCAAGCTATAAATACTGCTCTGCCTCAAAGGGCCCCGAGGCCCTGTGGCCACCCTATGGGGCAGCGGCTGGTCCCCCTAACAAGGAAGCATGAGTCCTTGTCCCCTCTGAGGGCAAAGGGTGTCACCTGGGGGAGCAACTGCTGTGGGGCCAGTGGGATCTTGGGTAGGGCTAGTTTTAGCCCAGTTCCCACTGGCTGCATTGGGAACTGTTCTTCACTGGGCTGGGTGATCCCTCGGACCCTCGCTGGGGTACAGGAAGTCCCCAGGAAGAATCTGTGGATATGGGGAGGTGGGGGGCTCAGGGCCCAATGGGAAACCCTGTCCTTTGGCTGAGTATCCCCCCCTCCTCAGGCCGCAATGAGCCCCTGAAGAAGGAGTGTCCCAAGTGGAAGAGCGACTACCCCATGACAGACGGGCAGCTGCGCAGCAAGCGGGATGAGTTTTGGGACACGGCACCCGCGTTTGAAGGCCGCAAGGAGATCTGGGATGCCCTGAAGGCAGCTGCCTATGCTGTAGAAGCCAATGACCACAGCCTGGCCCAGGCCATCCTCGATGGAGCCAGCATCACCCTGCCGCATGGTGAGGGTCAGCGCTGGGGGTTTGGGTGGCATGTGTGCTGAGTGCCCTGTATCTGGGCACACAGGGGTCCCAGGCTGGAGCAGAAAGGGGCTCCCGCCTGCCATCCAGAGCTCAGCCCAGCCAGGGGGAGCAAGGCAGGCTGTGCCACGCTGCTTGGGGTGGCCCTGTCCCCATTTGGGTGGTCCATGGCGATGCCCGCCCTTAGCATCTCATCCTGCTGTCCCCAGGGTCCCTGACGGAGTGCTATGATGAGCTGGGCAACCGGTACCAGCTGCCTGTCTACTGCCTTGCACCCCCCGTCAACTTGATCCTGGAGCGGAGCGAGGAGGAGGCGGTGGAACCGGCGGAGCCTCTGCCCAATGCCCGGCGGGAGTTCGCCCTCAAGGTGCGCCTCTCCACTGGCAAGGACCTGCGGCTCAGCGCCAGCATGAGTGACACCATCGGGCAGCTGAAGAAGCAGCTGCAGGCGCAGGAGGGCATTGACCTGGCCTGGCAGCGGTGGTTCTTCTCAGGCAAGCTGCTCACTGACCGCACACGACTGCAGGAGACCAAGATCCAGAAGGATTTTGTTGTGCAAGTGATTGTCAACCAGCCCCTCCCACCCAGGAACTGAGCCACCCCCTACTGGTGGGTGAGGGGAGAGGGCAGGGGCCTGGGGGACAGTGGCACCTCTGGGGCTTCCCTGTGCTGTGTTCCAGCCCATCTGGAGTCGCTCCTGCTCCCCCCTGAGGCTGCCCTCCACACGGGTGACCCCTCAGGAAGGTCTGCATGGGGCTGAGCCACCACGGTGGCTCCCCTTGGCTGGGGACACAGGCAGGCCCCGTGATTGCTGCAGGAGGTTCGAGACCAAATCTCTGGGGCTGGGGCTCCTCTGCCAGGCTGTGCCGGCAGGGAGAGGCTGTGACCCACTGGGCTCTGGCTTCCCCTTGGCCGGGAGACCCATGGGGTGCTGGGCTGGGTGGAGATGTCTCCCCTCTGTACATAGTCTGTATTTATCAATAAAGCCTTTTCATCCTTCCTCTGCCCTCGGGGACAGGCTGGAGGGGGCTGTGACCCATAGCCATGGGAGGTCCATGTGCCTGTCCTATATCTGCTCCCATGTCAGAATGGGCACAGCGTGGCCAAGGGTAGCCTGGACACCCAAGCTCTGTCCCCTAGTGCCACCCTGACCCTGTCCTGCCAGCTCTGGCTGTTTGCCTTCCAGGACCCTTCCCAGCATTGGGTCACATTGCCTCGTCATCCCAGCTGCTTCTCAGTGTGGGGTCACCACCTCCCTTTCCTGGAGCTTCCCCTCTGGAAGTTTAAACCTGTGTCTGCCCTTGGGTTAGATGGGACACTCCGTGGAGGGGAGCAGTCCGAAGATGACCTTCATGGTCACCATGGCCTGCCCTGGTGAAAATAGTCTCTTTCTGCTGCGGGAGGCTGTGGCACCCATGGGACAGGGCCCCCAAGGATGGCCCTGGGAACTGCCCAGGAGGGTAACAATGACGTGGCTGGCTGTCCCTCCCCCAGGTCCTGTGCTGGTGGCCAGTGCCCAGTGCATTAACTGTCCTGGCACAAGGCAGTGTTGGCCTCATCTTACAAGGGGGGAGTGCTCAGGAGGGTTGAACAATGTTCCTGCTGCCGGGAATAGCTGCCGGCTCTGCCTGTTGGCCCCACGTGAGGCCAGTCTCCTCCTGCCAGGCTGCCATGTACAGTGAGGGAGGCCAGGCAGCCACGGGGACCCTGGCAGGGCTGCTTGGAACGTTCCACACCTGAGGTCATCCTCTAAAGCAGCACAGAGGGGCTGTGACTCCTGGCATCCCATGCTGCCTGCTGCTGGCTGAGAGGCTTGAGAGGACCCATTGCCTCCCTCTGGGGTGGGCAGGGCCTCCCCAGGCCCCCCCTGCCCAAGGTGCCAGGGAGCCTCGGGCAATGTTGGTGGCTGCTGCAGCATCTGGTTGCACAGAGGTGGGGTGATGGGAGCCATGGGAGCATCTTGCTTGCCCAGGGTGGGTGGCACAGACATAGGTGCCATGCCTGTGGGATAACCCTGATCATGTCCCTGCTCTGCTGAGCCTCTCGTGACTGGCTGTCACAGGTTCTGCACACCCCAGCTCCCCATAACAAGCACAGGTGTCCTGGTCAACCCGGGGTTTGAGGGGGTCTCTTTAAGAGGGTGTGGGGCTGGAGAGGTGAGTCAGGGCCACCAGAAAGCAGGAGGGTGAGCTCATGGCAAAGCTGCCCCAGTCATGTGGAGCAGCCACAGCTGTTAGTGCCCTTGGGCTGTGGGACAGAGGGGCCAGCAGCATAAAGCCCCACGGCCAGCGAAGGCGCTGGCAGCACCAGGAGCCAGGACTGGGCGCTCCCTGCCTCTGGTAGCAAGGAGAAGAGGACACATCCTGCACAGGACTGTGCACTGCGGGCAGGCATGGAGCTGGACGTGGAACGGGCCAAGGAGCTCATCGAGCAGAAGCTGGCAGAGGAGGAGGAGGAGGAGGTAGGTCCATAGGCCAGGGGGACCTTCCTGGGCTGTAGTGCAAACCCCCATTGCACTGTGTCCATCCTTATGGACTCGGACGTGAGGAGGCTGGCACCGACGTTGCTGTCCTGGGGGATGTAGCAAGGTGTCCTAGGGCTCTCGGGGGGATCAGGTTCCCAACCCGGCAGCTCCAGCCCATGGGGCAGAGCTGAGCAGCAGGCAGGTGTCCAGCTTACCGAGCAGGGTGGGCAGGCAAGTGCAAGCCCAAGGGCTGCCAGGCACCCCCGCAGACCTCCGTGGCGAGCTAGGAGGCACGACCAGAGCCACCTCCCCCAGCAAGGCTGGGGATGGAGGCAGTGGGGCTGCTCTGTGCCCAGCCAAGAGCATGCAGCACGCACTGTGCCTGTGCAGAAACTCAAAGGGGATGGTGCACGGGAGCCACCGGCCATGGAGCGGATGAACACACCTGAGCTGGAGGAGGAGAAACGCTGTGGCCCCAGGAACTGGGGCCTTGAGGCCATCAAGGTGAGTGAGTTGGGGTGCAGAGTGGCCAGGGGTGGCTGGTCGCAGAGAAGTCAAACGGGGCACTGTGTGTGCTCACCAGGGCCAGGAGAGGGTGCGGAGGAGTTCAGTGGATCTGAGGCGGGAGATTATCGACGTGGGCAGCATCCAACGACTCATCGAGCTCCGCAAGCAGCGCCGGCAGCGCCGGGCAGAGCGAGCGGCCACCCCCGAGCCCAGCCCGCCACCTGAGCCCCTGGAGATTGTACGTCAGGGAGTCCCAAGATGCGGGAGGGGGGCTGCTGGGATAGGGGCTGGACCACGCACAGGCCAGCCCCCGGGTCACCCTGCCAGCCAGAGACCTCCCTGGGGAAGCAGGGCAGGGGGTGTTGTCCCCTCTCCTGCACCCCTGTGCTGCCCCAGCCCTGAGCTTGTTCCATTGCCAGGAGGGTCCTGTGGAGCCAGAGACCTTCCTGCGAGCCGCTGTCCAGGGCAAGATGCACGTCATCGAGAAGTTTCTGGCAGACGGTGGCTCCCCTGACACGTGTGATGAGGTAGCATCCCTGGCAGCCGTGGCTGCCCCCTGCCTGTGCCATGCCACCATGTCCTGCAGCCATGCCCCACCATGCGTGTGGGTGAGGGCTGGGACCTCCGGGACAGGGTTGGAGGTACAACCAGGCTGGGCTGGGGAGGATGCATCCACCCGCCAATGTGCCGCCCTGTCCCCTAGTTCCACCGCACAGCCCTGCACCGCTGCTCGCTGGAGGGACACATGGAAATCCTGCAGAAGCTGCTGGACAGTGGGGCCACTGTTGACTTCAGGGACCGGGTGAGGCTGGATCCTGCTTCCAGCTGCATGCTGCTCTGAGCATCTGGGTGTGGTGCAGCCAGAACTACAGCAAGACTGGGGACCCTGCAGTGGGGCAGTGCTATCCCCACCACGGAGGTGGCTGCAGGCAGGGCTCTGCCAGTTCAGCTCAAGCACGGGGACCTGCTGGGGCAGGGGACATACACAGGGTGGGGGTGTCCCCCACCATGACACAGCGCTGTATGTCCAGCTGGACTGCACCGCCGTGCACTGGGCCTGCCGAGGTGGGCACCTGGATGCTGTCAAGCTGCTGCAGGACCGTGGGGCAGACCTCAATGTGAAGGACAAGGTGAGCAGGGCAGAGCAGGTCTCAGGGTTGGGACAGGGACAGGGGCATACCCTGGAGTACCAGAGCTGACCCTGTGTTGGGTTAGGAGGTGTGGGTGCTGATCCCCCCTGATGTCCATCTCATCCCCCCTCAAGCTGCTCAGCACACCCCTTCACGTGGCCACCCGAACCGGACACCTTGACATTGTGGAGCATCTCATCCACTGCGGGGTGGATATCAATGCCCCGGACAGGGTGAGTGCTGCAGCCATTCAGGCATCGCTGCGGGGCAACACTGATCCCCCTCTGTTTGTCGAGCCCTCCAAGGGCTTCCAGCACCCACAGTGGGGCACATCTGGACATGCACATCCCTGCCCCAGGATGGCTGCAGCCACAGCCGAGGTTGGGACAGGAACAGTCTGCCTTGTCCTGGTGGAGGTTGGTGTGCTGGGAGCTGGGGAGCAGTGCTGGGGACAGGCAGAGGGTCCCTGTCCCTGGACCACGATCTCCAGTGAAGCTGTGTCTCTCACAGGAAGGTGACACAGCACTGCATGATGCCACACGGCTCAGTCGCTACAAGATCATCAAAACACTGATCCTACACGGGGCTGACATGATGGCCAAGAATGAGGTGAGTGTGGGGGGCCACCTCTGAGGCCATTTGCTGCCCCACCATGTCACACCACCCTGTGCCCAGCCTCTCTCTGCCCACTCTTGCAGGGTGGCAAGACCCCGACAGACCTGGTGCAGCAGTGGCAGGTGGACACACGCCAGGCGCTGGAGACCAAGGAGCAGCCGCAGGGGGAGATGGAGGTCCCTGCATGATGGCACCAGACAGGCACCAGGGGCTGGGCTCAGCTCCAAGGAGCGGGATCCAGACAAGAGTTTTCTGTGTCAATAAAAGTCAGCAAAGAGCAGCGTTTGGCTCCAGGTGCCTGTGAGGCTGGACAGCCTGCACCAGGGTTGATGCGCCTGGGGAAGCTGGGTTATCCTGGGAGCAGGGTTATCTGGCAGCATGATGAGCCCTGCCTCCTATCACAGAGACTCGAGTATTGGTGACACCAAGTGGTTCAAGGGCAGAACTCCTTGCTGCAGGACACCCTGATTGCTCACAGTCCTTCAAAGTCCCACCCTGGGACAAGCTCAGGGAGGAAAAATACATGGAGGGCAGGTCAACCTGAGTCCATGCTGGAAGCTAGGGCTGTGCCAGAGAGCAGCTGCTGTACCGCTGCTGGACAGCCACTCTGTGGGGTTGGATGGCTTCTTGTCCTTCTGCCTTTCCTGCTGCAGCCATCCTTGGGGGACACACGGTCCCTCTGCAGGCTGGGACACCTGCTGAGTGCAGTGCTCACTACACGGAAATGCTCACACTCACCCATTTACAGGAGACCCTACACTGACAGCTGGATCAGGTGATCCCTGACCAAAGCCCCGGGATTGCTTGCAATGCCTGGTCCCTCCCTGGCCTTGCAGCCCAGCCCTGTAGGAGGTAGAGGGATGGCTTCCAGGGTTGGTAAGCAGAAGGGAAAGTACAGCCGGAGTGGCCAAAGCTCACCTGGAGGGGTACTGAGCTCCTGCAGCTGACTCCTGAAGAGGGAAGAACATCCTGAGCATATGGTACCATCCCCCATGTCATCTGCCCAGCAGGGCTGCAGGTCCCTCACATGCCCCGTCAAACATTAACAGCGCCTCGGCAAGGCAGGCTGCACAGGCAGCAGCAGCACCCAGCCACCATGGCATTCAGCACCCGCCTCACCTCCTCCCTCCGGCCTGCCCTGGCAGCTCGGCACTGGGCAGCCCCCAGGCAGTGCCGGGATCTCAGCACCCCCCAGGGATCAGAGCCCTCACTCGATCTCGGGGGCATCTTCCCACCCCTCACCACCCCTTTCTCACCCTTACAGGAGGTAGACTATGCCCAGCTGGAGGGGAACCTGCGCCGCTATGCCAGCATCCCTTTCCGAGGTAAGCGCTGCCCACTGCCCCTCTCCGTGCAGGCTCCCGTCAGATCCCTGCCTGCCACAGAGGCTGTGCGGCAGCACGCAGGCAGCCTGCCAGCTTCCCAAGGGTGCTCAGCCTCCAGCCGGACTTTGCTCCCGGGCTGGCAACCCCTCGGGTCACGCACCTGGGGCCCTTTGCATGGCATGTGCCCAGGCACACGTGTGTGTCCTTGCATACAGGCCAGCACGTGCTTGCACACCCGCTCCACACATGTGCAGGCTTGAACCTGTGCACTGCACTCCCATGCACACTCACACGTTTGTGGGATATGTATCTGTCGATTGCTAAGGATAGATAGATGATAGGCGAGGAGCTGCAGAAGAGGCTGCAGCCTCACAAGGATGTTCTCCAGAGTCTCCTCTCTTCTGACCAGGAGGCCTGAGCTGCAGGGACATAGGCAGGAGAGGGCACACTGTGAACTGCAGAGCTCTGCCTGGGTGCTGGCAGCTAAGAAGGGAGTGAGAGTAATGGGGATACCTGATAGTGCTGGCACCCTTCTCCCATGCCTGAGCCCTGCCCTCTGCACATTTGTGTTCCAGGGCTGGTGGTGCTGGGCTCCAACGGGGAGTATCCATACCTGGCACCCCGCGAGAGGGTGGAGGTGGTGAGCTGCGTTCGCCGGGCTCTGCCCAGGGGCCGCTTGCTGCTGGCTGGCTCGGGCTGTGAATGTGAGTGCCTGTGTGGGCGGCAGTGCAGCGGGCATGTGTCCCCCCTGGAGCAGTCCTCACCCCTCTGCCTCCTCCCCAGCCACCCAGGCCACCATCGAGCTGACGGTCAGCATGGCAGAGGCGGGGGCTGATGTGGCGCTGGTTGTGACACCCTGCTATTACCGGGGGGCCATGACCACTGCTGCCCTGGTCCATCACTACACAGAGGTGAGCCATGTCCAGTGCCTGCCAGCAACTGCAGCTGGGGCAGCAGGATAGGGAACGTGTCCACTGTGTCTCCAATCCACTCCAGCTACTGAGCTCTGCCTGGCTGCCTGCAGGTCGGCGATGCATCCCCCATCCCAGTGGTGCTCTACAGTGTCCCTGCCAACACTGGCCTGGACCTGCCCATGGAGGCTGTCATCACCTTGGCTCAGCACCCCAACATCATTGGGATCAAGGACAGCGGTGGGGACGTGAGTGGGGCAGGACTTTCCCAGGGTTCCTTACCACCAAACCTGGACCTAAGATGGGAATGGGGAACTGGGACTTGCAGCCCTTCCCTGGACCCCAGGGCTGCCAGCAGCAAGGGGGACTGGGCGATGCCTGCTCCAGGGCATAGCATGTCTCTCCCCAGATCACCCGCATGGGGCTGATGGTCCACAAGACAAGGCAGGAGGATTTCCAGGTGCTGGCAGGATCAGCCAGCTTCCTGCTTGGGAGCTATGCTGTGGGTAGGTGCAGCTGCCCATCCTGGGCTGGGGACACTGGCAGGGGGAGGCAGGTGAGGGACCGGGAGGTGCTGGCTAGGCACAGCATGCTGAGCTGGCTGCCAATGTGTCCTGGTGTCTCTAGGTGCCTCTGGGGGGGTGTGTGCCCTCGCCAATGTTCTGGGTGACCCATTGTGCCAGCTGGACCACCTGTGCCGCAAGGGCCAGTGGCAGGAGGCCCGTGACCTGCAGCACCGCCTCATTGAGCCCAACATGGCGGTGAGCAGGCGGAACCCCTGGGATACTGAGGGGAGAGGGTGCCAGGCCGTGACAGAGCCAGGGGGAGGCAAAGGATGGAAGTCCCTGGTGCTGCAGCTGGTGGAGGGCTGGTTCAGGTGGACAGGATGGCACAGCACCTGGCCAGCGAGCTGAGATAGGCTGGAGGTGAGAAGGTGGGAAATGCCAGCCCTACCATGTTAAGGAACAGCCTGTCCACTGGCACCAGGCACTGCCTGACCCTCCATGAGAGCCTTACTGGCTATTTATGGGCAGCAGTGTGTGTGTGGGGGAAGAGCTGCTCCTTCCTGGGCCCCTCATCCCACTGTGGAGTGGCCTGTCCCTGCTGCAGAGCCCAACGGGCCACAGAGCTCCTGTGTAGAGTCCTGTCTGGGTTTGCTCTGCACCCCTACCCCACAGTGGGCACTTCATAGGGTGCTGCAACCACCTCACACCTTGCCGGCCTTGCAGCCCCACAGGGGGAGGACAGGATGGTGAGCAAAGGAGGAGGGGCTGCACAGCAGAGCCCCCAGAGCATGCTGGCCCACGGGAGCCAGAAAGCCCCCATGCCCTCCCTCCCACAGGTCACCCGCCACTTCGGGATCCCAGGGCTGAAGAAGGCCATGGAGTGGTTTGGCTACTATGGGGGTCCCTGCCGTGCACCCTTGGCCCCTCTGAGCCCTGCCCAGGTTGAAGAGCTGAGGAGCACCTTCAGTGCCAATGGCTGGTTGTGAGGTGTTCTCCATCTGCCCCTTTCCACATCGGGAAGATACAGGAGTCAGGGACCCTGGGGATATGCTGGGGACACTGGGAGGCGGCCAGAAGGCTGCCCCTGTTACTCCTTCCTGTTGGACAGGGCTGCACTGGGCAGTGGTGGGTAGAGGGGGGCAACCCCAGGCCAGCCTGCATCCCTGCCAACCCCCAGGGTACTGTTGTCCTCACCTGGGAAGGGGTGGATCCTTGCGCCATGAATAAACTTGCCATCTCCTCTCTGTCTCTGCAGTCCTGTCTGTGCAAGGCACCCGTGCCATCCCTGCTCCCAGCAAAAACGACATGGCACAGGTGTTTGGCAACATGGTTTACTCAGCTGAGGCCCGTGCAGGCAGCAGCACAAGGCAGGGTCACAGCAAGGCACGGGACCCGGTGCAGGCAGAGACTGGCAGGGAGGGCATGGCCCCTGCAGCCCTGCACTGGGCAGTGAGGGCTGCTGGAACCCCTGTGCCACAGCCAGCCAGACCACACCGGGGGTGAAGGTGAGCATGCAGTGGGGAGATGAAGGATGCATGCGGGGGGCAAGATGGGGAACTGTGTGCCCCCTGCCTGCCCCTTCGCCATACCTCTATCCCCTCCCGCCCTGTCCAGGCCCCCTGCTCCAGCCCTGGCACCCCACACAGCCCTGCTCGTGTCCCTCAGTCCAGGCTGACCCTTCTCCTTGCTCACCACTGTACCAACCTCCACCAGCGTGCAGCAGACGTGCCAGGCTGGGCATTCCCCAGTCCCCTTCGGTGGGGATGCTGCTGCTGATGTCCCCAAGGCAGTGGGTGGGTGCACTGGCACAGGGATGAGGGGAACACAGCCCATTGGCTGGCCCTGAGAGCAGGCTAGGTTCTTTGGGGACACAATGTCACCCTACCCTGGGCATACAGGGGGATGGCCAGTCACCCAGAATACAGGGTACAGGCCACAGGGTGCCCGGGGTGTCCACCCTGCCTCCAGACCAGGGCAGCAAAGTGAGCCAGGAGCTGCCTCTCTGGGGGCACGTGGTTCAGTCAGCAGCTTCCAGCCAAGGCACCCTGGCAGTGGGGTCAGGGACCAGCCTCTACCCCCCTGCTCCATCCTCTGCAGCTGGCTAGAAGCCCTAGTGGTCCACAGTCTTCCTGGGGGGAAGAGGGGCCAAGCCCCTGTCACCCTGTCCTACTGCTCCAGCAGGTGCCAGGGCTACAGCCAGAAAGGAAAGGCACCACGGCTGCCCCAGGGCACTTGGGTGGAGAGCAGAGGGTTCCATCCCCTCCAGTGGCAGGGGCTTGGCAGGAGGACACTTGGAGGGGACGAAGGGCAGGGAGGCACCCAGCAGTGCCACATCCCTTCTCCAGGGTCAGCAGGGCCAGCCAGTGCCAAATAAGGGGGTCCCTGCTCTGGTGGGAGGGGATGCGGGACACCATCACGCTGTCAGGCTGTGGGCAGACTTGGAGGCGCCCTGGGCCCTCTGGATGATGGCCGTGCACTTCTCCCGCCGCAGCAGCTTGTTGTTCTCAAAGAAGCCCTCGTTGCGGGGCACGCCATGGGAGCCATCGGGGAAGGTTAGGAGACCTGGGGAAGGGAGGGAAGGGCTGGAAGTGAAGAGGCAGCGAGCCGCACCCACCCCAGATGGGGCCAGGGAAGGAGGGACGAAGTGGGAGATGCTGGAAGGGGCTGTGCTGAGCAGGGGCCGTGCAGATGCCTGCACCACGCCGCCACCACTCACCGAAGCCATACACGCGCCCGCCTTTGAACTCGCCCTCAAAGGTCATGTTGTCACAGCGGGTGAAGACTCCAACGCCATTGAACTTGCCCTGCACAAACTCCCCCTCGTACCTGTGTGGTAGGATCTCCTGAGGCAGCAGCTCCCCACGGCAAGCGGGAATGCCTGGGGAGGAGTGGGGTGCTCACCTGGAGCCATCAGAGAAGGTGAGGACGCCGCAGCCGTGGAAGAGCCCGTTCTCAAAGTGCCCCACATAAGTAGTGCCATCAGCAAATGTCAGCTGCCCGATGCCGTGCCTGCGACCTAGGTGAGAGCAGAAATGGGCAGCACTGGACAGAGGCAGGACCTGCCCCAGTGTGGAGCTGGGCAGAGCTGCGGGGTTTGCTTCTACCCCAGCACAGGTGGCACGGTCCCCTCCTGCCACATCTCACCTTCTTTCCACTCGCCGCGGTACTCCTCCCCATTGGAGTAGGTGAAGGAGCCTTTGGTGAGGGTCATGGCAACAGCCTCCGGCACAGCAGGACAAGAGCTGGCAGGGAGAGGCACAGAGAGCTGCTGGGCAGGGAGAGCAGCCTGGCTTGCCCAGAGCCCTCGCATCCTCTCGGCTGGCAGAGAGGCACCTGTCAGCCCTGGGGACAGCTCTGCTGGGGCACAGCGCAGATGAGGAGGTGACCCTAGGAGCATAGCTGCCCTGCCCCGGCTCTGAAACCCCAGCCGCCAGGTTCGGGTTGCTGCCCGCCCACTGCAGGGCTCAGAGAGATGTGAGCCCACGGGGGTCACAGCCCTGTGAAATGTGAGTGAGTGGCAGGAAGAGGAGTGAGGCAGGAACTGGCTGCCTCCAGCATGGCACTCCAGCAGAACCCCAGAGGTACTGCACTGTGCAGGCTCGGGCCAGGAGCCACTCTCAGCTTTGCTGGGCAGTCCCAGGTAGAAACAAGCGTTTTGGAGAGGAGATGCTTTCTGGACTGTGCTCAGTGGCAGCTCCTCAGGAGAGGGAACAGAAAGCTTGTGGGGTTTCCAGATCCAGCATGGCATGGGCACTCCTGGTTCACCCCCAGGGATGAGTGAACACCCCTCCTAAGAGGGACAGCAGAGATAGGATCCTGGGTTCAGGGCTTTGCTCGGCTACCCAGGGTTTGCAAACCTGCCTGCCAACAGCAAGCAGCCCCCGAAGCCCTGCACACCTCACAGAGCCCTGCCACGCAGCACAGCTCTCCCCAGCACACAGGGAAGGCATCAGCATGGAGACGGCTCCGCAGGTGGGCTGGGCGCTGCCTCTCCAGCAGCTGCCGGTGCAGCTCAGGCAGTGCCAGCAACGGGAAGGGGCTCCCCGCATCCAAACGGGGTCTATCGGCTTACACCCGGCTGCGCATCTCCCAAGAGATGGGTACTGAACCACGCGAACCAGCAGGACGCGGCACCCAGGACCACAACAGGAACTTGCCAGGGCTTTGTGTCCAGAGAAATGGCCCCAGCGAAGGCGAACAGCGACTGAACAGTGCTCTCTGCTGATGGGAGGGACCAGGAGCGCATCGCGGCTCCCAGCCCGCAGCCTGCCCAGCCATGCCAGGCGGAGGAGAGGATGCTGCTGCGGGCTGTGAACTCGGCCAGCATGGCCTGTGACACTTCACCCGGAGGACAGCACCCCACGAGCACTCCAGCCTGCCCAGCAGCCGGACGCGCCCGCGCTGGGCTCCCACCACCCAGAGCCTTGCACGTACCGTGCCCGCCGCAAGCAGGACAACGCGCCCAGCACAGCCCGAACCGCACAGGGGCCGAGGCGTGCACGACCCCGTTGAGCCACACACCTCCGGGCAAAGGCAGGGACATGCTGCCCGTGCCACGCACCCACGGGGGATGCGCGCACACCCCACCTGGGGAGCGTGTCCGGGGGCGTGACCGCGCCCACGGGTGATGCACCCGCACCGCGATGTAGCAATATCCCGCCGTGTCCCTGTCCCCACGGGTGATGCACCCATACCCCCGTGTGTTCGTGCACCCACACCCCGCCGTGTCCGTGCACCCCCGGCTGATGCACCCACACCCCGGTGCGTTCATGCACCCACGGCTGATACACGCACGCCCCACCACCGGGACACGCGTGGCGGTGCTCACGGGCCTGGTGCGTGCCCAGGAGCGGGGCGGGCGGGGCGGGCGGCGCAGGGACCCGCGGCCCGCGCTCACCTGGCTGCGCGCTGTCCGCCTACACCGCTCCCCACCACGTCCCGCCGAGGGGCGGCGGCCGCCACCGCCCCTGCCAGCACCCCGCCCCGCCGGGCGGTGTCACGCCGCCAGCGTCCATCCCCGCTCGCCGTTGGCTGTCTCCATGGCAACTACTAGCAACGCGGCTGCTCATTGGCCAGCTTCGCAGCACACCCTCGCCGGCCCCCATCTTTGTGTGGGGCAAGGAGCTCGCCACCGCGGGCGTGGCTGCAGAGGGACAGTGCCCTCGCCCTGCCGCCATCTTTGTGAAGGGCAGCAATGGGCACGGCTACGCCAGAGCATCCATCTTTGTATAGGGCACCGGCGCCAACCGCCACGGCGGGGCGCTACGGGG
>VYXC01005736.1:285392-325185 GCA_013397175.1 Platysteira castanea
GGAGGCGGGGCGGGGCGGGGAGGAGAGAGGCCCCGCGCGGGGAGGACCGCTAAGTGCCAGATGTTTGGCAACGGTCAGGGAGGAAGTCGCTGCCGGGGCCCTGAGTCCCGCCCGAGCCGCGCCGGAGCAGGCAGGGCCGCGCCATGGCCCGCACGGCTCCCCCGACAGTGCCGCCGCCCCCGGGGCCGCCGGCCCGTGGCTCCCTCAGCCTCCATCGCGCCTACCTGCGGAGCCCGCTGGGCCTGCTACGCCTGGGGCAGCTTGCGCTGGGCGCTGCCTTCTGGGTGACGGTAGCGGCTCATAAGTACGAGGGGGCGGCCCACTTCGCTCTGTTTGCCGCCGTCCTGGTCTGGCTCCTCACCCTGGCCATCTTCGGGTTGAGCCTGCTGGGGCGCTGGGAGCTGGTACCCTGGCTGGGCTCCCGCTGGCTCCTCACCAACCTGGTGCACGACCTGGCACTGGGTGTGGGGCTCTACGCAGCTGCCACTGGCATCATGGGTCACAAGGCCAAGCAGAGAAGCTTTTGCAACCTGCCGGGCTACAGCCAGCACTGCCTCTACAGTGCCTACCTGAGCGCCTCCATCTGCGGGGGCATCACTGCCTGCCTGTACCTCTTCTCCGGGCTCTATTGCCTGTCACGGCGTTGCCAGGACCAGCGAGACATCATCTGAGATCCCGTGCCACTTGGCTCCCCTTCTCAGCCACAGACAGAGCACAGCCCATCTTTGGGATGACATGACCCTGCCGCCCCATCCTCTCCTGACTGACTGCACTGCAATTCCTCCAGAGACTCCTGCACAGATGGATGGACAGACAGAAGCCTCCGCCGAGCATGGCTTCCCCTGCAACGCACCGAGACACCATGGACACCCAGCCACTGCACAGGCCCTTCTCCCACCCCTGGACAGACACAGGCTACTGCAAGTGGAAGGACCCAAATGGAGAGTCCCTAAGATGGATACCAATCTTTAGGAGCCCCCCTAGGACTCCAGGCAAACTCCCCTGCCCCTGGTCTTGCAGATGCTGCATGCTCAGGTGGGTGCTGACCTGTCCCAGGGGTAGAGGGGGACTGGCCTGGGGGAGCTGAGCTGGGGGCAGCAGTGCCTAGTGGAGTTGGATGGGCATAAACTCCCCCTGACCTGCAGGCAGCCCCTTCTTGCCATTCCAGCTGCATGGTGCCTCCACAGTTCCCTAAGGGAAGCTCTGAACTTGGCTTCCCCAGCCTGGGCCCTTCCTTTTGTCTGGCCTGAAAACATCCTTTATCTTAATGGAGCCCCAAAGGATTCAGTCCCTCCCTGACCTGCACTCTGGGCGTGTGGAGACACCCAGGTACTGCACAGCNATCCCCGCCCGCCTCCCGCTGCCGGGGCCAATCGGTGCAGAGGGGTGCGGCCGCGCCGTTTCGCTGAGGAGGCCACGTGGCGCGGGTGACGTCAACGGGCGGGGTGCGAGGCCCCGCCCCCGGGCGGGACCACCCCGCGCATCACTCCGCGGGGAATCCCGGATNGAGAGAGGCCCCGCGCGGGGAGGACCGCTAAGTGCCAGATGTTTGGCAACGGTCAGGGAGGAAGTCGCTGCCGGGGCCCTGAGTCCCGCCCGAGCCGCGCCGGAGCAGGCAGGGCCGCGCCATGGCCCGCACGGCTCCCCCGACAGTGCCGCCGCCCCCGGGGCCGCCGGCCCGTGGCTCCCTCAGCCTCCATCGCGCCTACCTGCGGAGCCCGCTGGGCCTGCTACGCCTGGGGCAGCTTGCGCTGGGCGCTGCCTTCTGGGTGACGGTAGCGGCTCATAAGTACGAGGGGGCGGCCCACTTCGCTCTGTTTGCCGCCGTCCTGGTCTGGCTCCTCACCCTGGCCATCTTCGGGTTGAGCCTGCTGGGGCGCTGGGAGCTGGTACCCTGGCTGGGCTCCCGCTGGCTCCTCACCAACCTGGTGCACGACCTGGCACTGGGTGTGGGGCTCTACGCAGCTGCCACTGGCATCATGGGTCACAAGGCCAAGCAGAGAAGCTTTTGCAACCTGCCGGGCTACAGCCAGCACTGCCTCTACAGTGCCTACCTGAGCGCCTCCATCTGCGGGGGCATCACTGCCTGCCTGTACCTCTTCTCCGGGCTCTATTGCCTGTCACGGCGTTGCCAGGACCAGCGAGACATCATCTGAGATCCCGTGCCACTTGGCTCCCCTTCTCAGCCACAGACAGAGCACAGCCCATCTTTGGGATGACATGACCCTGCCACCCCATCCTCTCCTGACTGACTGCACTGCAATTCCTCCAGAGACTCCTGCACAGATGGATGGACAGACAGAAGCCTCCGCCGAGCATGGCTTCCCCTGCAACGCACCGAGACACCATGGACACCCAGCCACTGCACAGGCCCTTCTCCCACCCCTGGACAGACACAGGCTACTGCAAGTGGAAGGACCCAAATGGAGAGTCCCTAAGATGGATACCAATCTTTAGGAGCCCCCCTAGGACTCCAGGCAAACTCCCCTGCCCCTGGTCTTGCAGATGCTGCATGCTCAGGTGGGTGCTGACCTGTCCCTGGGGTAGAGGGGGACTGGCCTGGGGGAGCTGAGCTGGGGGCAGCAGTGCCTAGTGGAGTTGGATGGGCATAAACTCCCCCTGACCTGCAGGCAGCCCCTTCTTGCCATTCCAGCTGCATGGTGCCTCCACAGTTCCTTAAGGGAAGCTCTGAACTTGGCTTCCCCAGCCTGGGCCCTTCCTTTTGTCTGGCCTGAAAACATCCTTTATCTTAATGGAGCCCCAAAGGATTCAGTCCCTCCCTGACCTGCACTCTGGGCGTGTGGAGACACCCAGGTACTGCACAGCCAGATCCAGCATCACCCCAGTCCAGTCTGGGGATTGAGCAGGGCAGCAAGGCCTCCATTGCTGCGGGGTGAAGGACAAGCGGAGCTGTAATCTGGTCTGTGACCCTGGGCAGGGGATAAATTCCTCCAGCCTTGGAGTTTGTACAGTCCTGGGATGGGGCCATGTGCCCCTGGGGTTGAGGGGAGCCAGTCATGGGGTTGTTCTCTCCTCCTGCTCTCCTGCAGAGTCATTTGTGGCTCCAAGCCACCCAGAGCCACTGAACCAGCCCTGGGGCCAGGCTACTCCAAAAAGGACAAAAACAGCTGATGGTTCTGGAGACCAGCCTGCAGCCCTGCCTGTCTCTGCCGCACTTGGTTTATCAGCCTGGAAAATTCTCATCTCTGGACTCTCTGGGACTGGGCAGTGGCTGGAGACTGTGGTGAGGTGGAGGGGAAGGGTGAGCATTGCAGCATGGCAGTGCTAGACTGTGCTGGCACTCTGGCCATGGGGGAGCCGGGGCCAGGCACTGTGGGAGCACAGCCTATCTTGGAGAACAGAAGAGGACACTGGCACTGGAGCCAGCCCAGCCCTGGATCAGCCTCCACAACCCACCAGGTGCCAAGCCCTGACGAGGCCATGTAGAGCTGACTAGAGAAATGGGCAGCCAGAGACAGAATTTCTGGAGCAGCACCACACTAGGGCTGCCCCGCCACAAGCCCTCCTCACCCTGCCTGGAGGCAGGTCCTCTCTATTTGTCCCAGTGCGAGGAAGGGTCTACTTCAGTCTCTGTGTAGACTCAGATCAGTGAGATGGCAGCAGCTGGCCACAGCTGGCTGTTGCCTGGGGTTCCCTGGAGCCTTTTTTGAGGTAGAAAGCAGCAACCATGATTCCCCTAGGGCTTGAAGGGGTCTGGGATTGGTACTGGGTCACCACTTCCATCATGATGTGCTGTCCCAGTGGATACCCCATCATGCTCAGGGGCCCTGCTAACCCCTGGGCCATGTACCCCTTCCCTGGGTGGGATGTGCTCTCTTTGCCCTGTGTCAAGGCTGGTCCCTGACACCGCCTGCCTCTGCCTACTCTGATGCAGCCCTTGGGCCAGGCTGTCCAAAATGCCTTCGGTGCTTCTGCCACCACAAGTGCCTTTCCCTGGCTTTCTGCAGCCCTGTCTGTCACACCAGCTCTATCCCCCTGCAGCCTCCTTTCAAGTGCCAATGGATTCACCTTCCAAATAAAGCAATGTTGGCGCTCACTGGGTGTCTGGGGCTTTGTGCTGGGGCTGGAACCTGCTGGATATGAGGTCTGAGCTGAGTTCACACTCAGCTCTGTAGCCCTGCGCCCTGGGGCCTCTGCTTGGAGCCTCTGGCCATGGTCACGAAGTCCTGTGGTGCTCTGGGGTCACAGGCAGGCTCCCTGGTGCTGAGCAACTGCTCCTGCTGGAGAGGCTTAAGCCTCTGCCCTTGGGGTCAGGGACTATCCCTGGCCCTGCTGCCTGTCCTGAGACAGGGCACAGCCTGATGCTTACATGGGGCTCCTGACAGAGCAGAGGGAGGCCAAGTCCCCAGGGCTCTATGACTGTGGGATGCATTGAGGACAGGATGTAGTTGCATTCCTAAGGGCCTTGTCACTCCATGCTGAAAGGGCCTCTGTCCCGGGGCCGGGACACTGCTGGGCAGTCATGTGCCCTGTTCATGGCCCTTCGTGGGTCAGGGGCCAGTGGAGGGCTGCCAGCATCTCCCAGGACTGGCTCCAGCTCTGGGATGCACTCTTGGGACAGGGTTGAGTCTTGGACCTGGACCCGCAGCTGTGGTGTCACTGGATCCCCAGCCTTTTGCCCATGGGACACGCCCTGTTCATCAGAGGCTGCAGGCAGCTGGCAGCAGCATTGAGCCCTCATTGTCCAAGAGCCAGCATAGGGTAATAACAAGGTTATAACTTTTGGCATCAGACGAAGCCCAGGATCCCCAGAGCATCGCAGGGAGTCAGCATCCCCTGCTCTACTGCAAGCAGCTTTCAGCACAGCCCATGGTGCCCGGAGCGGTGCGAGCAGGGCCACAGGCTGCTGGGCAGGGCAGTGCCAGTGCACCCAGGGCTGGGCTGCTTTGGGGGCATGGAGGGGGAGCGAATGAGTTGCCAGCCAGGCTCACAGGCCCGTGAAGAACCTGCTGGTCCCTTCCAGGGACTCCGGGTGTGCGGCTGCTCTCTGGTCTCGCCTCGGGGAGAGGTGGTCCAGCAACGGGCTCATGGGGACTAACCCACCGTACCCCNCACGGCGCGCCCGGCCGCGTCACGGGAGCGCGCGGCGGCGTCGGGCCGAGTGCGGCCGGGCCGCTCTGCTCCCACTCTCGGTCCCGGTCCCGGTCCNGCCCTCATTGTCCAAGAGCCAGCATAGGGTAATAACAAGGTTATAACTTTTGGCATCAGACGAAGCCCAGGATCCCCAGAGCATCGCAGGGAGTCAGCATCCCCTGCTCTACTGCAAGCAGCTTTCAGCACAGCCCATGGTGCCCGGAGCGGTGCGAGCAGGGCCACAGGCTGCTGGGCAGGGCAGTGCCAGTGCACCCAGGGCTGGGCTGCTTTGGGGGCATGGAGGGGGAGCGAATGAGTTGCCAGCCAGGCTCACAGGCCCGTGAAGAACCTGCTGGTCCCTTCCAGGGACTCCGGGTGTGCGGCTGCTCTCTGGTCTCGCCTCGGGGAGAGGTGGTCCAGCAACGGGCTCATGGGGACTAACCCACCGTACCCCACACAGCTGGATGCAGGCCATGCAAAGACCCAGACTGAGACTGAGCTCTGAACCAGGATTAGACCCGGAGCAGTGCCCAGCCCTGGACTAGGACCGGATAAAGGCTGTGCCTGAGCCCTACACCAGAGCAGACCCGAATCGGGACAGGGCCGAACCCCGTGTCTAGACCGGGCCCAGACCTCGAGCCTCACGCCCAGAGCGGCCGCAGNGAGCCGCTGCGGGACGCTGCCGAGGGTGTCCGCTCCCTCCTCCGGTGGGTGCGGGCTGGGCCGGGATTGAGACCGAGACCGTCCCCGGGGTCTCATGTCCCTTGCCTTTCCCCCTCTCGGCAGGTGGCAGCGGCCTGTGTGCTCTCTCCTGGTCTGCCTCGGCCTCAACTTCCTCCTGCTCACCCTCGGCCAAGGTGCGTGTCGGGGGTCAGGGCTGGTCCCCTTCCCGGACCCTCCGGGCTGACGCTGTCCCGCCTCTTCCAGCTGCCTGGTACTCGGTGCTCGCCCTGCTGGTGGCGGTGCCGGCCCTGCTGGGTTACCTGCAAGAGACGTGCCGGGCCCGGCCCTCGGAGCCGGAGCTGGTGCGCAGGAGGTACCACAGCATCCGCAGGGAGGATCTGCGCAAGGTGCAGCTCTCGCGGCAGGAGGCCATCGCCCAGGTCAAGAGCTTGTGAGTCCCCGGGGCCGCTGGGACTGTGGGGGCCTCTGCAGCCAGAAAGGCTTCTCGGAGGCTCTGGGGGGCTCCTGCCAGTTTGGCCAGCGTAACCCATGTGAATGTGGGAGAACGAGGGTGTGTGTTTGTGGGGCTTTTTTGTGACTGTCTCATTTGCAGCCTGATCCAGCTGGAGGGGTTTCTGAGCGGGATGTGCTGCAGCTGTGAGGCAGTGTACCGTGTGCTGTACTGGGAGAACCCCACTGTCTCTTCCCAGTGAGTAGTACTGGGTCAGGCACCCTGTGGTGGGCTTGGTGGGGAGAGGGGCTCAGCCAGGCCTGCGGCGCTGTTTTTGGTTTGTTTGGTACTTGGAGAGAACAGGTGGAACACCAGGTGAAGGAAGGGGTTTTATGCTGTCATGTGAGTTGCTCTGACTTGACCACAGTATCCCGCTGCTTTCCACAGGTTTTATGGGGCACTATTGGGCACTATCTGTGTCCTCTACCTGCTGCCCGTCTGCTGGGTCCTGGCCATCCTCAACAGCACCCTCTTCCTGGGCAACACCCAGTTCTACCAAGGTATGAGACCTGCCTGGAAGTGTACGCTGTAGGATGGGTTGGGGAAAGGCCCTCTGAAGCCAGGGATCCTGCCCTGGACCACTCCCTCACGTGAGCCCACTGTCCTGTGTCAGGCTCCACCATAGACCCTGAACCCCTCTGAAGGCAACAATGTCCTAGGGGTGGTGCTCAGCAGGCCAGGGTGGTTGGTGTGGTCCCAGGGCTCAGCTGGAGGTGAGAGTCTCTCCTGATGTGTGTCCCAGCCCAGGTGCTGTTTCCTTCTCTTCTCTTCTCTGTGGTGTGGCAAACCAGGATCTGTCAGTGCAAGCTGTGTGTGAGCATCTCCACCCCTCTCAATCCCTGACCCTGCTCTTCAGGACTTGAAACACATTCAGTGCCTGTGGCAGTGTATGACGCAGGCTTGAAAACGTGCCATTGGAAGGGAGAGGAGCCCTCTTCTGTGGCTTATGCTGGAGGCGTGTTGGATGTGTCTGAGCTGTGATGTTGGCCCCTGCTGTTCCCTGTCATGAGCTGGGGCAGGTGGTGGCGGGGTTCCTTTCTGCCCTAACTTTGATGTGTGAGCAGAGGAGGGCTCGGGACATCTGATGGGTGAATGATAGGTGTCAATGCCCCACCTTGAGCCCTGGAGATCAGGTCTTGCAGCTGGCTTTTGTGTGGTGTGACTGGGAGTAGGGAAATGCCACACTACTCCAGCTGTATTCCCTTCTTAACCAGTGATAATGGAGCTCAAGGCCTCCATCGAGCAGTGTGTGGGCTCCAAACCCCTCGAGAGCACTCCAGAGGCTGCTGAACCCCTACCACCAGCTGCTGCCCCAGATCGGACGCCCACCCCCACCAGTGCAGAGGTGAGATAGGGGCAGGACTGGTAATTGTGGGGTGGGAGCTGCAGAGCCAGCCCCTAGGTCTGACCATGCCTTTGTCCTTCTACACACAAACTTCTTCCAGCTGTCAGTTTTGCTGGAAGCTTGTGAGCCACTCCCAGTTTACTGGGATGCTGCTCTCTGCCCTGGAGGCTTAGCTCAATCCTTTTGCTACACGTAAGGATGTGGTCTGAGGGGGCAGGGACTCACCTCATCTTCTGACACTTGTGTCATCTGTGGGGCTGCCTGGGGCCAGATCCACTGTCCTGGAACCTGCTCAGAAATGTGGGGCCACCTTTGGACAGAGGCAGGGGAACAGCAAGACTAGCTTTGTGAATCTCTTGTAGGACCTTACCCCTGGCAGTGTGGAGGAAGCAGAGGAAGCAGAACCTGATGAAGAGTTCAAAGATGCTATTGAGGTTTGAGGCTGGTTGGGGTGGGCTGCACCTGCAGGGCAGCTGAGGTGGGAAAGGGACAAAGGCCTTGTTGGGCCAACTGGGTGCTCAGGGAGGGTGACTATGGGGCTGGGTGCCTCTGACTCTGTCTACTCACTCTCCTCTCTGTCCCATGCTGCGGGAAAAGGAGAACCAGCTGCTGGTCATGGTGAGTACTGCCATGCCAGGGTGTGGCATCTCCTCCCAGCTGGAGCTTTGCCTGGTTTGTGAGTGGCTTGTAGAAATGCCAGGTGGAGCACACTGCTTGTTGGGTTCCTGCCTCTGGCATGGGCTGCCCTGCAGCCCTCTGTGTGCCCCCAGCCACCCCGCTGTGCTCAGCTGGCTCTGCTCTCTGCAGGAGGATGATGAGAGCTCTCAGTGCTCAGCAGATTTTGACCTCAGCCTCCCAGACAATGGTTTTATGAGCAAAAATGAGGTGATCCGCAGCAAGGTGTCACGCCTGACTGAGCGCCTGCGCAAGCGCTACCCCAGCAACAACTTTGGTGAGTTTGGGAGCAGGTGCTTCTTGGGGGAGCTCAGCAGCATGGGGTCTGTGCTACTTCCAGTGGTGACCATAGGACTGGGAGTGAAGAGGGTGGTGTGGTACCTGCTAGGGCTGTGCTGACACCTCCGATGGCCTTTTCCACTCCATGGGGAGGATGGTCCCAGCACTCCTAGGAAGGGCAAGGATGGGAAGGTGCAGCAATGTCATCTCTGAGCTGAGCCTTTACAACAGCTGTGGATGTTCTTGTGCCGTTTGCAGCCCCAGGCAGCAGAGCCCTGCCTGACCTCTGCTCTCTTTCTTCCAGGGAACTGCACAGGCTGTGCCGCCACCTTCTCTGTGCTCAAGAAGAGGGTGAGTCTTCGGCTTCTGCTCCAGCTTGCTGTCTGCACCTGGGGCAGAGGTGTTGCTTATGTCTGACTTGCCTCAGCTTTCTCCAGTTGCTCAGGTGTCTGGCCTCGGTCACAGCCCAGATGACCTCAGCTAAATGTTGGGTGTTCTCACATGCCTTGTGGTATCAGGGATCTCGTGTGTTGTGGAGCATTTGTCCATTTATTCCTTTGGAAGCTGCCTCAGGCCAAACCCACATGTGTTATTGTAGAAGGTACCTGCTCTGTGCCCTAGTTTAGTCCATTTCCTGTGCTCTTTCTGTTGATGCAGAGCATGGGTCTGCTAGTGGGAATGACCTGTTGCCTTATCTGAGCCCTGCATGTGATGCTCGGCACACAGTCCCTGGGCAGTTCTCAGAAGGAGGTGTAGATTTTTGGCCCCTTTCACTTACTCCTTGGTTACTCTGATACACATCTGGGGCTCACCTCCATGTTTCTCCACAGCGGAGCTGCAGTAACTGTGGGAACAGCTTCTGCTCCAGGTGTTGTTCCTTCAAAGTCCCCAAGGCCGTGATGGGAGCCACAGGTGAGTTGTAAGGTGGAGGAGGGAAGAGCTCCTGCTTTTACCTCTTCTGTCTGCTGAGGCATTTGCCCCAGCCCTGGTGGGGAGGGGGGACAGGACATGCCCAGCACAACCTGGCTTGGGACAGAGCAGTGATGAATTTCCAGCTCTGGAAGCAGCTTTGTGGCTGGGGTCCCTAGGCCATGGTGGGAGAGTGGGCGCATCTCTGACATCTGCTTTCCTTTCCAGCCCCGGAGGCTCAGAAGGAGACAGTGTTCGTGTGTGCTCTCTGCAACCAGGTGCTCATCAAGTGATGAGACAGGCCCAGCCAGCTCCTGTGTCCTGCGCTGCGACACCTGGGACAGCAGGCAGGCACCCTTGCCACTGGGAGCCTGGACTGTTTGGATCCCAGCATGGCATTCCCCTGCCAGAGGACGCTTGTACTTGTGCTCCTCCTGCCAGGCTGGATGGACCAGCCGTCCTTGCCATGCACCAGCTGGGTCCCTGTGGTGGAGCACTGCCCACGGCCGTGCCCCATCCCTGCAGCTGCTCCAAGCCCTGCGTGCTCTCTGGCACCTGCTGTGCCCTGCCACGTGCTTGCCCAGGCCCTTTGGCCTGGCTCAGTGATGGAAGAGCCATCCTTCCTACTCGTGATCCTGCCTTCGCCTCCTGGGTGGGGCAGAACAACCTCAGGGCTCTGTCTCTACCTTTCCCAGCACTGTGCTATAAGTGACTGTATTTTTGGGATCAAGTCAGAGCTCCTCCTGCATCCCGTGGGGTCTAGACTAGCTAGGTCTTTTCATCCTGGCTCTGCTGAGACTCTGCTAGTCACTCCTGTGCTCCTCAGCCTCACTGCCTGCAGATTTAGTCTTTTACCCCCGAATTTGGCTGTAGCCCAGAGGAGGAAAGAGAAGGAGTGTGGGTTGGGCTGTGTGGCTGGATTTCCAGTGTGAGAAAAGGCAGGAGTTGGTGCTGCTCTGTGCACTTAGTGACTGCTGCTTTCTACTACAGATTAATATATAATTGCATATAGAGAATGACCAATAAATCTTTTGTCCTCAGCTGGCTCTTGTGTCATCCCAGTGAAAGCTGTCCCAGGTCACTCTGACACCTCTGTGGCCTTGGCCTTGCTGTCCTGCGAGTGCTCCTGGAGAAATCGTGTGTCTGTGCCACCAGCTCTCTGTGCTTTACTGTAATTCCCATCTTCTGTCCTGCTGTAGCCTTGTTTGCCCCCTGCTCAGAGCTGCGTGCAGCTGCCTGTCAGCTGTGCCAGGGCTGGATCCTGCTGGGCTGGAGCCAAGGAGCACCTCAGCTCTGACAGGAGCTGCTGAGCTTCCTCTGCCTCCCGTGGCTGCTCCTTCCCTTGCCCTCCCCGGGCCGTGGTCCCGCCAGCTGCCTGTGTGCACAAGGATGACCTTTCCTTGTGTGAACAGCAAAGCTCCCAGCTATCCCAGGAATGTGACCCTGGCTTGCTGTGCAGCTGGGAACAGCCATGGCCTGGGTCCCTGCCAGCCAGCTGCAGCTTCCCCCAAGCCAGGGAATCTGGGGGGCCAGTGCTCTTGGGCTGGCATTGCCCAGTGCCCACTAGGCTGTGACACCCACCAGTCTGAGAAGTTACTGGAGCCCAGACTTCGCTGCAGGCCCTACATCCCACCGGTGTGGGAGCTCCTATGGTGCAAGCAGCCTAAACTCTCATCTTGGCTGTGGGCTCATAAATTCCTTCACATGGAAATCTGGGGAAAAGCTGGACTTGGCATTTGATAATGAGGGTGTCTGGGTTGTGCTGGGTGTGCAGGGGACTGAGCAGAGGGCTGAGCAGTTAAGTGGAGGCAGTGGAGCAGCTGTAACATTGGGGAGGGGGCTGTGTAGACCCAAGAGCCGTGGGTGTGTTTGTGAGGGTGTCTGCAATGGGATGATCACTGGGCTGTGAGGGGCTGGGAGGGGCGCGCTTGTTCAGACAGCCAACAGTGGGAGGCAGAGGAGCCACTTATATTTCCAGAGAAAACACTTGGAGCAATGAGCACGACAGCCATGTATGTCTGAACACTCTCTGGGAAGATGCTAATGACACAGAATGCAGAGGGCTACAGATAAACTTAGGCTGTGGGAGATGGGGTTTTATTTATGCTTTTTAAGTTGTGCAGTAAAATGTCATAATTGACAGTGTTTATTCCTATGGAAGTGTGCTCAGCAGTCAAGCTCTGAACATACCTTATAATAATATTTGAATTTTTTCCCCATTTTTTTCCCCAGTGGCCAGGGAGCAAGGTGGAGGCAGTAAGTGCCTGCTCCTGGTGCGAGGCTGGGGCAGGGGCTGGCTGCCCCATGTTCCTGGCTGGCTGTGGGGCAGGGTCACAGGCACCTCTACCTGGCCAGAGCAGGAGATTTGGGGCTCTGGAGGCTGACCAGTGGGGCCAAGGCCATGCCCAAGGAGGGCAGAGGGAGAAGAGGTCAACTCAGAGCAGGGCAGGTGCCCAGTGCTCTTGTTAGCCAGAAGAGGGTGGGTGCAGACATCCTGCAGCCTCAATTTTCCTCTTGTGCCAGGAGGCTCCCTGGGGCCAGGCCAGCTCCGAAGAGAAGACGCAGTGTCAGGCAGCCAGGCACTGGGTAAATATCCTGGCGGCCACCTTCGGGCCCCCCTCACCCTTTGGGATGGGTGGATACAAATAAGCACTGGGTAAACACGACTGGGTCGTTCAGGCTGCCCCCCTGCCAGCTGGGACTGGGGGGCAGCTGGGGCAGTGCAGCTGAGCTAAGGGACAGTGCCCTGCTGCCATCTGAGGGGCTGGGCTGAGGGCTGCCCTGGTCCTTGGGCTCTTGAAGGGCCCTGGTTAGTGCAGGTGGGTGGCCCTAGGAATCTGTTCAGAGGAGGCTAGGGCGTGTGGCATGGGAGGTCTGGCAGCCGAGCAGGGCTGGCAGGGAGCTGCAGACAGGGTTTTCAGATGAAACGGTGTGGGGAGGACAGGGTTGGAGGCTGCCTGGTCCGGTATCTGCCCCCTACGATGCTCAGTGCCAGGCTTCTCACAAGTGTTGCAAGCTCCCAGACCATGGATTTATCCCCTGGGGTGACAAAGGAAGAAACTTCCCTGGCAGAAGTTCCCAGTAAGATCCAGCTGTGGGGCTCCAGCAGCAGTGATGGCCTTGTCCCCTCATCCTACTCCTCTCAATGCCCTCCCAAGCCCCCTGTAGTGGCAGGGGTGCCTGAGTTTCCAGTGATGCCTGTGGCCATTAGGAACCACACCTCTTGGCTTGGCTGGACTGCCCAGGTTCAGGCTCTGGCCACAGCACCTGGAGTGGGACTAGAGCCAGATCCTGGGGTGCCTCTCTCCCTCAGGCTGCCTCACTCGGCAGGACTGGGACCCCCCTCCCATTCTTCTGGGGTCCATGAGGGAGCCCCAAGGGGCTCTTACCCATGAACTGCAGTGAGCTGCACACAGATTTCTCTGAGGTGGAATAATTTACTGTGGTGTGGATGGGCAAGGGGGGCGTGGGCTGGGTCACAGCAGAGGTGTGTGCGAGGGATGCAGCAGGGCTGGTCTGGGGGGCTTGGAGATGGACCCCCCTCACACACTGAGCCATGTGGAATGGGAAGTGAGGGAGCCCAGGAAGGGGCTGTGCTGGTCCGGGCACTTAGTCTTGAGGGGGACAGTCTGTGGGGACAGAGGGGGCAGGAGGGACTTGCCTGGGCTGGGCAAGGTCTTTGTGAAGGTGAGATAATCCAGGGCTGGGTGTGAGCTCCAGGTGAGGGCATGAGTTGGTGGGTTGGAATAGGGACTGGGGGGCTGAGTGTCTGGGGCACATCATGAGGGATCTGGGCAAAGGACATGGGTGCAGGGGAGGGGTCCCAGGTGTAGCCAAGAGGGCCAAGCAGGGATCCTAAATGAAAGGAAGGGTCTCTGGGCTTCTGGATGGGGAACCTGGGAGTAGACAAGGGTCTCCGGTGCGCACCAAGGCTTACAAGCATGCAGAACAAGGGTTCTGGGTCCAGACTAAGCTCCTGGACAGGGTCAAGGGTCCTGGGAGCAGAGCAGGGGTCTCAGGAGGAGGCAGGGGTCCTGGCTGGGGATCAGGGCTCCCACAAATGCAGCAAGGAATCCTGTGGGTGCAGAACCAGGTTCTGGGGCAAAACCAAGGGGCTGAGGTGAGCAGAGGCGGGGTCCTGGGGTGCAGCCAGGGAGGCCGGGGGTGTGATCTTGGGCCAGTGCAGGAGTCCTGGGAAAGGTCAGGGTGGGCAACACCCTAGTGCTGCCCAGCCCCATAGAGCAGGGGGTGGTAGAGGGGGCAAGGGTAGGAGAACATGAACTTGACTGCAAACTTCATCTCCTTGTTGTGCTTCTGCCAAGGGTAGATGGCCAGGAGGAGCAGGCGGCCGCCTACCTTGCGGCCCATGACCAGGAAGCTGCCACTGAGGCTGTCAAGCTGGGGGCAGGGGCAGGTACCCGCGTTCCTCATGTGCAACACCATCTTCTTGGTGTCCTTGCGCTTCAGCGGGCCCAGTTTCAGCACCTTCTTCTTCTGGGCAGCCACCAGCCGCCGCTCCCCGTTCTCCTCCGTCATCTCCTTGATGCGCATTTTCACCACTGTGTGGGGCAGCCGTGGGGCACGGTTGGGGGAGGGGAGCACTGCTGGGGTGCTGGGGAGGGGAGGGTCTAGGCCAGGCACCTGTGCAGGACAGGGTGCAGCCCATGCCTGGGGTGGGTCTCTGGGGAGTTACTATGTGGGGAGGCGAAAGGGGTTGTTGGAGGGGGTCCAACAGAGGCCCCCAGTGACCCTCCCAAGTGTCCCATTCTGTCTATCCCCCCACTAATGTCTTCTCCTGTGGTGCACCCATCCCATGCACGAAGGGTCCAAGGGAATGGCTCAGGGGTCTCCCATGGGGCTGTCCCCATACCACCCCACCCTCTGGCCAACTCCCACCGCAGCTGTCACACCTAGGGGAGGCAGACCCTTGTCCAGGGGGGTGGGGAAGAAGACCCCAGCACTCACCAAAGTCACTGGAGCACATCTGCTCCATCATGCCATCTGCCTTGTGCTCCATCTCACACTGGGTGCAGATCTTGGACACTGCAGTGAGAGACCATTCACTGTCACAGCTTCCTGCTGCTGATACTTGTCACCTGGGCCAGCTCCTCGGGGACATGCTGGGGAGAGCCCCAGCAGCTCCTCTGCTCCCTAGGTAGCTGTGCTGGTGTGATGCAGGGAGGCACAGAGCACCTCACCGGCCAGGGTCATCCCCCAGGAGGGGAAGAGCTATGGGGACACCCTCCCCTCAGATGCTGGCACTCTGAAGCACAGCAACAGCAAGGGTGGCCCCAGCCTAAAGGCTGTCACAGCCCTGATCCTGACCCTGGGCTGCCTTTGGGTGATGCCCCCTCTCCTGCCTGAGGGGACAGCCACCCTGCAGCAGCAGCGCGGGGCCGAGACCCGCAGGTGCAGCTTGCTCTTTGCTGCTGACATGGGACCCAGTGGGAGGAGAGGGACACAGCACCGTGGTGGATCTGCCAGTGGCTCCCACCTCATCCCACGTTCCCGGGACAGCTCAGTGCAGGCAGCTGGGAGCCCAGCGTTCCTGGGCTATGAGTGGTGCCCAGACAAAGCTGATACTGTGCCCACTCCTGACAGAGAGTCCTGGGCCACCACCAGTGTCCTGGGCTGTGCTTTGAGGGGTGAAGAGATGCGTGTGCAGGGGCTCCACATGCATTCCCATCCCATTACAGTACCCTTCCCACTTACCTGGTGGCGGCGTGGCTTTGCTGTTCCCAAACTGGACGGCGATGCAGAGCTCGTGGTCAGAGGGGAACTTGCCACAGTGCAGCATTTCAGGCCAGGGGAAGCCATAGGACTCCATGACAGGTGCGCAGGAGTCCCGTACCACCTCACAGAGGGAGCGGCAGGGGTAGACGGGCCGGTCAAGGCAGACAGGGGCGAAGAGGGAGCACAGGAAGAGCTGGGTGTCGGTGTGGCACTGCTTGGCGAGCAGGGGCACCCAGCTGCCAGCCTGCTGCTTGGCTTCGGCCATGGTCTCGTGCTCCAGCAGGTTGGGCAGCCGCATTCGCTTGTAGCCCACGTCGCGGCAGAGCTGCATGTCGGGCGGGATGTCGAGGCACTGCGGCTCCCGCCCGTAGAAGCGCCCGTGGGGCAGGCTCTCGGGCTGCCACCCGTAGTAGTCGTAGTGCTGCCCGCCGCCCAGGGACCCTGCCAGCGCCAGCGACAGGGCCAGCAGCGCCGTGCCCCGGGACCCCGGGGGGCTGCCCGCCCGCAGCATCGCCGCTGCCCGCCTGCCGCTGCCGGCCGCGGCTGCCGAGCGGGACGGGCGCGGGGCTCGGCACCCTGCCTGCTCCCTTAGCGCCTCCCACGCTCGCTGCCCTTTCTAAGGAGGTTGGAGACCTCCCCGGCAGCCAATCTGCTCTGCCTGCCGGGCCCCCCGGGGCTGGCCCCCGGCTCCCCCTAGTCTGCTCACGCCGCTGCCACCTCCCTCCCTCCCTGGCGCGTGGTGCTCCATGCCCCTCGCCCTCCCAGGAAGCCCCGCTGCATGCACACTCCCAGCCCACCCCGGCTCTGTGTGCCCCTGGGGTGATGCTTTCTAGAAGGGCTGGCTCGCCTGTCCCATGGCGATGTGTTGTTGCCCCCGTTTTTCACCAGTCCCATTGCCCCCACCCCACCTGGCACCCCAGAGGCATGCTCTACCATGGGGCAGGGGACCCTGTTTCCTACCCTGTGCCACCCCATTCCCCGCTCTTTTCTCCCAAGACAATATGCTTGGGGTGCTGGGGTTTAAGGAAGAGGACACCCTGGAAGCTTCATGCTACAGCCCTGGGAGGGCTGGTGTACCCAGGTGCCAGGAGTGCCATCAGTGCCAAGGTGATGCCGTGGGCATGGGACCCTTATTCCTTACGGATGGCTCTGCTAGCATGCACCTTGGGCAGTCCATGGTCTGCTGGCACAGGCACAGCTGGGATTACACCTTCCAGCAAAGGGCTTGCACCCAGGCTCTGCCAGTGCTCAGGCTGTGGGCAAAACTAGAGCCCAAATGGTGTGAGGGTCCTGCTGGGACAACATTCCCCCATTCCCTTGGAGATGAGGGGTGCAAGGCTTAAGACCCCATTAGAAACCCATTTGTCTGCCGGGGTTATCTGGGGCACCCCTCCCTTTCCCATGATTGATGCCCCTGCCTGGCCAACGGGCTTTGGGCTGCCGCTGGCCCCTGCCCACCGGATAAGGCAGCTCTGTTAATGGGCGGTAGAGCAAACAGTCCAGTGCAGGCAGTGATAGCAGCTGCTCTTTGCCCTGGGCTGGGGGCAGGGACTGTCCCCCAGCCCTGGTGGGGTCCATCTGCTTCGGGCAATGCTGGGAACCTCAGCTGCACAACCTGCCCTTACGTGTAGCCTGCCTGCCCTGCCCATGCGCTCTGTGCTGGGCTCAGCACCCATCACTGCATCACCCAGTGATGCTTGCTCCAGCCCGAGGGTGGGCTAGGTTCATCCTACCCCAGGCAAGCTGCAGAGATGGCACCATTAATGTGTAACTCCCAGGGAGCCCGATAAGATACAGCAGCCTTTATCAGGGCTGCCTGGTAGCAGGAGGGAGGGTGATGGAGGCATCAGGCTGTCACAGCAGGAGTAAGATTGTCTGGAGATAAATGCTGATAGAAAATAGCTAATCCGTGATGGATGGGTTTGGACAGGGTGTAATTGCCTTGGGAGCTGGGCTGGGAAGGGGCTGGTGAGGCCTGGGAGCAGGAGTGGGGAGGTGGAGGCAGGGGGAGGCTGGGTGTGCAGGTTGGAGCTGCCGGCGTGCAGATGCCGAGCACAGTCATGGGTGTGCCATGTCCCTGGGCTGTTCCCGTGGCACTGCCAGCGCTGTCCTGCTCTTGACCGTGGACCTGCTCCTGGCTCTTAGCCTGCCCCATCCCACAGCCCAGTCTGGTGTCTACATCCCCAGTCTCTCCCAGGAAAGTGTTGGGGGTACTGAGCACTCTGTGCCAGCTGGCACCCCACCAGATGCAGGTGAGGGGGCTGGCGAGGCTGGGGCTGAGCAAGGGTCTCCCTGCCAGCTGGCCCAGTCCCTTCGTCTGTCATGATGCCTTCATTAGAGCCCTGAGTCACCTCCCGGCCATGCGGCGGGGAGCAGGGAGGCCCCAGAAGAGCGGTGTCTGCCCCTTGCTCCCCGCCGTGGGGTGTCCTGGCAGCCATATCTCCGAGCTGAGACTGTGCCTCTGCTCTGGGGAGTATTGCTGCACTCGCATTGCTTTCTTAACCCTTTCCCACCCAGGATGCCTCAGGGAAGGTAGATCTGGGCTGTACCCCAGAGAAGGGGATGGACCCGAGACAGCTGGAGCCGGCACCCTTCCCTGCGTCTTGTCTGCGCGGGCTGCTCCAGTGCCCACATCCCCGTTCTGCACCCATGCAACTGTCCGAGCGACTGACACTTGCTCCTGTCACTCCAGAAAGCTGGCTGTGCCGCCGCTTGTGTCACTGCCTGTGCCACTTGTCACAGCAGGGAGACCGGAAGCGGGGCCATGGGGGCTGCCACCTCTGCGGTGGGGACCTCGGAGACGGCCAGCCAGGGTGGCATGGTAAGAGCACATCTCCTGGGGGTGCTCTCTTGACATTCCAGACCCTCCCTGTAGAGGACCCGTGCCTGGTTGTAGCACAGAGCAGGTCCGAGGCAGGGCAGCAGGAGGCTCCCAGGAAATGAGAAGCTGAGCAGGGTCCCGGCCGCCCCTTTCATCTTGGTGTCCCCACTCACTCTCCTGCCGCAGCTTTGGGTGCTACCGACCTTGTTTCTGTCAGCAGAGAGGCATCCCCTGGGCCTGGGTGGGTGGGCTGAGTGGGCTGGGTGGGCTCCCTCCCATCCTCCTCTTTCCCCATCCTCTCATCCTTCCTGTCCCAGTCCCGTACTGGTTCCTGGGCTGCAACAGTGCTGGGCATGGACTGCACCCAGTGTGGAGCAGGGGCTTTTAGGAGAAAGGATAGCGCCCTGGGGCTGGCCATGCAGAGCGCCTCAGGAGGGGCCGGCACGCTGGGACTGTCCGTGCAGGGACACGTGTCCCACGGCGCCCAGCAGCTCCCAGGAGAGAGCACCGCGGCTGGGCGGCAATGCTGGGCCGGCAGCACGGCTCCGTGGGGGTGGTCCTGCCGGGGAGAGGCCGCAGGAGGTTGGGGCATGACTGGGGACACCGTGGGGTCGAGGTTGCCCAGGGGCAATGTGGGACCATCGGGGTGGGCAGTGGGGAGGTCAGTAACTGCCGTGCACTTGCCCTGCGCCCACACACTCCCGCTGCCCGGCAGCCCCAGGAATGTCCTGGCAGCGCTCCCGGCCCAGCTGCGGAGCCGAGGCTGCCCTGGAGCCCTCCCAGCCCCCACCCAGCACCTCCTGGCCCTGCCCAGTTCCTGCCAGCTTGCACACAGACCCTTCCTGTTCGCTGCCGGACACCCCGATCCTGGCCCCCGGCATTTGGTCCTGCTAAGCAGGGCAGGGAGGGGGCATGTCACATGTGGGGATCCTCTGAGGAAGAGTCCCTTTCCCTCACAGCATGGCACCATGTGTGGGGACCTTCTCTGGAGTGCTGTTTGTCCCTCCCCGCCCCACCACATCTGCTCCCACCACAGCCCCTTCTGCGGTGTGGGAGGCAATCCTCGCACAGTCCCTGCTCCCAGCTGGCACCTTTGCTAATGCCAGATCTTGGCACCTTGCTCTGAAACCACATCCTCCTCTGCTTGCCCGTGTGCAAGAGGATGCTGTGTCTCCCAGCACCTGTGGACTCCTGTGGGATGTGCTGGGGGGCTGCCCCCACCCTCTGCAGGGCTCCCAGTGCAAAGCGGCCCTAGAACGACCCCTTCGGATGGACACAGCTGGACCGCAGATGCCACAGAGGAGTGTCCACACTTAGGGTGCCCAGTCTGTAGGGTCAGTGGATCAAGTCTGGGGAACTCTCCATGTCCTGCGTGAAGGGGCAGGCTGGGACATTTGGAGCTGTTTTCCAGAGGCTCACAGTGTGGGGGCCATGTCCCCGTCCCTCTTCCTTCCCAGGTGCACACACCTGGGGTCTCTCAGGAAAGGTTATCAGCTCATCACGCTGTGTTTGTGCCTCCCAAATGTCACCGTTGTCCTCACTTGGGACGGTGAGCTCATGCTCCCCACCATTACTGAAAGCACTTCCAGTGCTGGCAGGCCCTTCTGTGGCCCCTTTGAAGCAGAGCTGGAGCTGCTGACAGCTCTGACAAGCTGGACAGGGGTTCAGCAGGCAGTGGGTGCAGGATGGAGCCCCAGGGGTTGATCCCGGGCTGGTTGCAGGGCTCCAGCTGTCTTCCACGGCCCCCAGTCATCCTTCTTGTACTGCAGGGAGGGTTGAGATGCTGGAATGAGGTGCAGCACCGTGCACCCAGAGGCTCACAAGGGACACCCCGTGGTCCTGGTCTGGGAGCCAAGCACAGGGGTTGGAGCAGAGGCACTGCTGGGCCAGGCCTGCTGTGGTGTGATGGGCACAGGCACACTGTCTGTTGGGGGCTGGGCATAGGGGTACCAAGTGTGCCCCATGTCTGTCGCATGGGGCCAGGGGCAGGGTCTCTGGGAGGTTAGCCAGGGCTGGGGCAAGGAGAGCTCTGCGGGGTCTATCTGCAAGATAGGTCAGAGCTGCCTCACTCCAGGTGCAAATGAAGAGCCAGGCAGGGGAGTAAAGGCAGCTCTGGCACCAGCCATGCCCATCCCTGCTGCTGGGCAGCCTGAAAAATCACCCCTTTGGGATGAGCAGATGGAGCAGAAGGGTCAGAGCCCTGCCAGTTCTGATGCCTTTTTCCTGATTTTAGAATTAAGAGTTAGATACAGTTAAGGGATAAAAGGGTTTTTATTTTGGTTTTTAATAAGGATTTTTATGGTGCAACAGTTCTTTAACGTGGAACTGTTGAAATGTATATTTATGGTATATTGTGTATATAATTTTATAGACTTTGTAAATTGTACATTTGACAAAGATGTTTTAATGAGAGGTTTAAATGAACGGCATGACATTTCTTTATTCTTAAGTATTTTTTTTTCAGATGGGTTTAATTTTAATTTATAGGATATGTTTTAGAGAGGGTATTGATTTTTTAAAGGTAGTGTAAAGTTTTTTGGTTTTTAATTGTGAGGCTCTTAGGATGTTTGGGTTTTTGGCTTAGTAGAATATTAGGACTATGTTAAGTTATTAGGTTTAAAGAATTATAAGTATGTATGTTAAGGATTCTGAGAATACATAAAAGGTATATAAAAAGAAAAGGCAAAAAATCATCATGGCATCAGTCCCACTCACAGTGCAGGGGTCTGGGGAGGGGATCAGGGCCATGCAGTACACTAAGGCTGCCCTGAGCCCCTGCTGTCCCTGCTCCTACTGCCTGGGATTCCACTGGCTATGCCAGCCCCCCTCCACCTCTGACCTGCCCTGCTGGAAGCTATAGCACAGCATGACATGGCATGGCATGGCACCAACCTGCTCCTTCTGCATAGAAACCAGCAGGGTCTGTTCCTGCTCTGGCTAAAACTGGAAAGCCCATGACATCACACCCTGCACGGGGGAGCTGGCAGACCCCGGTGGGCTCCAGAGATGCCAGGACCTGCAGGCACTACAGGCAGGGCCAGGGTCCGTGTGATGATGGGGAGTGCTTTGCGACAGGTCCATGTCCTGCTTGCCACTGGACAAGGCTTGGTCCTGGGCAGTATGGCTGGCAGAAGTTGGCTCCCTGTGGCGGGGTGATGTTCCACCAAAGGATAATCCTTGACACATGCAGACAGCAGATCCATGGCCTGTGAGGCAAATGGAGGCCAGAACTGAGGGTCCTGTGCTGGGCTGTGTTGGGGTAGCCAGAGGAGACAACCCTGGGGAAACACTACAGGATGCAGGATGATGGGCAGAGCCTGGGGTGGCAGGGAGAGCCGATCCCTCCACTGCTCTTGGACCCTCACTGCAGCATAGGAGAGCAAACTTCATCTCCTGGCAGGCACGGTATTGCCATGGCAACCGGCAGGACCTGCCAGGCCGGCAGGCGAGCACTGACGTGGCAGTGGCATGTAGCACGGGAAGGAGATGGGGATGCAGGGTCTGGGTTTGGGGACATCTGAGGACAGGCTTAGGTGTGTGAGCACACTGCATGTGCACCCGGGTGTGTGCCTGGGGTGCATGGGGTGCGCAGGCAGATGTGGGCACCTGAGTGCGTGCATGAATGCCTGTGCCAGTGTGCATGCACGTGTTTGGGTGCATGGGAGACTTCACACACCACGCTCTCGAAAGGCGCCCTTTGGTTTTGTGGCACTGTCAGGGCAGGAAGTACCTCACTGCTTTGGGGTGTGGGCTGGCAGGGTGTTCTGAACCATGGGAGCAGCAGGTTTCTCCAAAAGCTATGGCATCCATGGCTTTGTGTCTGTGGGGAAGATGAGCCCTCCAACTGGGGCCCCTGACTGCATGTGTCCTTTGCTCCCCTGGTCACCAACCCTGCCATGCTCCAGAGAAAGGCGGCTGCCTACCAGCCACCCCACGGCCCTGCCTCCATTTGCTCAGCCCAAAGCCTCGGCTGGTGCTCAGGGCAGGGAGCAGGAGTCAGACAGAACTACCCCTGTGCTGCAGACAGCTGGCTGTGCTGTGTTTGCTGTGTTCACTGTTAGTTGTGTGTGTTAGCCGTGTTAGCTGTCTCAGCTGTGTTAGATGCGTGTTTGTCAGCTGTGTTAGCCGTGTTAGCCGTGTTCGCTGCCAGAGCAGACGTTCCTGCACGGCCCTGCGCTGCCTCCAGCATCGCCCAGGTGCTGAGGGCACGGCTGGCTGCTCTCCTGCCTGCTGAGGGCCCTGTGCCCAGCTACCGCATCCCTCACCCCACCACAGCCCCAGCTGGGAGCCCCCTTCTTCGCCTCTCGGGAGAGCCTCTGTTCCCCCCGTTTGGCATTTCTCCGGCTCTAATTGAGCTGTCAATGGGCAGAGATAACAGGGAATTCGTTAGCTCTGCTCTTTGATGACTGGCCGCGCTCTGATCGCAGCACCAGCTGCAACTCCTTCGCAAACAAACAGCTTCAGACGAGGCCCCTTGGCACGGCGGTCTGCCAGCCCCACGATCAACTCCCCAAATCCCTGCCAAGCCAGCCTCGCGGCCGCTCAGACCCTCTGTTACCTCCGGCAGCATCCCCTCGGCAGCCAAGTTTGCCCCCAGGGACCTACAGCCGCATCCCAAAGGCATCCGGGCTCCGGCACTCGCCGTGCCAGACCCCCGGGACGCACAGCAGCAGCCCTCCCTCGCAGCCCCTCTCCGGGGCCCGCCCCGGGGCAGCCGGCACTGCCGTCCGCAGCAGCGGGGCCGCGTCCTGCAGGGGCTCCGCGCCGGTGGCGGCNGCTGCGAGGGCTCCGTGTGCACAGAAAGGCCGGTGGGGTGCCTGAAGGGGTGTGGGGATGCAGGGTGGCTGCAGGGTGCCTTTGGTGTGAAGGGAGGAGCGTTTGTCTGGGTTGGGCTGTGGGACTGGGGATTCCTCTCCCAGATGCCGTGGGTCGGATACGGGACAGCGCCAGACGGTCTGTGGGGCACAGAGCAAGGAGTAGCCCCATGTCACCCAGGGGAAGCGCAGGGAGCGGCCTGATGCCCGCCCTTGGCACAACCTGGCCCTTCCATCCCCTTCTCCAGCCACCAAAGCTGCCCCACAACGCGGAGCTCGGGGGCTGGCACGGGCTCTCACAGCCCGTGGGGAGTCAGGGTTGAGCACCTGCTGCCGGGGCTGCCAGTCCTTTTCACGAAGACGCCCCACTGCAGCCTGCCCACCCGCTGTGCCACTGTTGCAGCCTCGCTGCCCAGTCCCTGCTCCTGCTCGGCTCGCTCTCATCCTCCCGCCTGGGAGCTGTTGGGTTGGCTGTGTGCTGGGGCGCTGCTGGGGACAGGGGGCTGTCCCCTCCCCGGGCTGTGGCCCACTGGCGATGCACGCTCTTGCATGCAGGGACCACTAAGGGTGAGCCCAGACACCAGCCCGGGGCGAGAGCACACGCAGTCAACCTCACTCCGAGCAGGGGGCTGCCACAGCATCCTCCCCTTGCCACCATCCTCCCCTCGCCCCTGGCCTCGCACCTCCAGCGCCAAGCTGTGCTCATGGCATGACACAGCCTGTGCGAGGGGCTCCCTTCCCTGGGGTGTGTGAGCCTGCAGCCCCTCACACTGGGGAATGGCCCTGCTCCCCCGGCCTCCAGCCCTCCAGCAGGGATGCCCAGCACCCCTGGCTGCAGCCCCATCTCACCCTTTGCCCCCAGGTGCACAGCCTGCAGGAGCTGCGGCGCAGCGCATCCCTGGCCACCAAGGTCTTCGTGCAGCGGGATTACAGTGACGGCACCACATGCCAGTTCCAGACAAAGTTTCCCCCTGAGCTGGAGAGCCGGGTAGGGGGGTGCCCTATGGGGGCTCAGAGGGAAGAAGTGTGGGGACTGAACGTGTGGGGACTCATGGGGTGTTGTATGGCCCTGGGCCAGCCAGTGCTGCTGGGTGCATGAAATCACAGCTGCCTTGGCTGGTGTGCAAGGACTTTGGTGCTCCTGGGGACTGGGAGGCTCTGGTGAAGGCTGCAGGCTCAGCAAGTCTTGGTACGGGTGGGAGGTGGGCAGGGGCCTGCAGGCTGAGGTATCAGCTGGGCAGGAAGGAGAGGGTTAAGTGCTCTCCAAGTCCTCCCAGGAATGGGGACAAGGCAATGCAGGGAGTCTGTCCCTGGCCAGACTCCTCTTCACCTTGGTTTCTGTCCTAGATTGAGCGGCAACTTTTTGAGGAAACTGTGAAAACCCTAAACGGCTTCTACGCCGAGGCGGAGAAGATTGGGGGCAGCTCATACCTCGAGGGGTGCCTGGCCTGTGCCACTGCCTATTTCATCTTTCTCTGCATGGAGACACATTATGAGAAGGTGCTGAGGTGCAGGGGAGGGCTCAGGGATGGGCACAGGTGGCAGTGGGCACAGAGGTGGATCAGGGGTGTCATAGTGAGCATGGGACTGGAGCCCAGAGCAGACAGCAGTGCTGGCAGGCCCTGAGTGTCCCTCCATGTGCTGACAGGTCCTGAAGAAAATCTCCAAGTACATCCAGGACCAGAATGAGAAGATCTATGCGCCACGGGGGCTGCTGCTCACTGACCCCCTGGAGCGTGGCATGAGGGTCGTATCCTTTGGGCAGTGGGGTGCTTGAGGGATGGCAACGGGTGAAGGGAGACTGGGTGTGGGTGCTGGGCAACTGGGCTGGTACATGTCACCGACGATCCTCAGCAGGGCCCAGATCGAGATCTCCATCTACGAGGACCGGTGCAGCAGTGGCAGCTCCAGCAGCGGCAGCTCCAGCAGCAGCAGCGGTGGGGGCGGGGCGGGGGGCCGGTGACTGGCAGGGGGTCCCTGCAGGGACTCGTACTGCCGGGACAGTGGCCCCTCCGAGCTCCGCAGGCTGCACTACCAAAGCACCCGCTTCTGAGCCCAGGGAGAGCAGGAGGGGGAGGCCGGGGCTACCCACCCCCATCTGCTCTTTGTCCCCCGCAGTGGGTCTGCCCCTGCTCGGACCCACTGTGGGCAGGGACTGGTGCTGGGGCATCCCAGGTGCTTCCCACTGAGCCAAACTGTTGCCAAGGGGCTCCCACAGCCTCCATGTGCTTGGTGCTGCTGCCCCTGCCCTGAGCAAAAGGAGCTTGCCCTGCTGCGGGCAGTCCCAGCTGGCAGTGTCCCTGTCGCCGTGCACTGGGGAGCACTGGGACTGGCACAGCCTCAGGCATCGCTAAGCAGGGGACGCACACTTAGCCTCATGCCCACAGACACCGGCAGCTCTTGCCCCCCTCCTTGGGGCACCCTGCTTTTGGTGCTGTGGTGTGGGCTCATCTGCTGCTTGTCCACTGTTCAGGGGGCCTGGCAGAGCACTGGTGCCACTTCTTCTGCATGACGGGCCGTGCATTCACCCCAGCTCTGCCCCAAACGCTGCCCCATTGCTGCTCCCCTAGCCCCCTCCCCCATCTGGCACTGCATCCTTGCCAGCAGCATCCTTCAGCACTGCCATCACACTGGGCACTTGCTTCTGCTCCCTGCATGAGCTGCTGCCATCCCCAGCTGGACCCAGGTATTTCTCCAGCCCAGTGTCCAGGACAGGGAGGTGCAGTGCTGGGCACGATGCAGCCCCTGTGCCACATGCCCTGGGCTCATTCATGGCCCAGCACAGGGCTGATCTGTGGCACAGGTGAGGCAGGCTCCCTGCCCAGTCCTGGCAGAGCTTGCCTGTACCTGGCTGCCAGCAGCCCCCTGCCTACTTTGCCCCGATGCAGGGAGGGTGCCCAGCAGAGCAGCTCCACAAGGGCCTTTCCTCTCATAATGCTGAGCCCTCCCCTGCCCATGTGTCCTGCATGCATCTGCCACCAGCACACCAATTCTCAGCCTGGCCTGTAAGAAGGGACCTCGAGGGGCACCCGGGCCTGGCTGCAAGGTGTGGAGGTTCATGGTCCAGGGTCAGATAGGGGGAAAGAGGAGGGTCCCTGTGACATCCAGCACCCTGAGGAAAAGAACTCCTATCTGGGTGCAGGGCTGAACCGAGCTGGCATTTCTCTCCTGGGGACCCGGAGGGAGGACTCTGCCTTGTAGGACTCCTATTGGCTCGGTCATGACGTGTGTGTGGGGTGGCTCTGGCCTCAACGTTCCTGCTGGAGCTCCCCCCTGCATGGAGACCTTCCTCAATAAACACCACGCTTCTTCCCCCAGGGCCTGCCCTGCATCTTCTTGTGTTGGAGAGGTGAGCAGGATGACGCTGTGGGGGCACAGAATCAGACTGGGCATCCCTTTTCACACTGGGTTGCATAGAGCCCCATGAGGGTGAACAAGGGGGAAAGGAGGGGTTGGCGTGGAGGGGGCAGTCTCGGGGAGTAGGGACAGGCTTGTGTAGCAGTCCTGTGGCCCTGGGACAGGGACACACAAGGAATACAATGCAGGGAAGGGTTTATTCAGTTGGCACTGGGTGCAACCAGCACAGAACTGGGGATAGCAGGGAACACCTGGCTGTGCCAGAGCAGGCTAATTGTGCCAGCAGCGTCCACCAGCACCCAGGGAGAAGCCGTGGTGACAGTGACAGTGGAAAGAGCCATGGCTGTTGTGGCAGATATGCTCGCAGCGGCCAGGCTGTGCCTGGCACTCATCTATGTCTGGGAAAGAAGATGAAAAGGTCAGAGCTGTGCCAAGGGTACAGGGATTGTCAGGCATGGGCAGAGCAAGGGAGGGAGGGGGCATGAGGAGGGGCAGCTCCAGGGCTGGGTGAACATGGGGCACAAAGGCAGGTGATCCTGCCACTGCTTGGTCCCAAGGCTGCTGGGTGGCAGATGTCTCCTTACTCCTCCAACTCCTGCACAGCCACAGCTGTGCAGCCACTCCTGCCCCCCTGCACTAGGGCTGTGAGCACAACTGGGCACCCCTGAGCATCTGTGCTGCCAGGGCAGCCTGACAGCACCAGCCACTGCAGGTACTCACCCAGGCACCGGCTGGCAGCCGGATCAAGGGGACGGAAGCCTGGGTGGCAGAGGCAGGTGTGTTCCCCAGCGGTGTTGATGCAGAGTTGGCTGCAGTTGTGCAAGCCCTGAGCACACTCATCGATGTCTGGTGGTAGGGAAGAGAGCAGCATGGGGTTATAGCATACAGGGGGGAAAGCAGCACAGCCCTGTTGTTGGGGCACAGGCAGGGCTGCTTGCTGCACCCCAGCCCCTCCAGAGCTGCACATTTGGCTGTGGCCCCAGTGCAGAGCTGGACTAGGGCCATCATCACCCTTCCAGCCAGCTCCCAGACCTGTGGTGGGAAGAGCTGGGGCAGGCTGGGGGTGCTCCCCAGCCTGGGCTCCCTCCCCGTGCAGCCCCAGGGCAGGGTGGGCAGAAGCACAAGCACAGCCCTGCCCTGCAGAGCTCAGCAGACCAGGTTAATAGATGGGATATAGTTTATTGGGGGTTCTCTGGGAGAGGGGCTGGAAGACTGTTGGGACTAAGCAGGGTCCAACTCTAAACAGTAGGGTCAATACGTTAAAAAACAGACCAGGAGGGTCCTGCCCCTGCAGGGCTGGGAAGACCCTCCTCTGCCAGGGCTGGGGAGGTGGTTCCCGTCACCGAGGAGGGGGCAGGCAAAGCACACACGTTGCAGGCCAAACCAGCAGGCACATGGTACAGTATTGAGGCGACAGAGCAAGCGACCACTGGGAAGGTGCCAGTATGGCAGGAACAGCACTGGGGTGTGCTGGGGAAGGGGCACTGCCAGGCTGCCCCAGGGCTGCTTTCCCAGAGATGGTGCACAGGACAGCCAGGTCTGTTCCCATCCCACTGCAGGTCACCCCAGTATGTCCCAGCTGGCACTTCCAGGGTGGTCCAACATGGACAGAAAGAGAAAAAGAGAGACAGGCAGAGGCCAGCCCATCCTTCCACCCAGGCTGCTCTGGCATGTTACGGGCAGGGGTTAAAGTGCATAGAGACAAAGGCAGAGTCCAAGGACTAGAGGCAGAAGGGCAGTGTGGGGGGGCACAGGCCAGCTCCCAGCAGAGGGATATCCCCCGAAAAAGGCCACTTGAGCTGCACAGAGGAGAGAAGGAACAAGAGAGAAAAAGAGAAAGAGAAGTGAGTGGCAACTCAGTGGAAGGCACAGACAAACAGACACAGAACCAGGGTGGTGGTGGCTGAGCTGCCACCCGACAGGTTGCAGGATGTGGCCTGGCCTTTGTCAGGGGTGCAACAGCATCCCAAGGTGGTACTTTGGGGCTGCTGCCAGCTGGCATGGGGTCAGGGTGTCCCAGCTATCACTCACCCACGCAAGCTGTGCCATCCTCGTTTGGCTCAAAGCCCCGGCTGCAGCGCCTGTTGCTGCGGCAGCGGTACCCGCCGTAGGTGTTGATGCAGAGGGGCTTGTCCCGGGGACAGATGAAGGGGAACTCAGTGCACTCATTTGTGTCTGCAAGAGGGTCCTCAGTGTGAGATGTCTGGGCAGAGAGCTTGGGGCTGCCAGCCCCTCCAGTTCCTCCCATACACTGGATGGTCACACCCCAGTGGTAGCCATGCATAAGCCATGCCTCTGCCCAGGAGGCTCACAGCAAGGCCACAGCCACCCTGCTGCCCCTCCATCGCTCCTGGCTGCAGCACAAAGCCTGCCACATGCCAGCCACGCCTCCTGCCCCAGCACAGCACTCTCACTGCTCCCTGTGACACCATGGTGCCCCTCTGGAGCTGCACTCCTGTCCCATTCCCAGGCCGTGCGCCAGGCAGGCAGCTGTACCCGGCACTGAGCCATGTGGCAGGCAGCCACCTCCCAGTCTCAGAGTGTCCCCCATGGGGCTATGCTACAGCATCCTGGGTACAGGCACACCTGTGCCTCCAGCAGCCACTCACCTACACAGCGTCCATTCTCGTGCTGGGAGAATCCCTGCCCGCACTGCATTTGGGGAGAAGCAGAGACCGCCGGGATGGGGAGGAATCAGCCCTGGGCAGCCACTGAGCCAGCAGAGCCCAGCCCCTCGTTCCTGTCCCCAAAAACTCACACCCTACACCCACACCTAGCCCTCACCTCCAGCGGGGCAGGCATGAGTGGCTCCTCCACATCCAGAGGGTAGGGGATCTCCAGGACAGAGTTAGTCTCACTGCTCGCCACAGCTCGTGACACCACGCGGCCGTCCGGCCAAGTCACCTCCACGCTGCTGGCTTCGTCATGCCCTGCAGGCGGGCAGCCCATCAAAGGGAGGGTCTCCAGGGTGGGCAGGGGCTGAAAGGAGGCCAGCGGGGTGGTAGGGATGGCAGGCACAAAGCCTCCCCTCGGCTCCCTGAGCCCAGCTCCAGGTGCTCATGCTGACAGCACGCACATGGATGTACTCTGAAGGGTGTACATGGGGACAATGGGATGACCTGCCAGTGGGCAGGGACACCCCTGCTGGCTTGGCTGCTGGACATGCTGCACCAGGGGAGAGTTGGAGGGCAGGGAAAGCCTGGGCAAAGCAGCAGGCAGGAGCTGGGGAAGAGGGCAGCTGCAGTGGTTGGGCACTCTGCCTACAGCCTTGCACGGAGCCCACCATACCCAGGGTGACAGGCATGGATGATTACTGTGCCACAGAACACCGGGGCAGCAAATACGGCCCCTGCCCTGGGGAGTGCCAGGGAAGGCTGGGGGTGGAGGCAGCCCCTTGAGCCCTGGCTCACCCAGTCCAAAGTGCGCCACAGGCTCCATCTCGCAGAGGTAGCCGGAGCCGCCGTCGATGATGCGCAGGTGGGCCCCGCTGCGCCGGGTGAACAGCACCACTTTGGCCCCTCGTGCAAAGGCCCCAAAGCGGGTGCGGGGAATGACACGCAGCCAGTTGTTGCTGCTGCCCTGTGAGGGAGGAGGGAGCAGAGAGATTGAGCTGGGAGGGGCAGAAGGGATGGGTACAACACAAGGACTCCCTGCTTCACTCACCTGGGTGCCCTTGAAGATGGAGATTGGCTGTGCCATGGACTCGCCATGTGATAGGATGAGGTCCAGCATCCCATCGCCATCGAAATCTGTCACTGCACCTCCTGTAAGGACAGGATCCTGTTGTGCCTGGGGTCTGGCCCCATGGCTCCCAACACTAGACTTTGCTGCTGCTGTGGCCTTCCACTGGCAACAGCAGCACTCCTGGCCGTGCAGGGACAAAAGGGGAGACGGAGTGACTCCAGTGCAGGAGTAAGGGCCTCTGTGTGGTTGGCATCCTGTGATCAGGCGCGTTGGCACCCTGCACACTGGAGGGGACAAGCAGCGCCTGGAGGCCTGTGGGTCACAGGGAGATGCCTGACCTCCTCCCAAATGCAGAGGTTAGCTTTGAACAGTGGGCACCCAGGAATGGGCCCCCCAAGACCGTATCCCTGGGGTACTGGAGGTGGCCCTGTTGGCTGGGTATGGGTGGACAGAGAAAGCATGGGGCCATTCCCAGGTGATGGGAGCTCCAGCCTGCTGGTAGAGAGCAGGCAGATAACTCAGGCAGGTGTGTGGCATCCTCAGGCATTGAAGGTGCCAAGCAGTGCTCTGGCAGACGGACTTCCCCTGCCAGAGTGGGGTGGACTCACCTGTGCCCCGTCCCTCAGGCTCCAGTGCATCCCCTGGATTCAGCTCTTCCATGATGGGGTCTGAGTGTTCTCTGCGGATGAGCCTGCCGAGGACACACACAGGGTATTAATCCTGGCTCCTGCAGCAGTCCTCAGAACCTTCCTGGGCATGTCTGTCGCTTCCTGCAGAATGATGGTAGGGGTGACAGCCCTGGTGGCTACAGGGGTGGCTGGGGGACATGACTGTCCCCTGCCTGTTGGCACATCCCCACTCCATGCAGGGGCAACAGGAGTTTCATGAGAGCTTCTGGGTCTGAACTGCAGAGTAGCAACACCATCTGTTGCATCCCTCTGGAACCTGGAAATGTCTCCAAAGGACTCCTTGCCAAACCCCTGCCCTCTACCCACCCACGGGTGCAAGCATCGGGTAGAGAACCAGCTCCCACCGCCCTACACACCAGGCAAGGAGAGCCTACACAAAAGTAATGAAGAATTGACCCCCACAATTAACAGGAGCCATGAACAAGCTTCCACACGGCTTTTAATCAGCGGTGCAGGGGACCCCAGGGGCTGCTGCAGGCACGATCACAGTGACTGGTAATGACGCCAGGAAGGGCTCAGTCACGACGCCTTTTATTAGCTGAGCCCGAGCCGTGGCACTGCTGGAGAGGAGGCCTGCGAGCCTGGCTGTGCTGTGAGGGCTGCTGGGCTCCCGGAGCAGGGTGCGGGCTCCCCGGCCCCAGCGGGCTCCTACCGGAAGAGGCGGTTGGCGGAGGAGCCGCGGTAAGCGATGTTGTTGAAGAAAACCTCCAGCTCCTGGTCATTGTCGAAGTCGGCTGCGATGACGGTGCGGACGGGGGACGGCATGGAGAACTTGGGGGTGGCGATGTCCTGCATGAGGCACAGGCACAGCCTGACAATGGGCACAGGAAGCAGGACACCTCGGTCCTGCTTCGATGCCTCCGGTCCCCTCCTCGCTGGGAAGTGGGGCTCAAAGGCATCTCAGAGTGAAGCCAGCCCCCTGACCGGGGTGGCTCAGCGGCAGAGCCATCAGTGCGGGGGTCCCAGCCCTCACCCGGAATCGAACACGCCCAGAAGCTCCACTCTGCAGGTAGAGGCGGTGCGGCCCGTTCCAGTTCCCATACACGATGTCCACTCGGCCGTCGCGGTTGAAGTCAGCCAGCGCCACACCGCGTCCGTGCTGGTAGGGGTCATCCAGCCCTGGGGAACCGCAAGGGGACAGGGGGAGAAGGGGACCCTTCCCTGCCTCCTTGTTCCCAGCACACTTCCTAGGATGTGCTCCATCGTCCCCAGACAGGTCCTCCACGTGCAGGGTTGCATTCCTGTGCTGATGGATGCCCCGATGCATCTCAGCCACTGCACAGCGGTCAGTGGGGCTTCGGGTCCCTAGGGCTGTCCCTCCCCCCTGCACTCATCCACTGCAGGCAGAAACAGGCAGAGCCAGCCCTGCCCTGAGGTCCCCAGCGTCCGGGTGTTCTCCCCAGCTTCCCCTACTCACCCACAGCAGCTGCCACGTCCCTGTACGTCCCGTCCCCCAAGTTGTGGAAGAGGAAATTGGGGCTGTTCTCATTACCGCAGAATATGTCAGAGGCACTGTCGCTCAGGATGGGGCCCACGGCCACCCCACGGCCCCCTGGGGACAGCAGCCCGGGGTGAGGGGACAGCTGCCCCACGGGAATTTGTGCTCCCCATGTTCCCCCAACGTTGCCCAACGTTGCCTCCAACCAACGTTGGAGGAGCCCACTCGCTCCTCCAAAGCACCCTGCCCCCCCCGTCCTGGGATGGGGTCCCATCCTTGCCCACCTCCAACCCCTCTCATCAGGAGCTAATTGGGCCTGGCAGCCGCTTGTGTCACTCCCAACCCTAATCACGGCCATCGCCATGGTGACAACACTCCTAATTAGTGACAATTTACCGCTGGGGCACAGAGCAGTCCCCGCGGTGGTGGGGCAGCATGGGGCGCAGGTGGGCTTGTTCCCCCTACGCCTACGTTCCCAAACCCTGCTGCCTGCCCTGTGGATGCTGTGAGCTCTGGAGGGATCAGCCCCGGTGATGGTGGGCACAGCGGTCCTGCCAGGCATGCATCCCATGCTCCTGGTCCCTTCCACGGGCCGTGGGGCTGCCACTAGATGGGGCAGTCAGGCAGCCCAACGCGTGGCACGGACCTCCGGCTGCACTGCCCTGCCACAGCGGGGTCTCACGCTCGCCATGCCCTGCAGCGCCCCGTCCCCTCCGCAGGGCCACAGCAGCCAGGTACCTGTGTATTTGCTGACGCCAGCCTGGGCGGCCACATCCACCAGCACCACGACACCACGGGCAGGGTCACTGGCAGCCACATCCATCTCAATCAGGGCATGGGGGCCCACGTTGCCGCTGGCATAGTTGGCGATGTAGATGGAGTACCTGCCGGAGCCCTGCAGCCGGCAGCACCGCCTCAGCACCCACCCACCCACAACTCATCTCCACGGGGACCACAGGATGCCTCCCGTGAATGCTCTTATTACTCCGTGGGAGCAGGCACTGCTACTGTGCGCTGAGCTAGAGCTCTGCAAAGCCCACAGCAAAAAGCATCCCAGGAGTAGGGATGTGCCCTGTTGCCTCCAGGAGCTCTCTGGTCACAGTGCTGGCACCGGGCACGTTATCCCCCGCCCCAGCATCCCCAGGTGTGCCAGGTACTCCCAGTCTCCCCCGCCCCCTTTGTCCCGTGCAGTAGCTGCACCTTGATTTAGCGATAATCATTTGGAAACAAACCGCTGGAGGAGGAGGACGAAGAAAGAGCAGGTGACAGGAACATAAATCACCTCGACAGGCACGTTTATCAGCTGGTGGCAACCGTGTGGACAGGCATCCACAGTCTCTACAGCTGGGGGGTTGCCAGCCCTGACAGTCAACAGGCAGCTGGGGGCACCCTGGCCCAAGCAGGGGGTGGGATGGGATGGGCAAGGGGAGCAGTCCCCCAGGACTCCACTGGAGGGGCACTGGGAGTGGGAAGGGGGCAGAGATGCCCCCGGTTTGCAGAGCCCTGCCTGCTCACCGTCCTGTCCACACAGGCGACGGAACGCCCGGCAAAGCGGCTGGCCACGTCCCGGTTCCTCTCGTCACTCAGGATGTCCTCCCAGCGCCCATTGCGGAGCTTGAAGAGCTTGTCCGTGTAAGTGGCCATGCCTGGGGGAGGGGGCACAGGTCAGTGGGGTCCAGCACCCCACCTCCTCCCAAGGAGGGTGCTTTGCAGCAAGGGAGGCTGTGAAAAAGGTACCATTTTTCCAGAGCATCCCAAATATGTGCTGTCCCTGCAGCCCCCTACAGTGCCATAGGGCCGGGCAGGTGCTGCTGCAAGAGCCTCATGACCCTTTAAGGGCCACTGAGAGACACACAGAAGAATCAACTCATTAAGCTAAAATATGTCACAATGGGGCACAGCCCTGTAGATCATCCCCAGGAAGGTAAAAAAAAAAAGAAAAAATTTTAAAAAGAAATCGATTCAATGGCAGGCACAGTCAGCGAGCTACACTGCTCGTGACAGCACTAATGGCAGAGCCTGATTTAGGGACAGGTGTGCCAGCAGCCACTGCCAGCCCAGGTAATTAGGAGCACTGGGAAGACAGATCTACTGCCTGGGGGTCAGGGACACAGGGCAGAGCTGGGCTGGAGCACCAAGCCAGGGAGTTCTGGGGATTCCCAGTGCCAGACTGGAGCACGTAAGTCTTCTTCCTATGACAGGCATGCCAGGAGCAGGGACAGCACTAGAGGGGCAGGTGTAGACCTGACTTGGTCCAGTAGGCACAGGAGAGCCGTGAGACCAAAGGGCACAACTGGGATTTACAGTGCAGGGTCCCTGTGGCAGGACAGCGCTGGGGGTGGAAGGGAATCTTCTGTCCCACTTAGGGTGCCGTGAAAAGGGTGATGGGCAGCTGGAAGTGCTGACTCGGTGGCTGGCTGGGCTCAGTGTCCCACCGGTGCTGCCATCAATCAATGGAGCCACTCAACTGAGAAATTAACTCCAGCCCGCACACATCCCTCACACACCAAAGGTCGTGGGCAGCCATGCCGGGGGCTCCCCCCGTGCCTGGGGCTCAGCTGCTGGCAGGGCTCACCAGAGAAGGCGTTGTTGGTGTTGAGGAAGTAGATCTCCTCGCGGCCATCGCCGTCAATGTCACAGGCTGTCACCCCGATGGCGTGGCCCTGCCGGTCCCGCAGCGCGTAGTACGGGGAGCCGCGCTCATCCTCTGCCACGTTCACCAGCCGCCCCTGTGCCTTGTCATACTTGAGTACCAGGTTGGGGCCGTTGTACCTGTGAGTGCAAGCAGAGGTATTGGCTTTCCAAGGCCCGGGGATGGGATGAAAGTCCCTGTCTCCATCCCTGGGGGAACATTGGCTGTGGTACTGGATTTTCCCCATGATGGGCACTGCAGAGACCTGCATGGTCCATGGAGACCAAGGACCCTGTCAGGCATCCCATGCCTGGCAACACCAGGGCAGCACTGGGGGCCAGGCAGATAGCAGTACAGGATGGGGTGCAGGTCCCTGCTTGCAGAGCTTTCCCAGGGCAAGGAAACCAGCATGCAAGGCAAATCCTCTCAGCACAGTGTGTCCCGCTGGCTCCTCGCCTGCTCCTGCCCAACGCACCAGTAAACAAGTTATACAACGGGCACCACGACTGCTTACAAAACCCCAGCTGCCTTCTTGACTCAGCACAGCTGGGAGTGGTGGCCCAGACCCTCGAGGGTTCCCAGTACTGCCCATGTTTTCCTGCCTTTGTGATGCTCAGAGCAGCAGCAGGGCCAGACTCTGACTGCCTGCCACTGTAGTGCCTCCATCCAGCTGGATGGGATCTGTGAGGGTAAAGAACACTCTCCAGGTGGGCACACCTGTGTGTGCAAGCCTCCTCAGGGAGTGAGGATAGCGGTATGTACAGACACCCTAGAGTAGCAGCTCACAGCAATGCCAGCACACACTCAGAGCCTGCACCATGGTCCCTGCTCTTCCTGACCAGGGCTGGACCCACTGGCAGCAGCTGCTCTGTGTCCAGCCCCGCTTGGGTACTGGCAGCACAGTGCATGGCTCCCTGCTTCCCCAGCTCCTGCCAGCCCTTCCCAGCCATCAGTCCAATAAAGGACTATAAAAAACCTCCAGCCAATTAACTGAATCTCTGGAGAGCGCTGAGTCCTGTCAGCGGAGCTGAGACGGGTTGGGGACACGCTGGCTGTGCGCTGCAGGGAGGACCCCAGCTGCTGGGCAGCTGCCACCATGCCACAGAGCAGGGACCGACGAGGGCACTCACGTGGTCCTACACAGGCACTCAGCTGGCATCAACACCCTGGTGGGTGCACATACATACACACACACAGTCACTAGTGGGTGCAGGCAGACCCCAACCCACACACCTTTGTGCACAACTCCCCTAGCCAGCCACAAGACCACAGAGGAGGGAGGGAGGAATTCCTGTCCCTGTAGGGCCACCAGTCCCGCTGTCACTGAGGCATGAGGTGCACCACTCACCCTGCCACCACAATCTCGAAGTCACCATCGGCATCCAGGTCGGTGACAGCCACGCCATAGTTGAGCTGTGTGGGATTGCTGTCGTAGTCAGGCGGGAGAAGGCGGTGGGTGACGGCTGCAAACATGGGCTCGCCACGCTGGGAGCCCTCGCTGAGCCAGGCCAGGGACAGCAGGGACAGCGCCAGCATCCTGGACACCTGGGAGAGACCTACAGCCCATCAGCTCCAGGAGGAGACTCTGCTCCATGATGCCCAAGCAGCCCCACGGTCCATTCATGGGAGACGCTCTCTTTGCGCCCCTTGCCACAGCTGTGGGGTGCTGACAAATCTGGGCCCAGGCCCAGCTCGCTCTGCCCTAAGTGGCCACTGACATCCAAGGTCCTGGTAAATCAAAATGTCAATCACTGCTCCCTTGGCAGGATCAGAGGAAGAAGGCATTCACTGGCCCGAGGAGCTTGTCTTCTGTCCCATTGGTCTTCCAGAGCTGGGGAAGTCCACAGGGAGAACATGTGGATACTTTACCAGGTTACTCCCATGTGCCTCAGTTTCCCCATCCTGCTGGAACTGTTCCTCCCAGGGTCTGTGCAGGGTGTGCTCCTTCCAGCCAGGCCAAGGAAGGCTTCTGCAAAGGGATGCAGCCACAAGAAGACGCTGGGAGGAACAGAAGACTGGGAGGAGAGGCTCATTTAACCTGGACTGCGGAGGACAGCGTCTGCCAGCACTGCTGGCAAGGCTGCACAGATTTTGGAGCTGGCTCTGACCTGGCTGTAGCACAGGTGATGAGCAAGATGGCACTCAGGAGGGCTACCCCTCAGCCCAGGCCAGGCAGTCCCCTCCGGGGGGGAAGAGCACAGAAACAAACTGCGTGTGCCCAGGCTATGGGCATGAACCCACATGCCTGCACTCCAACTGGGAGAAAAAGCAGCCTGGCTCACTCTTGCAAACTGGAGGGATGGTTGGGGCATCTGTCCTGCAAGGGGACAGTGCTTCATGTGACTGTGCCACCTCCCTGGGCAGGACTGCCCTTCCCAACCAGGAACAGACCCCCTGTACAGGAGTGAATGACCCCACTGCCAGCTGATCCCCATGCTGCTGGACTCTGACAGCAAGCTAAGGAAGCTGTGGCAGCTGCATGCTACCACATATGCTGAGCTTGGAGAGGGCAAGGTGCCCAAGATTTAGACCCTGGCAGACCCACCAGGTTGTCAACAACGTGCTGCTGCCTCCCCTGGGGATGGGAATGGTCCCAAGGCTCTTTGGGGGCCAGGATTCCTGTGCCACAACTAAATAGCTTCCACGCCCACATGGCCAGGCAGGAAGGGGCTCTTCTCCAGCTGCAGAGGAAATCTTAACCCTACTGCCCACAATACCCAGGGACTTGTATTCCATTGCACCAGTCCTGATCCCCTTTCCTCTCCGACCCCATCTGTACCCCAGGCACAGCTTCAGGGTGGATGTGTGTGTGTCCCCAGCTCTACCCTGTGCTGCTCCTATTCTCTTCCTGTGCCCATTTCCCTGCCATACTGTCTGGAGCAGCTCTTGAAGAGCAGGAGCCTGGATCTTTCCCTAGTGCAGGGGTCCCATTCAAGACACATGTGATGGGGACAGGGTTTCTTGGGTTGTTCAGGGATGGGAAAGTCCCTGGGTGTCACTCTGCAATGCCAGACAGTGAAGGAGGGGGAGGCTTTGCCACAGCCCTACTCTGGGCTTACCAAAACGAGCATGGGGGAGAGCCACTGACGTTGTGGACGTATGGGTGCAGGGCTGCCACATAAGCCCCTGGCCCTGCAGAGCAGTGCTGCCTCACTCCCAGCTGCAGCCAGGCAATGGGTGGCTGTCCCAAAGCCATTGGCAGGGCTCCCTGCCTTTCCCCACTCCAGCTCCCACTCCCCAGAGCCTGGACTGTTACCCAGGTACCACCCCCCCCAGCCTCATCCAGCTGCAGCTGAAATTCCTCCAAGTTGGATGGAGCTTTTCCAGGAGGAAACAATGTTCCTGATTGGAGACAAAAGGCTTTTCCCAGTGGATCCGGTGCTTGGTGCCATGGGGAAGGGATGTCTAGCCCAAAGCCAAACCATTTTGGGAAGGGGAAGGGAGGGAGACTCAGGCTCTGCATGTCAGAATCAGAAAGGCCTCATCATTCCCAGCATGCTGTTGATAGAACCACGGTCCCAGCATGAAGCTTCACCCGAGGTTTGAGGCTATGGGGTTCTGCCTGTATGCAGGGCAAGTGTCAGTCTGTCTTGCTCCAGCAGAGTCACGTCCTGGCTTGTGTTGTGGCATCTGGTGGCAAGGTCACCCCAGGGTGCTTCCTCAGTATGGCTAGTGGCACAAAGCCAAGGTGCCAAGCAGGGGCAGAGGCACTGGGAGGATGCCACAGGCACCCATGCAGGCTGCAGCCAGGCAGCACAGGGGGAGGGTGCTGGCCCCATGGCAGGGATGCAGCATGTAGGGTTCATCTGACCCCATGCAGTGCTGTGACTGACAGTGCCCCATGGGGAGGGTGGGGTGGGACTGGAAGGGGAGCCAAGGGACAGGCAGGCGATTGTGCCCCAGACCCCTCGCCACAAGTGGGGACATGCTGTCCCCAGATCTCCTCGTTGAACACACATGGACATTGCCAGCCCCTAGTCTACATCCTGGGGAAGGTGGGTGCTAGCTCCCTGTGTGGCCACCCCATCCCGCATGTCACCGTGACATTGCTGCCCTCCACACCACGCACCCCAGTGATGTCATGCTCCACCACTGCAGCAACATCCCATCACGGGCCGCAGTCACCGCCAGCACCTCTACAACATTTCTTGACATCATGCAGCAAGGGCCTCACTGCACCCCAAAGCAGTGACAACGTGGTGACATCACAGCACCTCATGCCACCATGCTGCACGTGCCCCAGTAACATCATATTCTCATTCCTGCCATTCCCAGGCTACCACAGCTGTGCCTGCCAGGGCAGAGGACAGGCAGGAGACGTCCCACACACCCAGCAAACCCCTCTTCCACAGCAGCATGGCTGCCCAGAGTACCAGCAGTGCCCCTCCACAGCACCTCAGTCCCAAGCAGCCCAGAGCCTGCAGTGCCTCTGCTCCAGCCAAAGCCCATGAGCGCGGGTCCTGCTGCGACGTCTGCTCGCTGCTGCGAGCCTGTCCCTCCTATGCAGGACTCCTCAGTGCTGGACCTGGCAGGCTGGGGCTCAGCCAGCAGCAGCTAATGCAGTGTGGAGATGAGCAGTCACCTTAGCCTCTGAGCTCACCCCAAAGGGACACCAGGTCCTTGGGGGACTCAGGCCCACCAGCACACAGCCAGCCCCTTCCCACACAGGTAGATATGTGGCTGGACCCCTCTGCCCACTGTCCCCAGCTCCTCCACGGGCTCAGCCACGACCAAGCACAAGTGCCGCTACAAAGAGGGGCTGTCCCTCGCTGCTCACCGCCCTGCTGCCCCTGCCAGCGCTCCCCAGTCCCAGCACACACCTCCCATCACTGCACAGCCTCTTGAGCACGGTCGTCCTCAGCCCAGCATCCTTCCATGCCCATCCCATCCTTCTTCCCGCTCCCTCCCGGCTCCCTATCCCGCATCCCTTCCACGCCACGGGAACAGGCTACGTGCCCGCGGTCCGCTCCGCCCTCCACCAACTTCTCCCCGGGCCGGTGACCATGCCGGAGTTGAGAGCCGCCCCTCCCCGCCCCGGAGTACCCGGGAAACTTTGCGGAGCAGCAAAACCGCACCGCTACTCACGGGCCAGGGGGGCCGCCCGGCGCCCCCACGGCGGCGGGAGCGCATCCCGCACCGCCGCCTGCCG
>VYXC01005736.1:325368-353415 GCA_013397175.1 Platysteira castanea
GCCGCGGCAGGGAGTGTGTCCCGGCTCGCTGCGGTCATTCCGGGGGTGCTGGGTGGGGAGCAGTCGGGACACGGCTGGACACGGCTCCCCAACTCCTGCAAGGGCAGCTGGCGTGATGGACCGAGCAGAGCCAGAGACCTGACCCGGCCTGGGGGCGGCGGGAGTCGGGTACAGGAGGAGGAAAGAGAACGGAGCTGGGCATCCCCCCGGTGCAACACTATTTACTTGGCAGGGCAAGGGAGAACAGTTTTAAACAAAAAGAAGGGAGATCTAGATTAGATGTTAGAAGGAAATTATTCAGAGTGACAATGGTGAGACAGAGGGACAGGTTTCTCAGAGAAGTTTTGGGTGCCCCATCCCTGGAAGTGTTCAAGGCCAGGCTAGATGGGGCCCTGGGTGACCTGATCTAGTAGGCAGCATCCCTGCCCATGGCAAGGGGATTGAAATGATGATCTTTAAGGTCCCTTCCATCCCAAGCCATTCTATTGTTCTATGAATCTAACACTCAGCCACACCCCGAGGGGTCAGTGCCTGCCTGTGCCATCACTGTGTGGGTCACCACCTCTCTCTGCAGGGACTCCAGGAGTGGCTGGGCCCTGGCAGCCAGCCTGAACTCCAAGAAAGGCCCCATCTGAGGTCATGCAAGACACTGACTTGCCCAAAACCTTGTAGCCAGTGTGTGCCTGAGGCAGGATCACATTTATGCAAACTGCCTTCCCCAACATGTTCTCCTGAGGGGCTGGGCACAGAGCTCTCAGTGTGTCTCTGGAAGCACAGAGTGGCTGCGGCAGGGACTGGGATAGCACTGTCAGGGCACAAGGCTACCAGGTCACCCCAGCATAGCACGTTCACAGGTGCCCCAGCACAGAGTCTGGGTCTGCGGCCACCGTGAGAGACAGCAGGAGAGACATGCTGGAAGACATCAGGAACTACAGAAATTTGTGCCATTTGGGCTGCTTCAAGTGGCTAATCACCTCCTCTGCTAAAGCCCTTATTTCTCATTGAACATGTCTGGCTACAGCTTCTGCCTGTTGCTCCTGGTTCTTCTCTCCCTGCTGGATTCGAGAGCTCTCCAGTCACAGTGATTGTTTCCCACAAAGGTGCTTCCATAAAGCCATCAAATACCCCTTTATTTCATTTCTGATGACTCCCTCTTGCAGGGTGCCTGGCTGAGCACCGGTCTTGCTGCGTGGCTGCCTGCTGCAGGGTCCTCACAACCAGGATGTTGGTATCCAGGTACAGGGAACCTGCTATGGGGCACTGCCATAGGGCAGGAACCACACGTGCTCTCTGCATTTGCTATGGTGATCCATGATGCTAAGCAAACCCGCTGGACTGGGATGTCAGTGTGACTGCCACATGTGCAATGCTGTGCTCATGTGCCCCTGTGCATCCCAGTGCCGCGGGTGTGCTCTGCCTGCCAGTGTCCACAGCCCCAGTGCCTGGCTGCAACCTTGCACGAGTGCGTGTGCACTCAGGGTGACCACCCCTGCTGCTCCCCCTGCACCCCCGCATGCTCGCTCATGCCAGGTTTGGTAACCACCTGGATAATTATTTGCACAAACTGCAAGCCCCGCCCCGTGACTGGCAGGTACAGAACGCATGCATGCCGGCAGGAAGCCAGCTCGAGCATGCCAAGACTGTGAATGGCACTGGGCACACCGGCTCCCTGGGGCTTTATACCCAGCACAGCACAGCGGGGCTTGGCTCTGGCCCTGAGCACATGCACACGCAGGCAGGGCTGCCGGCGTGCCAGCACAGCGAGCACATGCAGCCGTACAGCCGTGCGTGCGCATCGGTGTTCGCATGATGGGCACGGCTGGGCACGCAGGGCCGTATGCACACGTGCGGCTCCGCAGGTGCACACACCGCGTCTGCAGGGATGCGCTCACCCCATGGCACCCCGTGAGCACACGAGTGCTGTGTGCCAGCAGGACACACATGCCAAGAGGGTCTTGCATGCTGCGCCCCCAGCCATGGCCACCGGCACCCAGCGGGGTTGTTTTCCACTCATGGGACTGGAAGGTGTTCCCCAATACCTGCTGTTGGAGCTCCTCAGTGCCCTTCCCATGGATGCTGCCACCTTTCCGGGCTAGGATATTTCTCTGGGGGAGAAGAGCAGCCAGCAGGCACTTTGGCACAACTGCCAAGGCCATAAGGCACAGCCTTGCATCAGTCCCTGGGGCCTGCGCTGGCCTAAATGTCTCCATCCCACCCCTCTGGTTGCATCCGCGTGGGGGACATAGTGGGGCAAACACCTTGGGGTGGGACACAGCTCTCTGAAAAGAGCTGCAGAGGGAAGCACAGAGCATCAGTGAGATGAGCTGGGATGCATGAGAACATTCGCAGGGACATTTGCAGAGCAGCGAGGTAGGGCGCAGGCGTTGGGGCATAGGGAGCAGTGTGGTGCACGGAGGAGGGGTGGGATGTGCAGGGAATGGTGGCGCAGTGATGGGGACAATGCACAGGAAATTAGAGCGAGCAGCAGCCAGACACGCTGCGGGGGGAAGGGAGACGCTGCGCTCCACTGAGGGCTGCACGAAGGTGGAGGGAGGCTCTTCTGCTGAGCTGGGGCCAGCATGAGCACCAGCCACCTCTTTGCACATGTGGGACATCCCTTTCCCATCCCCAGGACTAAGACGTCCTGGTTTGCCCTGGCCCTTGCTCCTGGGGCCCCATCCATTCCAACCCAGCTCCCAGGGAATGGGGACCCTCTTAAAGCTAGCAGCCCTGACACTCAGTGACGCTCTGCCTGGTGGCTCATCTGCCACCCCAGGCTCTCCCTGAGTAGAGGGCAGCAGAATGCTGGGGAGCAGTCTGCCCCTTGCTTGCATTGCAATGGGCAGAGGAGTGGCACAGGGCTGCTAACTGTACTGCCAAGCAGAGCAAGCTTGCGTGGTGACAGTGCCAGACAATCCCCATGGTTCTTGTAGGGACAGTACCGCTCTGGGAGTGGGACAGGAATCCACCCAGGATCAGCTGAATTCATAGAGCACCCACCCAGCAAATGTCCTCTCCAGCAAATTCCAGTTGGTGCAATACAAACAGGGTGCAGGTGAGCACAGGAATGCTGACTGAAGGCACTAACCTCCAGGATACTTCACTGGAGCTGTCATTCCCCTTTCTAGAGCATTATAAGGGCCAGACACCTGCACACAGCCTGGCAGGTGCACAGCACACACACACACACACACACGGAGCCAGCACGCTCACAAGCACCTACATGCCCACTCACAACAGTCTGTGTGCAGCCACCCCATCTGCTTGTGTGAGCACTCAGTGTGCCACCCGGATGTGCGTGCAGACCATGCACACACACACCTGCACTCACACATGCATACACCCCATCATATACCCCTGCTGCTTTTTGACACAAGGAGAGGGCACATGCTGCCACCACAACACGCTGCCGGATCCCTCAGCTGCCAAGCCGACCCTGGCTCTTGCCTGGCACTGCTTTTTTTTCTGGAGGGACTGTGCGGGGACATCCCTGCTCCGAGGGTCTAATTTCCACCGTAAATGTATTCATGGATAATTTATCCCCAGTTGTTCCTGTGCTAATGTTGTCTTTTAGCTGAAATAGCTCTCCTCCTCCCTGGCGTTTACCCTGCTGATGTATTTATAGTGAGCACTCCGTTTCCCCACAGCCTGCGCTGTGCTGGGCATGAGTCGCTGTCCTCCCTTCAAGGATCTCCCGGGCTCTGCCTCCCTTGGCAGCCCCATGACACCTCTGAGCCTCTTCCAGGCTGATTCCAGCACAGGCAGGTCCTCTGGAGCCCATGCAAGGATGTAAGCAAGTGCCCAGACCTGCTGGAAATGCCCTTCTGGTTCCTCTCCCACGTCTACATGCCCACTGTGCGGTGGCTCACAGTGATGGACTCCTAAGCTCAGACGGCTGCTCGCTTCAACCCTCTTCTCCCTGCTGTCCCCTCCCTGTCATTGTCCAGCGTCTGATCTCCTGTCTTGCCCACAGACCTCCTCTCTCTCTGGTCCTGCACCCCAGACCATCGCACTGCTCCCGTGTCCCCTGGACACCTCTCAGCGTGGGGGTCCCTTCGTGCCGCGGCTGGCATTGATCTGGCGACTGTCACTCCTCCCAGCGGCTCTCTGTGAGCTTTTGCCCTTCCCCAGTCCCCTCCTTCTGCCAGCAGAAGTCCCTCTCAGGTGCTCGCTGGGCATGGGAAACCTTGGGAAGGCATTACCATCACAGAGGTCAGGTAAACCCCAAAATTCTTTTAATCTAGTCTTCCAGTCCTCTTCCTCACAGGATTCCTGCACCCTTGGCAGCATCAGGGTTTGAATGCTGGACCCCAGACACTGCTCACCCAGGGGGGTCCAGGGGTACCCAGCCCCTGCCCTGGGACCCCCAGCCCTGCAGCTCTCTCACAGCCTAGCCCCTGTCTTTGCACAGCCTCCCTGGACTCCGCACGGTCCCCAGCCTCTCCTGTCACCGTGCACAGTGCCCCCGGGTCCTCGCTTGGACTCTTCCTGTCGCCGGGACATCATTAGAAATGTTAATTATTTATTATCACTAAAAGCCCTTTTTGCTGCATTGCTGTTCTCTGCCTATCTCTCTGCCCCGTGCTGCCTGTAACCGGATCCGCCTGTGCTTACCTCCTGCCTCGCAGTCCCTGTCCCTGCTTTCCCTCCTACCTGCTGGGACACAGGGTGGGGGAGTGAGAGCATTCCACCACCCCCCTGCAGGACGTGGCCCTATGGGACGAGCTGGACTTGCCCCTCTGGGATCCCAGAGCCATTTCTGGTATGGAGATGCACCAGTACCAGTGCCCGGCCTGGGAACTGCCCTGTCCCATACCAGGAGAGGGGACAGGAAGACAGAGGAAGGACCTGGCTGGTGCTGCGATGGAGCCAGGAACCATCAGCTCTTCTGAACTAAGGACAATGATGTCCCTCCCCAGCAGCAGTGGGATGCGGCTCCCTGGCCAAGGGATCCCAGCAGGGTGGAGGCATCGGACTGTGCTGCAGCGCTCCCAGGCAGCATCCCTGGCTGGGAAAGAGCAAACAGGCTGTGAGGGAACCTGGGGGGCTGCTGGCAACCACCTGAGGCAGGACACAAGGGGCTGCCAGGACACACTTAGGGCAGCCAGCTGCTTCAGAGAAGCTGTGCAGCTGCAAGGAGGCAGGGGAATGCCCAGCCTGCACAGCTCAGCCTCCTCTGCCAGGGCTCCTGAAAGATTTATCAGCTCCAAGTGGATCCTATTGATGAATCAATTAAAGTTTATCAAAAGCAGTGGAACTCCTTCCCATGGGGCAGGGCTGGCACTGGATGCAGCAGCACTGCCACAGCCAGCGCTGGGTGAGAGCGGGAGCTGCTTCAGGTTGCAACATCTCTGAACACTGTCTGCTGGGCAGAAATCACCTCCTGGCAGCATCTGTGCCTACTAGAGCCAGCCACGGCACCCAGGTACCTTCTAGGGACTTTGGCAGAATGGGACATGACGGAGCGGGCTGTGACAGTGCTGATGGGAGCCAACTTGAGTCGATATAAAACCTGGATCCCTCACAAAAGGTCTCTCCTTCATACTCCCCCCACCTCCAAAAGGAGCCAGGCTATCCAGGTTAGCAAGCTCCCCAACCCCGGTGCTGTCACTCCGTGCCGCTGCACAGTCCTGCTCAGAGTGCTGGAAGGCAAGACAATAGCGGCAAGGAGGGATAGCTGTGGGAGAGACGCTGGGGGATGGCTCCCGCGGGAGCGCAGGGAGGAGCACCCAGGCCACTCCGGGAGCGGTATTGATTCCTGCAGCACAAGCACTGCCTTCTGTGCCTATTCATTGTCGATGTGCAGGAGAACAAGGAGCAAGAGAACCTGGCTTCCCCCTCCACAGCCAGCCCACACTCCTCGGGCCGCACCGCTTCCCTGCCCGCCAGCCGCCGGCAGCACCAGTGTCTGCCCGCACCACCGCCTGCTTCCCTGCATTATACAGCCCTGTCACGAGCCGCCGAGTCCCCAGGTGTTTCGTGCAATAATGCAAAGCAGATCTAATCCACCCCAGCCCCAAGCTCTCTGCAGTTCCCTCCCCAGAGGCTGAGTGTGTTCCCCGGCCAGGCACGGGAGAGGGACCCAGGACTGTGAGCGCTCTGGGTGCCTCTGGCACAATGGAGCTGACAGGCAATTCCCCTGTTGTTCCTGCACACCCCTTGCAGCTCCCCAGAGCTTTTCTCTGCCAAAAGCACTCTGTAAGCATTTGCTCCGCAGCAATAAATCAATGGGATGCTCACACAAGCACGGGCCGGCCCTGTGCTCCCTGGGACCAGGGTGCAGCAAGGTGCTTGAGGCAATGCTCAGCCCCAGAATGTGGTTCATTCATTTCCTGTCTGCTCACAGCTTGGTTGAGTTCCAGGTGGCAGTTCTCTGAACTCCTTGGGTTGCCTGGGTCCTTTAGAACCAGAGAAGAGCAACCAGGGAACCCTCTGCATCCATGTGCAGACCCAGAGGGTCCCCAGGACTGGCTGGGTTCTGACAAGGGTGCAACAGCCTTGGCTGTGGACAAGGTGGTTCCCTGTCCCTAGAACATGCCTGGTTGTCCATGTTCCTCCTGCTCAAACCCTGGCAAGGAGCCAGGGAGGAGCAGCCAAAACCCCTGCCCCCTCTGACACCCCCATGAGTATGTTGAACCAGCAAGTTCTCAGCTCCCTGAGAGCCCCGGGAGTCATAGGAGTTGACAGGCTCTCTGGTGGCTGGGAGGAGGCTCCAGGGCTCACAGAGAAAAGGCTGGTCAGGGAGAGCCGAGGTCACCCCATTCTGTCCTCCCTTCCCATCCCAGGGGCCAGGGCTCAAGCCAGCGCAGGATGCTGTGCAAGCAGGAGCTGGATGCACAGCTCACTCGAGATCAGTGCCAGATCTGGGGCTGCCGACAGCTCCTTTCTATCCCGCACTGCTCCTTTCAGCCTGTGCCTCCCCATGGCCCCAGCTGATGCAGCTGCAGATGAACAGACAACGAGAGCCAGGCAGCAACTCCCAGCTTGCTCTGCTGTCCCCTGGGAGGCACAGACATGGCAGCTTTAGATCAAGACTCTTCAGAAGCAAGAACAATCCCAGCTATCAGCAGAGAGCGGCTGGCTGGCTGTCGGCATTCACTCCCGCTGGGTACACAACATGGGCAGTGGGTTTTTGGACTGAGGTACTGGGACCACTGATGCAGAGCCATGAGATACTGCAGCTCCCACCAGTACTGGGCTGAGTGCCTGCATGGGCGTAGCCCAGACAGCAACAGTTGACCCCCTGTCCCAAAACTGGGAGCGGTGGGAGCCCAGTGCCCCCCTGCTCTGCGCAGAACTAGAGTCAGCCTTTAGGGCATGGGATCTCCATGCCTGGGAAGGCACCTCAGGCCACTCTAGCCCAGGAGAAGCTGAGCCACGGTCAAGCTAAACCCTACAGCACCATTCTGGGGTAGCTGACCTCAGGGACTGGTTCAGGTGGGATGTCCTGACTCAATCTGCCCTTTCCTGGGGAGCATGGGGGTGTTAGCGGTGCAGTGGGTCTCTGTTCCCTTGGGTGGCAGTCTGGAGGGTACCACTGTGCCCTTTGAGGGAAGGAGCAGCACAGACACAGTGGCTGAGGCTGGAGAGGACATGAGATTATGTTTCTAGTGGACAAACAGAAGGGGGTCCTTCTGCAGCCCACACCTTGCAGAGCTTGGACTGTGTTGCTGCTGCCATGGAAACTGCTGTGGAGCATCATTCTGTTGCACTGGCCAGGGTGACCAGGCCGTGGCAGTTCCCAGCTTTCTTCGGGCTCTCTCCACACACACCTCGATTTACAGAGTGGGAAAGGCTGGATGCTGCCTGCCAGTCACCATCCTTGGGTCACCCTGGGTCTGTGATAGGATGGGGGCATCCCTGGGTAGGGCACCCAGGGAACAGAAGGGGTGAAGAAACTGGGTAAGTGCTGGCAGGGGCTGTCTGGTGCCATTCCCAGACAAACCCAGCTCCCACGCGGCCAGGGGCTCCATGCTGCTTGGCCTCCCACAAACATAAATCATTTTCTAATTTATAACATGAATAATTGATTTTGCCTCCATAGCTGGCGATAAATCTCCTGTGCGCACATGCATAAGAAAATAATAATAATGAAAGCGATCAGGATCTGCTGCCATCGATTACCTGTGAGAGGGAACATGGTCCCCTGTGTGCCACCTGAAGCTGGGATAGGGGCCGCTCCCCAAGGGATGGTGGGTGGCCCTGCCTGGTGTGAGCTTCCCTTGTCCTGCACAGGGGCACCTGTCTGAGGTAGGATGACTGTACCTATCCTAGTCTCAGCCCCTGGGGCTGTTCTGGGACCCACACTGGGCAGTCAGGAAGGTCTGGGTACTTCGGGGTATCCTAGACATCAGGCATCAGCGGTCCTAGCCTTCTAACTGCACCTAAAGAGGGATAAGATGATTGGCACAGCCCCATCCACAGATGCCCCGCGCGCTGCCTCAGTGGCACCTTGCCAGGGTGGCCCGTGACCGGTCTCCTGTCCCTCGGCAGCTTCACAGTCTAGGGGGAGCCGCAAAAGCCGCTCAGGCTGCCGGCTGTCCCGGTCCCTGCACGGGCAGGCAGTGTGCACGCCACGGGATAGTCCTCTTCCCCGAGTCACCTTTTCTCCGGTACCACATCATGAGGCTGGCTGGAAAACAGCTGGTTGGACATCGCATCGGAGAGCTTCGGCTCAGTAGGAAGCAGGTCCTGGGGCGGGGTGCGGGCAGAGGCCCGCTGCCCATCAGCCAAACTAACCAGGGCGCTCGCACCAGCTTGCCCAAAGCCTTCGTAGCCCGGTGTCCCCATATCTGCCCGCCCCGACACAGCGAGCACCACGGCTCCCGCCCGGCGTGTGACACTGAACGGTAACGGGAGACCGACGGCAGCCTCAGGCGGGGCCACCCGCGGGCAGGGGCGGGGGCCGCTCTCCCTCTGTCCACCACCATCCCAGCCACGGAGCCCCGTTCCTGCGGCGGCCGGGCGGTGCCAGGGAAGGNCCTTATTCCCTGTCCCACCCCTGTCTCCCATCCCTCCTCCCAGCCCTGATCCCCACCTGAAGTCCCACCTCCCCCAGTCCGCTGGCAGGCAACCCCCGGGGTGCCCGGATATCATGGCACGTTGCAGACCCCATAACTCTCCTCACTGTACAGAGTCACGGGGCGGTGTGTCAGCCCCTGAGTGCAGGGGAGTTACACAGATTCCTGGGTGCTCGGTGCGCCTGTCTGCCATGCCTTGTAGAACACGTATCTGGTGCTCACAGGTGCTGGACACTGTTTTTCATGGCTGCCTGCAGGCCTCTGGCATCCTTGTCTATTCACACCACCTGCGAGGTTCTGTGTGCTGCCTGCTGTGGGGCTGTCACAGCCCTAGAGTGGCCCATGGCACAGCGCTGGTGACAAGATCTGCCTCTTGCACATTTTCGGGTGGTCACCCCTGTCACTTGCTTTCTGGTGTAAGTGCACTGTAGGACTCTGGGCCTTGCTTTTCAGGCTGTTGTTGCTCCATGAGAAGCTACTTTGGGTTATTTTACCTTCATTTTCCCAGGCTGGGTCTTGCTTTGTTTCCTGCTTACGTTTCTTGGATCCTTTGAATGGTGGCTCTACTCTGGATGGTGTTTGCAATAGCTCACTGCTCAGTATCATCTGCAAATGTAATGACAATTCACTATTCAAGTAAAAGTTTTAGAGATGGTGTAAAACGAGACCGGGAAGTTCAGCTAAGTTGGCTCTTGCTTGCCATATCAAAAAACTTTGCCCAGCAATTCTTCTGCAATTACCCCTCTTGGCAAGCCAGCGTCCACCATTCATTGTGTTGCGTATGCAGGCTCCTTTAACTGCCAGTTTTGTTCTGCACTAGGGATAGGAACAGGATTTGTCCTGTTCTCGGCTCTGGTTTTGTTGTCCTTTCTTGCACAGAAAATCAGTGCCTTGTTTGTTCTACCCATCGCCGGGGCTCTGGTTTCCTCTCAGCACGGTGTGTCAGCAGGTTAATAGGTTTGTGTCTGCACTGGCCAGGCAGGCCAGGTGACTGTGTCTGTGTGGACATGCTGTTTTTGCTTTCCCTGCAGCTGTTTTTGCAAGGCCTCTGCCTCATTTGCATTTTTCTGTTTAAAAACAGTGATTTTTCCCTTTTGAGTCATCTTTATTTTTGAGCCATCATTAATTTTCTCTCCCTCCTTGTTTATTAATAGACCTTTTCACTTTTGTGCTGATTCTGCCTGGGTATATTTGTAAAGTCCTTTGTATTCCCCTTAGCATTCTGGCTGTTAGCTCCTTCTGCTGGTTTGTTGTCCCTTCCCTCCCCCTTGTTCCCCTGCAGCTGTGAGGGGTCACTATTGACTTACAAATCATCTTCCTGTCTGGAATGTTCCCCTTCTCTTGTTCCAGGTATCTCCTAAGAGCATCTATTCCAGGTGTCTCCTAAGAGTATTGCAAGTGAAAGGCACGATTGAAATCTCTCTGTGCCTTTGACGCTTGTGCCACCCCCTTGCATAGCCAGTGTTTGCTGTGGCTGCTGGAGAGCCTTTCTGCTGGCAGCAGGGGGACAGGGACATCTTAAAGCCCGCGGGGCTGCAGGCAGAAGTTGGATGGAATGCAGTTCTTTGTGCCTTGAATGCTTTGTTTTGCCTCATACCAGTGGCTCTGTGTTCTTGCCTTTGCTCTGTCTATCTCCAGCAGGTATCCACATCCTTCTCTGGCCCTGTCACCTGCTCTTGAGCCAGGTGGCCTGGGCTGGAGCTCTGCTGAGAGCAGAGGTGCGGGGTAGCCAAAACCTCTGACAATCCTTGCTCGGGCTGCCAGGGGCTGGTGTTGTGCAGTTGGTAAGTGTGCCATGGCACGTGCCTGGCATGGGATGAGTCCTGTGAGTGGCAGGTTCCCCAGTGGAGCTGTTTAGAATCATCTTGTATCTGCCTTTTTATTAATCTTGTTATTATAGTTATTTTTTTCCCCTTCAAAGAGCCCTATCTGCTGCAGGCTGTAAAGAGTGACATTGTGGTGTGCGAGCTGCGTGCCAAGGCTGCATGAGGTCCCCCAAGGCTCCTGGTCCACCAGTATTGCCATCCCTGTTCACTGTCAAGACTTTAAGGTTATCTCCTCTATCGATGGGAATATGGATTGAGTGGAATTAGAAACCTCGAAGGCTAAAAATACAGCTCCCTGCCAGGAAATGCGGCAGCCTGCTGAGAGGGTGCTGCGTGGCACTGAGACTTCTCCAGGAATTGGCATGTTCCACATGAGCACCACAGCCCAGCATCTCCGCCTGTTCCCCAGGTTCCCTGAGCAGGACTGTGGCTGGCTTGTTCTTGTTTGTGGGGTCCTTCCCTGGGCAGGACAGGGAGAGAAATCAGGGAGAAAATGCCGCCCATGTGCGCTGCAGCTGTCCGCTAGAGGAGAAACACAGGCTGGCACGTGACCGGGCAGCTCGCTGAGACCTCACAAACACATACCATGAGCACAAGCTCCCCATGAGCAGCGTGTTCCTGGGAACAATGCGAGAGGAGCCTGTGCCTTCAGGGAGCTCTGGCTGCCTCCTGGCTGATGATCCAGCATCCTTCTGGCCATGCCAAGCTGTGTTGTGTTGGGCTGGTGGGCTTTACATGCCAGACAGCTGGGCAGCGCTCCCATCACCACTTTTACCATGGTGCCATGGCCTTTCCCTGCTTGATGCCACGGTGCTGAGTTGTTTCACCAGGCAGCTCCATAGAACAGGACAGCATCTGAGGCAGCATAGGCCTTTTTGGGGATGCACTGCCCATTGCTGCCTGTCTTTGCCGGGAAAGCTCGATCCCAGACTCTGGAAGTGGCAGGGTTGCCCTGCCTAGCGTAGTGTGAATGAGACCCAAAGCCAGGGCCATTGCTCTGCCTCCCAGAGCATGAAATCAGTCGGTGCCGACCCGTGGCTGTGGCATCGATGAAGTGTGTAATAGGCTGGGGGCAGGAGCTGTGCTGCCCTGTGGAGAAAAAACAAAGTGCTGCAGGATCCCTGCCAGTGTGGGTCATCTACCACCTTGCCGTGCTTCTTCCCGGGCTGTCTGAAGCAGCTCTTCCCCAGCAATGTGTGGCAGGCAGAGGCAAAGCTGTGCAGGGAGAGGATGCTCCCAGCACCAGCCGTCTGGCTAATGCTGCACCATCTGCTTTGGAGGGTGAGGCAAGGTGAATGGCAAGCTTTTGAGGAGCCCATAAATCCTGTGTGCAAAGGCTCTTGGAGGTGACATAGGATGTACATGGAGCAATGCTGCTTCTGGTTGCTCCCTGTGCTGGCAATTCTCAGGAAGCAGAGCCTGGGGAGATCACTGACCCCCACAAGACATTCAGTGATGAGCCATGGGCTGTGACTCTGGGCTTGGCTGGGAAAAGTCCTTTAGCAGAACATGTTTCAATGCAATTGGAAGCTCTCTGTGGTTGCAAATGGTGGTGCCGGGGGGGCTTCCAGTGCCCCCACCCCTCTGGCACTCGGGCTGCCACTTGGTGAGAAAATGTATAATGCCTCAGTGTTGAAAAATGACTAATCCAGTCCTTGGAAGGTTTGTAGGATACATTCCTTTCTTGCGGTCGATAAAGATAAAGGGGATCGTTCTGCCAGTAAAATTAGTGTATCAAAGAGGGGGAAAGAAATGACAAGAGCTACGGAGACAGAAAAATGATTGGGGCAGCCCTGGGATGGTGCTCAGCATCACTACGGCGTCTGTGCCTGCACCTTGTGTTCCTGCCCACCTTTGCAGCATGCGGTGCAGGCACGGGCGCCGCGGTCATGCTGGGGGTACTGCCCTGCTGGGCTTTTCCAGTGGTTTCCGGAGAGCCACGAGAGACTCATCCATCATGCCAAGGCAACGGTCTGTCCATCCATCAGGAAGAGGGGATGATGCCGTGTGGCATGGGCAGCCCCAGCCACTTTCCAGCTAGTGGTTGGCCTCCCCTCGCCTTCCCGGCACCACTGCTGGCTGTTGGTGAGGGGCCACGGGGAGCGTTCGCGCCTCGGTCAGGGGCTGTGTGGAGGGAAGGCTAATGTACCGGAGGTGCCTCGGAAATGAGAGCCTTGGATGGGTTCCTGGCCCTATTGATCTGCCGGCAGTTTATGCATCCTGACATTCATAATCTCGCTCGGCGCTGATGGTCCAGATTAATGGGCCCAGGGGCTGTCCATCCGTCACTTCACATTAATTACTGAAGAGGTGTTTTTCCAGTGATTTACCTGACAGCGGCCTGTGATGAATCCCCCTAAACGGAGTGGGCAGTGATTAATCATGGGGCCCCAGCCCAGCCCCGGTCTGCCTTCCCCTCAACCACAGTGCAGCCCCCCACACCATCCGTCTCCATAAACCCTGTCTGATGCATATTTATAGGGGCAGGGGGGCCTGGCCGCTTGCGGCGTGCCTGCTTCTGCCAAAGATGATGAAAAATAAATCTCTGTTGGGATGGGGCAGCAGGTGAGCAAGGCTTCAGCATGCCATGGTCCCACGCCAGGGTATCCCTGTGCTGGGGTTTGCTTTCTATTGTTTTGTGGCTGCCTGAGGCTTCTCTGTGGTTTTTGATGCCTGAGTAGTGCATGGTCTCAGTGTTCTGCTTCAGCTGCAGACACTGGTCCCTTGGGCTGGAGGGTCCCAGGTAGCAGCTGCCGGAGCGGGGCAGGTGCCTCAGTGATTCTGTTGGGATTTCCCTGCTTCCCCCAAGCCAGATACGCCCCACCAAAGGCTGTAGGGCTGTGGGGTGCTCTGAGCCCCAAAGCCTGTCTGCAGATTTGCTACTGCGGGGCAGCGTTGGGGCTGCACAATCCATCACTGTGTGCCAGCTGCTGAGGGACTAAGGGTGGGTGCTGGGCCCCCAACTCAGTGACCTGGGCAGGGGCTGCCCACTGTGCACTCGGCTCTGGGGCTGTTGGGCTGTGGGCGGGACAGTGACGCTGTTCTCTCCTTGGCAGGCAGCGGTGGCACCATGCAGCAGGAGGCGGAGGGCAGCCGGACGCGCCGCAGGAAGCCCGACATGGCCCTCTACGTGCCCAAAGCGCGGCGGGAGAGAGAGGCACAGGCGGCAGGCGACACACGGGTTGGGCACCGCCGGCAGCCCGAGAACCACCGCCTGGTGCAGGACTCTGGCTGGGGCAGCGGCGAGGGGCAGAGGCCAAGCGCCCGTGCCAGAACACAGGCAGGCAGAGCCGCAAGGAGGGAGAACAAGGTGGATGCCGGCCCAAAGGAGCTGCGGATGGCCTCTGCCAAGCACAGCCAAAAGACAGGAGGCAGCTGCCCCATTGCACTGGAAAGCCTGGAGGCATCACCCAGCATGTGTGAGCCATGCCCAGATCCAGCTGTTGCTCAGCCCTGGGACAGGCAGGACAAAGCATCTCATGAAGGACCCAGAGAGCTCAGTCACAGCCACAGGATGATGAGGACTGAGCCTGACCCTCCATCCCCACCAAGTGCCCAGACTGAGGCTGTGAAGGCCACCCCTGAGCGTGGGGTTGACCCCACTAGCCCAACACCCGCTGCTAGCCCAACACTGGTTTGTCAGACAGGTCTGAGTGGCGTGTTGGAGCACTTGGGGGACAGCACCCCAGATCCAGCTGGGGATCTCTCCCAAAGCCTGGGAGAGGCTGTCCTGCAGTCAGAAGGGGTAGGCAACCATGGCAGAGTGCCCGAGTTGGAGGAGACAGTGGGTCTGAGAGCTTGGGAGGAGGAGAGGGAGGAAGACAGGTCTCTCCTGGCAGAGCAGAGCAAGGGTTGTGGCACTGGGGTACTGGAGGAAGAGGAGACATGGGGATGCAGGGCTGTGCTTCCTGGGGAGAGCACCTTGTGTGCGCCAGGAGCCAGCTGCCAACCTGTGTTAGTGGGGGGTAGCGTGGGCGATGTGCCAGTACTCCCAGGGGGGAGCACTCCACAGCAGAGCATGGGCAGCCCATCCCAGCTCCTGCCTGTGATGGAGGAGAGCACTCCTGGTGCTGGGGACCCCGGTGGGGAGGGTGACCTGGTGCCTGCTGTAGAGGAAGTGGGCAGCACTTCTGCCTGCACAGATGGCAGTGCTGGGGCTGAGAGCAGCCTGTGGGAGGGAGCACCTCTGGAAAGCTGTGAGCCCCCACCACCCCTAGAGCTGCTGTGCCATGGCATGGAGGGGATCTCACCTGCATCCTGGGCCAAGGAGCTGGCAAGGCCAGATGAGGATGTGGACTCGCTGCAGAAGCATGAGGAAGTTGAGAAGGAAGAGAGAGGTCTCCACAGCAGCTCCCCAAAGGAAGGACAGACCAATGCCAGTGCTGAAACCCTGAGCCAGACCAGCCCAGGTGCCGAGGAGAGCTGGGATGTGCTGTTCAATGATGATGGGGACTGCCTGGACCCACGCCTGCTGGAGGAGGTACTTCCTGAAAGCCAGTGTTTGTGGGGATTTGCAGGGACAGTGACTGCTGCCCGCTGGAATGTGGGGGATGTCTTTTCCTGTGTGCTCTGGGGTGAGTGCAGGGGGTGGGGAGGCTGCATCCAGGGCATAGTCAGCCTAGCTGGCTGGGCTGCCTGCTCTTAGAGCCAGCCTTCCCCTGTGGTGCCAAAACACCTGGGATCTCCATCTTCCCCCATCTGTCCCATCCCATCCTGTGTTGTTGGTGAAGGCTGGGGTGATCGTCCCTCTATAGTACATAAAGTGCACTCAGTAAAACTACTGAAGTGCCGTAAACGGCAACTGCACCCTCGTCAAAGCAGGGCTGGTGATAAAGAAGTGGGCTGGGATGTATGGACTCCCACTGAAACAGCAACGGGACGTTTCCTCGAAACTAGGGCTTCTTAATCAGCCGTGGCTCATTGCCATTCCCTCCTGCACACATGCTTCTGAATTAGTACAGTTGGCTGCTTAGTGCCAGGGTCCTCACCGTTTTGCTGCTGTTCACGGGGAAAGCTTGGCTCCTGCAGCAAGGCTGGACATCCCTTATTGCATTTTAAATCAGTAGCGTCAAACTGGTAATTTTCCAAATGATGTAATGTACGTGAAGAAACAAACAGCGTTAATATTGTTACATTCAGAGTCTGTCTATCCCCGGCTGGAAGGAGGGTGTGAAGTGGTGGGTGGTGCCTTCCTAACAGCACCCGTGAAGGGATGAGATTAACTCAAGAGCACGCTTTACTGAGGGGCACGAATCCCACCTTGTCTACAAGGCCTGCTTGGGCTGATGTGTCCTCTTGGAGCCTGGCATGGTGCTGAGAGTGAGTGGGACACACAAGGCTCGCATTTGGGGGGATGTGGAAGGGCGTTGAGTATCCCCATCCTTGCCTGGCTGTGCTCCTCTCAGCCACTGTCCCCCACCCTCCAGGCAGGAGGTTGTGGTGAGTGCTGGTGCGAGGAGGACAGCGCTGCTGTTCTGAGACAGCTGGGGCAGGTGGCATTGGCTTTCTGTGGGCTGATGCCATGGGCATGGCTTTGTCCTTGGGGGAGGAAGGTCAGGGAGGATCCCTGTTACGGTGCAGCCATAGGATGCTGTGGGCAAGGTTGTGCTGTGCTGTGCAGTACAGGTTCTCACTCCAAGGAGTATCTGTATTGGCTCCCCTATGCACAAGCTCTGAGACAAGTTTGAGCTCTTCAGGGAGCTTCCCAAAATGGGTGAAAAAGAACCTGAAATAGGGATTCATCAAAAGTTGCCATCTTTGTCCCCTGCAGATTCCCATGTGGAGCCTTGTGCTTCCTGAGCCCTCTGAGCTCTCGGCAGGTGGATGTAGCTGCTTGGGGAGGGCACAGGCTCTCAGGAAGATGGCCTGGTTGTTAATTAACAAAAGAACAAGAAAATTAGTAACGTCTTCCTCGTAACCAAATTCTTATGCAATGCAGATGGCTGGCAGAGAGCAAGATTTATGACGTTCTGTGTGGAGGAGAGATTTCTGATAGCGGATGGCTCTTCAATCTAGCAGGAAAAAACACCACAATGAGCGCCATTGGCTGGAAGCTGAAACCAGACAAATTCAGAGTAGAAATCAGTTTGAACACAGAGTAATTAAGCACTGCGACCGTTTCCTTGCAGGCTCTGTGGGCTCTCCATCAGGCGATGTGGCATGGCGGGGGCTGCGGTGCGCGCGTGCCCAGGGCTGTGGTGTAAGCGAGCAGCCACGGACTCCTCTGACCTGCTCTGGCAGGAGTGTGTCTTTAGAGAGCAGCGAGATGTGATGGACGGGCTTCATTTTCCCGGTCACCTGTCTGTCCATCCATCAGCAAACCCTCCCCAGGATGCCTGCCAGGGCTGGGGACCGTACCATGGCCCCCCTCCCTGCCCTGCCCCGTGGCTGGGGAGCTGCTGGCACGCTGCGTACTGGGGCTGGCAGTGCCGGGGGACCTGTTGAGCCGTGCCTGCCGCGTGGCTGAGCCCTGCTGCCAGACGGCTCCTGTCCTTCCTGCCCCGCCACACTTGGTGATTTGTGAAGGTCAGGGACCGCTCCAGCACTCTGTGCTCCTGCTCTCTAATCATCTTCCCGGTGCCTGGCACTACCTGAGTGCTCTGCTCCCTCAAGCAGCACCACAGGGCTTTATCCTGCCTGGGAATGGCTCCCTTGCCTCCCCAGAGCAGGCACAGGGTGCCTGAGTGTGCTGCCCTGCACGGGGGTGATGGCAGGGCAGGCGGTTCTGCTGGTAGTGCTGGCCTGTCCCATGAGCTCCATAACTCAGCTCTACCCTCCGCCGGTATCCAGCCACTATGGCAGCACCCCCTCACCTGCCGTGAATCCATCTTCCCCATAAAATTGTCGGAATGAACACTTTTTATCGACTGAGCTGGCTGGGATTTATGGACTCTAACCTTGCAGCCATGGTGTGCTCTGCTATGATCGCTTAGGGGATCGGGATGGGAACCCGCCTGAGTTATGTACCAATTTCCCAGCATCGTGCCAGCCCCACGCTCCAGGGGGAGCAGGGGAGCTGTCGGTGGCTTTGGACTGCACCTGGCCGGGTGTCTCAGCTGAAGCAGGGCAGTGAGTCCCCTTGGCCACTGGCACGGTGTGGTTTGGAAAGCAAGGGTTCAGCAAGCAATGCAGGGTGGCCCACTGGGCAGAAGGTGGTGCAGGGTGACCACCTGGCACTGGCAGTGTGGGACAGAGGGAAATAGGGGCTGGCTGCACCCCTGTGTTGTGGCAGTGGGAGGCTGCTGTCTGTGTTTTAAAATAAAATTTGAAAAAAAAGCAAGGTAGAAAAGCTCTACAGCCATCATCTTTTAGGGCTGGAGAAAGTGCCCTGCTGTGAGGTACTAAAGGTGCACAACCCATTTTATCAAGAAGAAGATTGAGAAGGGACTTGATGAACGTTAGTAAGCGCTGTGACGGGGAGGGGACCAGAGACTGGGGGTTCTTTAATCCAGCAGAGAGGCAGAACAAGAACTGCTGGCTGGAAAGTGAAGTCAGACAAATTCAAATGAGAAATAGTGCATAAATTTTTAGGTGCATAGGTGATTAACCAGCAGAACTTGCTCCTCAGTGGAGCTCTGTCTTTTTCATCCTGGTATTTTGGGTGCTGATGGGCTGCTCCGGTGCATGTGCTGCAGTCAGGGTGCGCTGAGCCTGGTGCTTCCATGTGGCAGAGAGGCATTAATCTTTCCTCCTGGCATTACTGTCCTGCTCCTTGTTCTTCCCCAAATGTATTTCAGGTCATCACATCACTGTGGAAGGAGGGGTGTGCTCAGAGGTGCATGTGCTGTTTCACTCCTGCTGTTCCCACCATGTCCCTGACAGGGCCACAGAGTGTGGCAAGTGAAGGGATGATGGTGATGGGAAAAGCAAGTGCATGGTGTGAGAACCCTGGCTGAGAACTCCTAATTCTCAATGCCATGAATCCTTCTGCAGTGCTGGGGTGGGGTGCAGGGGCCCAGACAACTTTCTGGGGAGCACTTGCCATGGATTGGGAACTGCTGTGGGGCAGGTGGGCATGGGTTGCTCAGTGCTGTGCCTGTCCTACTGCTGCAGCTCTCAGGGGGTGAGAAGCACCAGGAGAGCCGGCAGTCACCCCGCTTCAACTACTATGGGGCTGAACCTGCTGCACCAGACATCAGCGATGATGAGCTGCCCCACGTCATCGAGATCTACGATTTCCCCTCAGATTTCCGCACTGAGGACCTGATGCGTGTCTTCTGCAGCTATCAGTGAGTCTGCCAGCACTCTGTCCCCAGTGCTGGGGTTCCCTGCCTGGGCTCTGCTCCAGGCGGCTGCCCATCAGATGCTGATACCTTGCTGAGCTTCCCTCTCTTTGGCAGGAAAAAAGGCTTTGATATTAAGTGGGTGGATGATACGCACGCCCTGGGCATCTTCTCCAGCCCCATAACAGGTACTGCTCCTGGTTCAGCTGGGGATGGGCAGAGAGGAGGCATCCCTCTCCTGCAGCCAGATCCTGGGCATGGGGCTGACCCTGCACGTGGACATGCTGCTCTCTTCCTGCAGCACGCGATGCCCTCAGCACCAAGCACCTGATGGTGAAGACGCGCCCACTCTCCCAGGGAACCCGCGCCTCTAAAGCCAAAGCCAGGGCATATGCTGGTGAGTGGTGCTGCCCTGTGCCAGCTTGTGCCTTCGTGATTGTGCTGCACCATCATCGTGATTATTGGGGAGGGGCGGGGCAGCCAGCACGGCTCCACAGCTGTGCCAGCTGCCCTGTCCCTCCCAGAATGCCCCACTAATGTCCCCCGTTTTCACAGAGTACCTGCAGCCGGCCAAGGAGCGCCCTGAAACATCAGCTGTCCTGGCCAGGCGGCTGGTGATTGGTGCCCTGGGGGTACGGAGCAACCAGACACCAGCCCAGCGAGATGCCGAGCGGAGGAAGCTGCAAGAAGCTCAAGGTGAATTTTGGATGCCTGGAGGGGCTGCAGTATGGGGAGGGCCTTCCTCATGCATGCTCCTTCTCGCAGGGTGCTGGGTGGGAGGGGGCTACACCAGGGTAGACTCCAGCCACCTGCACCGGGAGGTGGGGTGATAGGGATGTGGCATGGACCCTCTTGTCTCTGCAGAGAGGAAGCGCCTGGAGAACAAGCAGCGGGAGGATGCCTGGGAGGGCCGGGACTGAGCCAGGAGGCTGCACTTTCAGCCCACGTCCCTCTCTGCAGGCAGGCAGAGCACTCTGCGTCTCAGAGCTGGGATGGATTCTGCACTGCATCCAAAAGCACCGGGCTGCTTCACCGAAAGGGCTGAGCAGCATGCGGGCTGGTTGGTGCTGTGGGGATGCTGTTGCTGTCAGGCAGCACTGCCCACCCTGCCCAGGGCAGAACCCCCAAGGCTGCTAGCCACAGCAGGAGCAACAGCAGGCTGCAGGGAGCTCAGCAGAGAGCGTGGGGTGCTGTGTGGGGCGGCCCTGGCCACCTGGCAGGGCCTTGTGAGTGAGAGTTTCTGTCTTTTATTTTGCTAATAAATGCCATTTATTTTATTTGCTTGCTTGGGTGGTGGCTCCCCGTTCCCTTCCACCTCCCTTCGGGGGAGGGTGTGCGTGCCGGCGGCAGCTGCGCATGGTCTGCACCGCTGCGGGGATGCCCACCCCTCCCGGGTGCTGGGTGTCCCCAGCGGGTGTGGGGGATGTGCAGGCAGGAGGGATCGGGCAGGACGGCAGGCAGGAATGTGCTGGCAGGGACCCTGTTTACTTCCGCGGAGCAGCTGCAGCCCTGAACAGCAGGGCCCTTGTCAGAGCATGGGCAGGGCCGTGTTCCTGGCCCCACACGGGGCTGTGATGTGGCCACGCTGCCGGCCGTGGCGGGCTGGGGGCTTCCTGCCCTGCCCCCGGGTGAGGCTGGCGGCTGGGACCTGCCTTTGCCTCCTCTGCTTTCCATCATCCCTCAGCACCTGAAAAACAGCCCCGTGTGCCCCAGCACTCCCACACTGTAGCTCTACAGACTGAGGTTTTGGGGCCTTTTACAGGAGGTGAGGACGAGGACGATGCTTTTCTGCCACCACTGCCAGCAGTTTGCATGTTTTTGGTCGCTGAAGAGCTCATGTGGCTTCCCTGTGTCCCCTGGCTGTCCCCCAGCTCGGCAGCAGTGGAGCTGGTCATGACCCCGTGGTGGTGGCTGCCTGCCCCTGCACCATCCGGCAGCGCTGCCAGCTGGGAACCATCTCAGCTGCCCTTCCCGGATGCTCGTGGCTTGGCCAGTGGAAATTTCAGGGCGCAAAGCTGCTCTCATGTGGAAAACATCTTCCCCGCCATCCGGCATCCCTCAAACCCCGACCCCGACCGAGTGAGCCTCCAGCAGCACGTGCCTTGCCACGGTCTCTGGCCTCGGGCCCCTCCAGTGCATCACTGCTGTTCCCAGCAGCAACTCCACGTGCAGGGACCATCACATGTTGGTGCAGCCTGACTTGTCCTGGGCCAAGGTGGGTGCTGACAGCCCCCCACCCTGGGCTGGTGCCTGCCAGCGAGGCAGGAATGGACAGAGGTATGCAAGGAGAGGGGTGGCACTGCCCTGTGGCTGGCGATCTAGGGAACAGACAGTACAGAGTGTTGGTGACATTTCCTTTTATTTCCTGTTGTAAGAAAAAAGGTAGAAACCACGGGAGGTGAGAAATAGAGAGCCAGGGCACGATGTACCCTGTGTCCCCACCCTGTGCCCAGGAGCAAGGGCTTTGAGGGACAGAGTGGCCCTACCACTGCTCCTGTGTCTGGGAAGCTGCCAGGACAGCCTGGGAAAGCCCAGCATGTCAGCTGCAGACACAGTGGCTGGTAGGCTGGCTGCCAGCCTGTGCTGCCACAGAGCTGGCTGGGCCTTTTTGCATGCACAGAGTTACCCAGTTCAGGGCCAGGGAGCCCTGGCCCATGGGGACCGCTGATGGCAAGCCAGAGCTGGTTGATGCCAGCCACATGCAGACAGCCAAGGAGCTGGTGGCCCTGGGTGGCACAGGGGGCAGACACTGCCTGGCTGGGGACACATTGCCTAGACCAACTTGTTCCCAGCTGGGGACTGGCTTCATTATCGTAATGGGAAAGAGTGCAGGGGAAGGGGGAGGTGATGATGGGATTGATAAGGGAGTACCCCCTCTCCCACAGCACAGCGCCCTGCTCCCATCTCACAGAACCTTTACTGAAGACAGGACTGGTGCATGGGTGGCCGGGGACTGTCCTGAGTCTGCTGGAGCGTGGGGAGCTGGGCAGGCTGAGGTAGTTGTCCTGGGGGGCCCTGGGGCCGTGGAGTTGAGGGCTGCTGTGGTACTTGGGCCACTTTTGCAAGTCTCCCTGGCAGCACAGGACTGGGCACCCCCAGACACTCCCCGCCGACCCTGGCGCTCATCTCCGTCCTCTGCAGCAGCATCAATAAATACAAATGTCTGCAAGTCCCTGAGCTCAGTCTGGTGCTGCCAGGGCACAGGGGCTGGGGCGGGAGTCGGACTGTCCCATGGTGCTGCTGGGACCATGCTGATGCCAAGGGTTCACACGAGGTTGTTGGCCAGGCGTTCCCGTCTCTCCAGATCGCTCACCACGTCGGCACCGTAGGCATCACCTGGGGAGAGCGATGTTGGGGGTAGGTGGGCGTGTGGGGGCACAAGAAACCTGTGGCACCCCCAGCCCCATCACGTCCCCCACTGTGCCTGCCATACCCCCAGTGCTCCCCTCCCTCCTTACTTGTGTGGCAGCCGTGCATCCAGACTCGCTGCCCATCATACTTGCACTGGCACCGCATCACATTGTTGGAGAAGTCCGACTCAGCCACCTCATGCTTGGGGTTCACAACCACCTGGGGAGGGCAAGGGGCAGGGCTGGGGGCACCTCTGCTATGCCCTGGCCAGGCAGGGCTGTGGCATGCACAGCACGGTACAGAGCAGCACCCTGATGTGCTGGGTGAGGGATGCTGTGGTGCTCACAGAGGTGACCCCCGAGCCCTGAGGTGCAGTAGCTTGGTGTCCCCCACCCCTCCATCCCCATACCTGGAAGGTGTAGCTGCCTGGTGGCACATCGGTGATGTCAATCCACTGGCAGTCGATGTCATGGCGGTAGGTGTCCCAGCACCCCACACTCACCCCCTGCTCCCCAAAGTTGGCACAGGCAAAGCGTCGCTGCAGACCTGCAGGAAGGAGGGGAGGTGAGGGAGGCACAGAGCCCCTTTGGGGAGCAGAATAGGGGGCTACTGTCAGCTCTGCAGCCAGCACCTACCTTCGGGGCAGTTGGTGTCTTCCAGGCAAAAGCTGGCCTTGTGCCCCTCGGCCACCTTGGAGCCGTTGAGCGTCAGCAGATCGTAGTGGGTAAAGACCTCGATGCTGTGGAAGTGTCTGTGGGGACAGGGGCTGAGCACAGGACTGATGCCCGGCCAGGGAGCACGCAGCTGGCCCAGGCAACCCCGGCACAACTTCAGTCAGGGCAGCACCCAGAGACCCAGCAAATTACAACCCTGAAGCCAAATAAAGCCGTAATGACAGTGCTGGCTCAGACGCTGTTAATTACCCCGGGTGGGACAGCCTCTTGGGGATGGGCGCCACTGTGCCCTGCCTGGCCCAAGGAGGGGGCAGCTCCCTGCCAGCCCCTGCCTATGGGCCACTCACCGGTGGCACTGGTGCCAAGTCCAGGCGTGTCGCCCCATCCTGGGTCGGAAATCAGCTCTTCCCAGGTTGTGGATCTGGGAGGAGAAGCGAAGGAGGCGGCGGTGGCCATAGGGCCACTGCATGTTGTCAGCAGAGCGGGAGAGGCAGCGCTCCTCATGGGCACAGTACAGCAGCCCCAGGGGCCGGTCCTCCAGGTAGGCTGTCTCCTGCACCAGCTGGGCATTCATCACCAGGTCTGGGGCATCTGGCATGGAGAGGATCAGCAGGGATTGAGAAGGTGATCCCCACCCTGCATAGCACCCCCTACTCTCCTACAGGAGAAGGGGGGTCCCCCCCTCCCAGCAGTACCCCATGGGCTCCTGCTACTCACGGGCAGTGCAGGTGACCCCCGCTGAGAAGCGTCCCCCGCCGCTGGGGCAGTGGACAGGGCCATGGCGCTGGCACTGCTGGAGGGCCAGCTCGGTGCCGGCACAGCGCACCCCGCTCATCACGACCTGCGTGGCATCGCGGCTGCCTGCCCAGTACCACGTCTCCTGAACAGAGGAGGAGCACAGTGCTTGCACCAGTCCTTGCAGCCCCTACCAGCACCCACCTGCCTCTCCTGCCTCCTCTCCTGCCCTAACATTGCCACCAGGATTTGTCTCCCCACTGTCCCATCCCGGAGCCCCTGGCCACACCATGCCCATGCTATCCATCCTGCAGGACCCCTGCAGTCCAGGCCCCAGGCTGGTACCCCACTCACCTGGAGGGCATGGCTGGCAAAGCCCAGACCCAGCTGCCTGCAGACCACCATGGCCTCGTTCAGGCCCCACTGTGCACCACACACTGCACCCCACTGCAGCCGCCCCTGCACTGGCACCAGCACCTCCACCACGCCTTCCTCGGGGTTGCGGCCCCCGGCCAGCCGCACCTGTTGGCAGAGAGGGGCTGAGCTGGAATGTGGCGCAGACCCCCAGCTCCCCCACCCAGCCCTGCAATGGGACAAGCAGCCCCACACATTCAGCTGAACATCTCCCTCACCTTCCTCTTCCTCCTTTCCTCCCTATAAGATCACTTCTGCCACCAGATCATCATGCAGAACCCCATTGGGTGTTGTTCTGTGTCCCCCTATCCCCTGGGTCACCCCAGGGCTGCTCTGGGCATCCACACTGGGCACAGAACATGGGGAGCAGGGACTGTGCAATGAGGCTGGGGTTCAGCAGGTGCTGGGAAGGAGGCAGGGGCTCACCTGGCTCTTGAAGTCCATGTGGGGCATGTGGCAGCGGACAGCAGCGTCCGCCTCGTGCCGACACCCATTCTGCTCAGCATCCTGGAAGCGACACTCACCCAGGGAGCGCTCATGGCCAGTGCACCGTACATTGCTCATATGGATGGGCCCCAGACCTAAAGCACAGGAAGGGTCAGTGCTCCCTGCTCCATGACCATCCTGGAGCAGGACCCTTATCCTCTTTCCCCTGCTTTGGGCGTTCTCTGTGGGAATGGGGCTGCCCATGGCAGGAGCAGACAGGGGAGCCTCATCCCAGGGCAGGCTGGACCCACCTGAGCATCCCAGGATTCTCCAGCAGGACACATTAAAGCAGTTGATTTCCCCAGCATACCCCTCCAAGCCCAGAGGTTTCCCAAGGCCATGCTGTAACAGCGCCTCACCTTGTCCCATCCGGGCTCCCACCAGGGCCTGCTTCGCTGTCCCATAGCCCAGCTGCCGGCACACCACACTGGCTGCAGCCAGGTCCCACTGCTTGTCACACACAGTGCCCCACTGCCCGTGGCGCAGCACCTCCACCCGGCCCTCACCAACGTGGGTGCCTGCTCGCAGCCGCACTGGGAGCACCTGGGTATGGGGAGAAGCCAGTCAGCAACCCCAGGACACAGCCACCCCCCTCCTCAAGTGCAAATGGGGTGGTTGAGTGCTGCTCAGCTCTGGGACTCTCTATCAGTGGGAGAAGGTGTGGAACTCTGCAAGGGCTCACCTTTCCTGGGGCAGTCTTGTTCTTGCCCTTGCCCATACCCTTCCGGAAGGCAGGGCCAGGGAGACAGCTGACGATGGTGTGCATGCCGTGGGGGCAGGCGTGCTGGTGAGGGGCAGGTGGGGCCACCTGCATAGGGCAGCGGGCCAGGTGGGGCTCCGAGCCCTGACACCGCACCTTGTGTACCCAGAAGCTGTTCTTCTGGCTGAGGGTCTTCAGGCTGCCGAGGGAGAGGAGCAGGGCCAGGGTCAGCTTGGGTGCCAGAGACTCTCCCTCACCCAACACTCATGCTGGGTGCCCACCCAAGGTGCTCTTCCCACCGTGCCCAGTGCTGAGTCCTACCTGGAGTTGGGGTCCTTCAGCTTCCTGTTCCAGAGCTTTCTGTGGGTGTACAGAGCCAGGACGTGAGGGAGCATGCTGACACTGCATGACTCTGAACCCCTCGCCTCATCATTTCTGCCCTCCCCAGCAGTAGACTGAGACCCCATGGCACGTCATGTTCTCTCCCCACTGGCAATTACTGTGACAAGCCTGTCTGTACCATGTGTCCCAGAGGGACTGTGTGACTCCTGGCACCAGTAGGGGCTCATTATGGGCTGTATTTATAGCCCCAGGCTGAGACGGGGTGGGAGGGACCAAGGGACACTTGTCTTTCCTCTCCTTTCTCCTACACTTTGCCAGTCATGATGATGACCATCCCCACAGATCCCTGGATGCTGCTGACTCGAACTCTGACCCTTGTCAAAGGCCCAAGGAGGGGATCCAGGCATGGCCAGGCCATACTGGCACCTCGCACACCCACCCATATGTGCAGCCCTCCTCTGACCACTCCTGCAGTCTCTTGTGCCCACAGTGTGTCCAGTCAGGCACCTGCCCGACATGCCCAGGTGCAGTGCGTGTCTCCCACATCCCTACCGGTAGAAGCTGGTGTTGATGTGCTTCTCCCGGGGGAAACCCAGCATCCCGCAGACCACACGGCTGTTGTTCCTGGTCCAGTTGGCGTCGCACACCTGCCTCCAGCGGCCATCATGCTTCACCTCCACAGCACCCTCCATCACTGGCATGCTCAGCTTGGCCCGTGCCAGGATTGGCTTGAGCCGCACCTCCTCCAGGGTTAGCCCCGACACCTGCCGCAGTGGGCATGGGGTGGGTGTGGGGCTCCAGCATCCAGGGCAGTGTGTTCAGAAAAGGGGCCAAGGGAAGGGTTAGAGGCACCTGCTCCCGTCGCCCTGGTGGGCACAGGGGAATGCCATGGGCCCCCACTCACCTCTCCCAGGTGACCAGAGGTGGTAGCCTGGGGGGAATTGCCAGGCAGGCGCTGTCCTGAGCACACCACACCAGCATCCTCACTATGGCGGCAGTCACTGATGCCCCAGCCATTGTGGACACACTCTGCCAGGGAGCCTTCACTGCCCCCACACCGCACGTTGTCCAGCCAGATGGGGCCTAGGGACACAGCATCATATGCTCCATCCAGTGGGTCCCACAAACTGTCTGCACCCACAGCCCTGTGAGCAGGCTCCCACAGCCAGCGGAAAGCACACTGCCCTCGTCAGAACTCCCTGCCCCCCATTCCCCACCTGCCCCCTACCTTCCCCTTCGCCGTAGGTGGCACTATGGGTCCAGGTGATGGCTGCGGTGTAACCCAGCTGTCGGCAGGCGACGGTGGCCACGTGGAAGTCGAAGCCGTCATCGCACACGGTGCCCCAGCGCCCCTGGTAGAGCACCTCCAGCCGGCCCTCTCCAGCTGGTCCCCGTGGTCCCCCCAGCCGCAGCTGCACTGGGGCCAGCTCCTGCCTGCTGGGGGCCACCCGGCACAGCAGCAGCACCAGCAGGATGTGACTTGCACCAGTGGGCATCACCATTGTGATTCTGTGGGTGGGATGCCTGGGGACAGCCCAACAATGAGCCCTCGGGGACCATGGCAGAGTAGGGGTGCAGCTGCAGTGCCCCTGTGCCCATGAGATGGGCAATGGAGGAGGGATATCACGCACGCCCTCTCACATGGTGGTGACGTCCCTGTCCCTGTGCTGTGGGGGATGCATGGGCTGGTCTCTGCCATACTCACAGCGTACCCCAGCCCTGCACGCTTCATCAGGTCACCCAGCTCTGACACAGCCCTCCCAGGCACCGACAGCCATGGGCAACCCCACGAACATTGCCCTGTGCTCTTGTTGCTTCCTGTCTGCCCCATGCTTTGGGACATGGGTTGTGGCCCCACAGAGTCCCCTTTTATCCTCCGCCTGGATTCTCTACCGAACACCAGGGATTAGTACCCATCCTGCACACAGCCCGGTCCCCGTCACCTCACCTCTTCTCCTGCATCCTCATTGAGAGCACTGGTGGGATTGCTGAGCCCCCCTCCAGGTGCCCAGATCTCCCCTCCCGGAGCCACCCCCAGCACTCACCCTAGCAAGGAATGGCGGTGCCGGACCGGCAGCTGTGCGGGGCAGGCGGTGCCGAGGGAGACGGTGGTGGCGAGGGGACGCGGCGGTAGCACTCGCGGCGGTGGCTCCCGCAGCTCCTGCCTCCCGCCGGGCACCGCCTGCAGCCGCTTTTATGGTGCGGCGGGGTGGGCCGACCCGGGGGGGCCCCCCGCCTCCCCGCCTCTGGTCTGGAGCCCAGCCCTGCTCCCTGCCC
>VYXC01005736.1:353544-367879 GCA_013397175.1 Platysteira castanea
GCCCTCGGTCAGGGATGCTCCCCGCATTGGGCAGTCCCCCAGCCGGGCATGGACTTTCTAGAGATGATGAACTGTTATGCTAGGGACACTCCTTGCACCTTCCCACTCACGGAATGGTTCAGGTGGGTGCACAGGCACGGGATGCCTGGAGGTGCTGCAGTAGGGCCAGGACTCGGAGGGCACAGAGACCACGGCAGGCTATGGGAGGGTACCGTGAGCCCAGAGCACAGTTCCCCCAGGGCTTGGGGCATCACCTGCGCCATCCCTGAACCAGGCTGTCTGCGAGGGTCCTGAGGGGTAGCTCCGCTCCGTGGGACGTGGAGACTGGGGATGCCCCCCCCCCCCCCCCNGTCCCCGTCACCTCACCTCTTCTCCTGCATCCTCATTGAGAGCACTGGTGGGATTGCTGAGCCCCCCTCCAGGTGCCCAGATCTCCCCTCCCGGAGCCACCCCCAGCACTCACCCTAGCAAGGAATGGCGGTGCCGGACCGGCAGCTGTGCGGGGCAGGCGGTGCCGAGGGAGACGGTGGTGGCGAGGGGACGCGGCGGTAGCACTCGCGGCGGTGGCTCCCGCAGCTCCTGCCTCCCGCCGGGCACCGCCTGCAGCCGCTTTTATGGTGCGGCGGGGTGGGCCGCCCCGGGGGGGCCCCCCGCCTCCCCGCCTCTGGTCTGGAGCCCAGCCCTGCTCCCTGCCCACCCCCGGCCCTACTCTGTCTCGCTGCACACTGGGGCAAACCTGTTCCTGCCCCGAGCCCTGTCCTTCCCCCAGCCGGGGGGGATCTGAGCTACCCCGGACAGTCCCTACCTGCCGTGAGGCTGGACCTCCCCCCAGTCCCAGTGCCCTCGGTCAGGGATGNCCGGGGCACCCTGCTGCCCACACGCCCGCCGTGCCCCGCCGTGGGATGGGGATAAACAGGAAGCCCAGTGCCCTGGCCGTGCCCAGGGACCGGCCAGGAATGTGCCGGTGGCCACCGGGCTGTTTGTTTGGAGTCAAAGCAGCCGGATCCTGCCGGGAGGAGCCAGGATCAACACGGCCGGGAATAGCCCGTGAGCTCATCGCCACGTCTCGCAAGGGCCTCCAGCACCTCTGGATGTGCAGGGATGCACAATGCTGGGACCCCCTCGCAGGGGACCCTCATCCCAGCCCTCTGCCTTGGCCGAGATCAGGACATGTCCTGAGGTCTCTGCTGCGATATGGGTCCCTGGCCAGCCCCAGAGTGGGGGCCACGGAAAGCCCTGGGGAAGGGCAGGGTTGAGGCCAGCAGTGGAGCCCGTGACTCATTCGTCTCGACGTTTTGGAGCTCAATTGCTTAAGTGTGAGGCCAGGAGCTTCCCCCGAACTCCTCCCCCGGCAGATGCTGGCAGGGGTGCAGGGCAGGCGGGTGCTGGGTCTCGCTCCTGGCTCTGCGTCTGCTCCTGGGGACAGCAAGAATTGAGAAGTGAGGGGGCTGCTGGGCTCTCCCACATCTGGGACCTGCCAGTCTCACCTCGCAGCAGTATCCTGCTGCTCATGTGATCGTGGCGGGCTGGAGGCTTCCCCCTTTGTCCTGAAGTGTCAGCCAGTGAGCCCCTCATCTCCCTCGGGGCTCAGCGGGTGCCGTCACCTGCAGTCCTGGGCAGCCAGCAATGGCAGCAGCTAAAAATACGCGGCCGGCAGCAGGGCAGCCCCGTGCGCGGGAAGCTGTGGGCGGCGGGCGGGCGTGCGGGGCTATTCTCAGAGGCCTGCGGGACTATTCCTGGCCGGTCAATATTGATTCAGCCAGCTCAGGTGCAGCAGCTCACCCTGTCAGCCCCGTATTTAGGGCCCGACATGAGGCGAGGCGGGCGGCTGAATCGGGAGCATTGTCTGGGGGAGGAAGAGGGCAGGGAGAGGATGTGAGCTCTGTAATCTGCAGCCAGCGGCTCCCGGCAGCAGCCCGGGGTGAGGGGCACACCCCGGGCCTGCTCTGGCTGAGGAGTGGCCAGCGCGGAATATCTGCCCTGGGGATGGAGGGACGGGGCCAGAACACGTGCAGGCAGCTTCCGTCGGGAATAGGAGCATGTGTGAGGCACGAGGGGGCAGCTGCCAGTCCTGGCTCCTGTGGTTTCTGAGCCGCTGGGCACGTGTCTGCTGTACACGCAGCCACCAAGAGCCAGGGCACTGAGGACAGCTGGTCCCGGGATTCCAGTTATCAAAGCAGTTTCCAGGCAGCTCCCTGGCTCCCTGCTTGTTCTAAGCCCCTTAAGGATGGATGGCCTGGACTTGCTCGGAGCTGAGGGGCCCCATACAAAGAACCCTGCATGCACCTGAGCCTCAATGAGCAGAGGAGAGGGTGAGGGGCTGTTTGTCCCTGTTCACTACTCTGAAATGTGCCTGTCCTCTCTGACAGCTCCCCCAGGGCTGCATCACCAGCAAGTGTGCATGGCACAGTGGGAGCTGCATGAATTGCTCAAAAAACACAGTGAGAGTGCTCATGACAGAGCCCGGGCCAGGGTTTATTTCCATGGGCACAGGCAGGGGCTGAGTGAGGCTTGCCACAGTCATGCAGGGTCCAGGAGCCACTGGGGTAAGGCTGGGTTGTGGCAGGCTGGGACCAGCCACGTGTTCAAGGTGATGGTAGCAGCAGGGAGAACAAGGGACCTTGCCAGCCTGCACCCAGCTCTCGGGAGATGCTGTTGCCCTGAGGTGCTTCGGAAGCAAGCTGGGGATGGGCAGGGCTCTGCATGGGATCAGTAGGGCTTGCTGCCATCACAACCTTGTGTTGGTGAAGTCAGTGTCACCAATCTCATCAGAGGTGCCTGAAATCCTTGATAGCCACCTGGGCGGCATTGCGTCCCGCTGCTCCCATCACTCCTCCTCCTGCAAGAAAGCAGAAATGGGGAATGGTGGTGCACCTCTTCCACGTCCCGCTTCCTTCCTTCTGCAGGCCCCAGGAGGGTCCTGGCCGCCAGTTCTGCTCACCAGGGTGGGCTCCACTTCCACACAGGTACAGGCCAGGAACTGGGGACCGGTAGCCAGAGTAGGATGGTGCTGGCCGGGCGAAGTACAGCTGGTCCAGAGACATCCCTCCATGGAAGATGTTCTGCCAACAGAGCTCTGTGTGAGCTGGCTGTGCCTAGCCCAGGCCTGTGTGCCCACTAGCACTGGCACCAGAGTGATGCTCAGAGTTGGCATGCGTGATACGCACTCCACCGGGCAGCCCAAAGATCCTCTCCAGGTCTGGTGGCGTCAGGATGTCCCTGCCAATGACGGATGCCTTGAACCCTGGGGCATAGTCTTCAATGCAGTCAAACACTAGAGAAAGATGAGGGGACTACTGGTGGGCAGCCTGGGGGGACATGGCACTGAGCTCCTGTACAGCTCCAGGGCAGCTCTGCCCACGGGTGTCACTGGGGTCTGTCTGTGCATTACATACCTGTGTCTGCATATGCATTTCTGGCCTGCTCGTCCCAGGACCGACCGCCTGCCAGCACGGACGGGGTGTACTGCGTGAAGAGGGACACGACGTGGCAGCCTGGTGGGGCCAGCCCTGGATCCAGCGCTGAGGGAATGCAGAGCTCGATCATGGGCCTGGGGGAGCAGTACACCAACTGGGCAGGCAGAGGGGCACCCAGCCACTCCACACCTCTTACCCCAGCACCCACTGCCATGACTGTCCTGTCCCTTCCCCAGCGCACCAAGGTGTGCCAGTACAGGCTCCTACCTGCTGGAGGGGTGTCCGTGGGTGGCCTCAGTGAATGCCTGATGCAGGAGCTGGGTGCCCTCGCAGTTGAGATGTATGGAGCACTGGTGGTGGGGCAGGGGCTGGCCATCGCGGGCATTGGGGGCAGCCAGGAAGCTGGGCAGCCGATCCACCGCCACTGGGCATGGGATGGGGAGATGGAGGAAGCGGGGTGCAGCCTCTTGCTGAGCTTGGCACCAGTGTTCCTCCAGCAGGGATGGCAGAGGAAGTGTCCTTGCTGGTACCTACCATTGATCTTGGTCACAGGGGAGCGTGTGTCAACCTGCCGGATCCGCTGGACAAAATCCTTCGGTAGCTGCTCCTGGGGTGGGATACACCGGTGCAGAGGCTGGCTATGAGGGGCAGTGTGGATGGGGGATTCCAACACGCCAAGCCCCCACCAGCCCCATGCATTCTGTACCTGCGGAATGAGTTCCAGGAAGGTGATCTGGGGGGAGGCATTGGACAGCACCAGTTTGCTCCTCACCTCTGTCCCATCCTGCAGCGCGACGCCCTGCGCCTCCCCGTCCCTGCCCAGCAGCACGTGGCACACTGCCTGGGCACGTGTAGGGGACAAGACTTTACCGAGAGCATCCCTGCTGCCCGTAGGGATGGCCAGGCAGCTCCCCTCTCACAGACACCCCATACCTTGTCAGCAAAGATGTGGGCTCCCCAGGCAGTCGCTGCGTGGGCGATGGCTTGGGACAGGGCTCCCATCCCACCTGCCACGTAGCCCCAGGCCCCCCGCTGTCCCTCCAGCTCACCCATGACATGGTGCAACAGCACGTACCTGTGGTAACAGGACCCCAGGTTAGCTGCCAGCTGAGGGAATGGGTCTGTCCCCTGCATGGGCAGTGAGCATGGTGCCACAGGCCGCACAGGTGGGACTATGCCAGCTCATGGGATGTCAACTCAGTTACAGGGAGCATGCACCAGGCAGGACTCAGCCCAACCCGGGGACAGAGGTGTCCAAACAGCAAAGGCTTGGGCGGGGGCCACTCAGGAGAGCCATATGGCAGGGTTGGGGGGCAGCCCCTTGCCCAGCACCAACCCCTGAGGCACCTTGGCAAAGTTGAGCAGGCAGTGGGAGGGAGAGGTGGGGGGACAGGGTGTGCAGTACTGGGGTGCAGCAGAGCCAAGCACAAAGCACGGCATGGGGGAACAGTGCAGGCATGAGCCCCAGGGGGAAGGGACCCTCACCCGCTGCCGGGGGTGTGTGGGCTGGCCATGGCTCCAATCACCGCATCAGTAGCCAGAGTTGCCTTCAGGGGTTCTGACTCAAACCAGTGATCCAGGATCTGGCCCAGGAGAAAGACAGCATGCCAGGCTTGGGGTGGGGACCTGCCGCAGCACCCTGGCAGGCAGGAGGAGAGACAGTGGGTGTTTCCACCCCACCACTGCCAGCACGCACCTTGGAGATGGGGGCTGTGAGCACCTCGTAGTAGCGGGGCAGCTGCCTCCCCAGTGCCAGCCCTGGGGGTGGAGAGGTGGTGTGAGACCAGCATGGCTGTGCCAGGGCTGGCTACTGGTGCCCAGCTGGGTTTGGAGGTCACTCAGCAGGAGCAAGGTGAGCAAGCCTACCAGAGCCTGCCAGCCCAGTTGGGACTCCTGAGGAGGCTCTGCATTGCCCACCCCAGGTGCTGGCAAACACTCCTTGCTATCAGGGTTCCCTGGCATCCCAGATGTACCTGCCTGCAGCAAGGGCTTCAGGGTTCGCAGGTTCCTGAGCTGCTGGAGCAGGGAACCCTTCCCCAGGGCAGCTGTATCCACTGGAGGGGCATCCAGCAATGGGTCAAGGGCTGACACCATGCGCCCCATGAACGCCTCATACTCAGGGTAGGCCTGGAAGGGGACAGAGGGGGGACAACAAGGACTGCACCATGGTGGGTGCAATGGATACCCCACCCAAGAGCATTCCTGCCACTCCAGGGACAGGGCAGCCCCTCATGGGTTTTGCTGTGCCAGGTGCATGTCCCTGATGGTACCTGGGCATCCTTCTGGGAGAACTGAGCAATCTGCTGCTGAGTCTGAGCCATGTCATGCCCCAGCAGAAGGGAGCGAGGAGGGCTCCTGTTCTCCAGCATTGGGGTGAAGGAGTAGGGGTCCCGTGGGAGCACCCTCAGACCGTGCCGCTGCAAGACAGGGATGTCCCCACTGCAGGAACAGCCTGGCAGCAGGGTCCCCCTGCTCGCATGGTGGAAGTTGCCAGCAGCCCAGCAAAGGGTGGGTGCCAATACCTGCAGCTCCAGATCAGCATAGATTTGTGGTCGCAGCAGGCTGAGCAGGTATGATGCCCGGGAGAACTTGAACCCTGGAAGATGTGGGGTGGTGGGGGATGTCCACCACCGGGGCTGGCCAGGGCCAGGGGGACAAGGGGCATGCGGGGGTACCTGGCACAATCTCCTCCGTGACGGCCGCGCCGCCCAGCACATGACGCTTCTCCAGCACAGCCGTGCGCAGCCCTGCCTGCTGCAGGTAGGCAGCCTGTGGGGAGCACGGCGCACACTGCCCATCCCTCCAGCCGGGATGCCATTGTCAACCTGAGAACCCTCTTGAACATGGTGCCTCCCCCACTAGGGAGAGCCTGAGGGAGCCCCAGCCCCACGGACACTTCCACCAAAGCCCTCCCTTGTCCACAGCGCTGACCCTTCCCAGTCCCCTGCCGTCCCCTGTGGATGGAGGAGAGGCAGCACGCCACTCTTGGTACTCACTGCCACCAGCCCGTTGTGCCCTGCAAGAAGAGAGGGAGGTGAGCTGAGCCCAGTGTCGGTGGTGGGCCCATAGCATAGGGCACCCTGCCATGCCTGGGGCATAGATCTGTCACAGCCACCCCAATAACAGGCTCTAGATACAGGGATACAGGTGACAAGGAGCATCCTCCCTGGGCCCTACAGCCCTGGCCCTAATGGTGCAGCAAAGGGGCACAGAAGTGCTCAAGGCAGATGCTCCAACAGTGCTCTGCATGCTGGGGGGCTGCAGTTTGTGCCAGACCCCTGTGTCCTCCCTGGCATGAGGAGCAGTCTGGGGGTTTGCAATGTGTCCAGCACTACTGTGGTCCCTACCTGGCTGCTCCTCTGCTACATGCCCTGGGGGTAGGGCAGATTGGGGTCCCCACCGGCTCCTCGCAGCTCGACTCTTGCTCCCTTGCTCTGTTACCTGCCCCGATCACCACCGCGTCGTATTCCCGCTGCAGCCGGGCCGCAGCCCTGGCATGGGCCAAACGCGCTCCTGACGGCCCCAGGGACAGATGCCAGCCCTGCAGCCAGCGGGAAGAGCAGACCAGACTCAGTCTTCCCCGGAGCCCGGCTGCCATCGCCCCACAGCGCCTGGCCATGGCTGCCCTGCGTCCGGCAGCCCGGACTTTGCTTTCACGGCGGAACTTCTCCCAGGGCTTCCGGGCACAGGGAGGGGCCGGGGGGGCCAGGGCAGGGAACGCCGTGGGGAGGCGGGGAGGCTGGTGAGGACACGGGCACTCGCCGAGCGCTGCCCCGGCGGGGCTGTCCCCAGCCAGGCGCTGACCCTGGCACAGTTGTGCTGGGGGCTTGCAGCGGGACCGGAGACAAGCCCCAGTCCTGAGAAGGTGACAGATCCTGCCTGGGGCTCAGCACGGAGCCAGGAGCTCCCCAGCCGGACTCCGGGGAGGTGCTGAGCAGGAAGGCGGGGGCCTGAGAGCCCCCCTGCTCCAGCTCCTGTTCTGCTCCAGGGATGATCCAGAGGCACGTGGCTGGAGTGATGGGCCAAGCAGGGCAGGACAGAGGGAGTTTGGCCCTGCCTTGAGCAGGCAAGCCCTGAGCACAGCCCTGAAAGCAGCAGGAAAAGGGGCAGCTTGGGGATGAGCTTGGCTCTGAATCCAGCACTATTGCTCAGCAGGGCAAATTCCGGCTCAGCAGGATGGGGCAAAGGCCCTGTCATGGCCCAGTGCTCCCTGAATCGCCGTCCCCAGCTCCAGCGAGTGGCATGGGAGCAACAAGGGGCAGTGGCTGCCTGAGTCCCTTGGGGCTGGCCCCATTCCCAGATGTACTTGAGGTTTGGACGTGCACTGAACTCAGACGTGCCTGGGAAACACATAAGCTGCCCCAGGATTTACTCGCTGCTCCCAGCTAAGCTCAGAGCTGTAGCTAACTGGTGCCTGGAAGCCTCGGTGTGGGGAAGGAGGTGCAGGACAGGCTGCACCTCCTCAGAGCCTGCCAAACCTCTGAGGGCCCCGCACCCCACATTTCGGGGTGAGGGGGAAGGGGGATGCACCCTAGACCATTGCTCCACTCAGGTTTGGCTGCACTATCTTGATCTCTGGCCAAAGCCTGGCAGCAATGCCAAGCTAACATTATAAATCCTGCTCTGGAAACGCACTTTTCAGCAAGACAGGGATTTGCAAACAACTTCTTGGCCCCAGTCTCTGCCTGTCCCCAGCGGGTGCTGGGTGGCAGCACGAGGAGCAGGAAAGGGGACAGTGCCAGCCCTTGCCAGGCTGGAGGATGGGAAGGTTGCCTGTCACTGCCTGCAGGCACAATCCATGGCACGGTACACAGACACTGAGGAAGCAACCCAGGCTCTGGCAACACCCACACACCCACTTTAATCCTGGCCCCAAGGTGGCTGGAGGCAGCTCAGAGCAGAGGGATGCGGGATGGCTCCCAGAGGCGCCGGGCCAAGTCGCAGGCCTGCTGGACCATGAGCTCAGAGGGGATGATGCCCAGGTGCACAGTCAGCAGCTCGTAGCACTTCACTACCTCTGCCTGGTGGTTCTTGCTGTAATAACGCAGCAGCTTCCTGGGGAGGAGAAGACAGGAGCCTTGGCAGGTACAGTGCACACAGGCAACCCCTTTCTCACCACCTTCCCTCTATAAAGCACTTTGCAAGGACACAGAAAAAGCAAGGCACCAGGCTGGGGAGATGGGCTGGTGCAACCCCACTGACATCCTGGTGTCACTCACAGGGACCCCTGTGCTATCACAGCTTCGAGCCCTGGTGCCAAACCACAGGGCTGGCAAACTGCTCACCTGTAGTAGTCCCCGGCCAGCATCCCAATGGGAGCAGAATCATCAGACAGGACTGGTACCTCCATCACCTCCAGCTTGTAGCCCTGGGGAGAAATGACAGCTAAGGACAGGAGCTAGGATGGGACCACTGAGGAGTCAGAGCTGGTTGTGCCTACAGTCTTGCTCCCTGCCCCAGGGAAAGAGGGGCTCAGCCCCTTCCTGGCCCCACATACCATCTCATTCTCAAACCAGAGGAAATAGGAGCAGCAGTAGTCACCATCCTGCAGCATCAATGTCGTGTAGCCCTTCTGTAGGTATCGCCGGGCCAGTGTGATCAGGGACCAGACCTGGGGGACAATGGGCACCTGAAGCCTGAGCAGAAACCCCTCCAATTTCCACCCTCTTCTGTGGTTCCCACTCCACACCCACCCCACGAGTAGTACCTTTCTCTTGATGAAGGTGGCCAGGGGACCCTTGCCCAGCTCTGAGCTGGACTTCTCTGTCACACTGAGCGATGGTGCCATCATCTGTCCAGCTGTGCGGTCCACATAGATGAAGTGCACCAGACCAGGAAAGTCCTCCAGGTATGTGGGATGGGTTAAGGGTGTCCAACAACTTTGGTGCCCTTCCAGGACAGCCCCTGAACCTTGGGGAAACCACCTTTGCCCACTACATTCCTCCCCTTGATCCCGGTGCCGGGGGACAGGGTCCCACTCCCATATCTGCTACCCCCTTGGGGACACCCTCTTGCCAGGCTGGGCTCCCAGCTGCAGAGATGGGTATGACACCATGGTGATATTGCGCCTGCTCTTCACCAGCAGGAAGTCCCGCCAGTCCAGCAGCTTCTCCCTGCCAAGAAGAGGCACAGTGAGAGGCACAGCTGGTGTGGGATAGCCCTGTAGGGATGCTGACCATCCACATGCACTCACCTCATCAGCTTCTGAGCACGGTCCCGCAGCCCTTGGGACAGGCTGTGGCCAGCAGAGGTCAGGAAGAGCTGGCGGTACACGGAGCAGAGCTGCCGCTTCACGTTTGCCACTGACTGCAGCAGCCTGAGCCAGGGGACACAGACAGTGCTGAGTTTGGACACTGGGTCCCTGGCACTGCAGGGACAGCTGTGCTGGTCCCCAAGCTGGGAAAAGTCCCTGCCTGTCCCTGGCTTCCCCCTACTCACTCCAGGGAGCTCCCAGGCTCACTCCGTGAAAATATCTTGTTCTTGAAGTCCAGCCAGGTGTTCTGCAACTAGAAAGAGACAGGACTGTGTCAGGCTGTGGGGACAACAGGACAGGGTCCTCATGTCCCCACTCCCACCTGGATATCATGTCCACTCAGCTTCTTCACAAATTTGTCCATGCGCTGCCGCAGCTCAGCAAGGAATGGGTAGGAGCGTGCGACTCCCACCTCTGGTCCCTCTTCCAGCTTCTTCTCCAGCACCAAGAAACCATCCAGCAGCTGGTACAAAGTGACGGCCACCTGGGTCATGGGGCCCTGCCAGGGAAGGGAGAGGTGGGTCAGGCAGGACTCAGTCCAACATAGCTTCCCTCACCTGAGAGGCAGCTCACCTTGGTCAGTAGCACAAGGGAGATGCCTGGCCAGAGTGGGAGGCAGTGCATGGTGTGCGGCAGCAAGGGGCAGTAACCTTCTCGCAGGCTGGCATCTAGAAAGATCCTTCTGGGGTTTGAAGCTTCAGGGACCAGAGGCCCCAAGGTCTGGAGCAAGTCCTCTGCCATCTGGGAAGACAGGGGAGGTGCTCAGTCCCCTGTGGGGATGAGACAGCTTGCACCAAGGATGCTCTGTAGGGATGTGTCATTGCCCTGAAAGCTGCAACCAGGCATGACAGAGCTGAAGGGGCCATGTAGCAAAAAATCAGCAGTGAGGAAAGTGCCCAGGGACCCCAAAAGAGCAGCAGAGAAGACGCCTATTGCAAAGAGAAAGGCTGCAAATGCCTTAAACCGAGGCCAGTGTTTGTTTGCAGTGTGTGAGGTGGTGCATCATCCATCAGGGAAGCAGCCCAGAAAGCACAACGGCAGCAGAGGGAGACACTGGACTGCTCTGAGGCAGCCCTGCTCCCTCTCTGCTGACAGCTCATTTTAAGCAATGCCTCAGAGAAGGAGATCAGAGCTGCCACAGTTATGCACAACATGGGGTACGCAGGGCACCCACAGCTGCAGCACAGCAAGAGACGAGTGACAAGGACCAGAGATCGCAAAGGGCACCAGGACAGGCTGCTGAGGTGTGGAGCTGGGAGGTGTTGCAGGACTCTGTGCTCACCTGGACGTCTGCAGCATCCACTTCCCCAGTGCTCAGCATCTCAGCGCCCTCTGACCAGCTCTCGCTGCCTGCAGAGAACACGGCAGGGCACCCTTCCAGCCCCCCTCACAGCCCCAGAGCCTCTGCGGGGCTGAGGGTGTGGGGTATGGCTGCTGCCCAGCTGGGCACTCACCTGTACTGTGCCTGCCTGGCGAGGGCTCAGGTGTGTAATAGACCTCAGGCACAGAGAGATCATCTGTGTCCTGCCAGCAAAAACAGATGGGTCAGCCATGGCAGCAATGCAGGCAGCCCTTCCAGCATCCCACCCTGCAGCTCCTGATCTCAAGGACTCACTTGGTCATCTGAATCCTTCTCTGCAGCTCCATGGGAGCCAGAGCCACTCACAGGGATGCTCTCACTTCTCTTGGGTCCCTGAGGGAGAACATTCCCTGCTGTGGGCTTTCAGAAAGAGAGAAAAACCCCTAAGCCCCAGCTGTCATGGCATCACTCCACAGGAGTGCCCTGACTTGCTGTGCCCCCAATCCTGCTCTAAAGCACCTGCGGGCCAAGCTCCTCCTCGGCACTCTGGCTGGGGTACAGGTCCTGAACCAGAAGGATGAGGACAAGCAGGTCGGCTGGACGGATGGAGCTGGCGTTGCGGCTGCAGGCCAGAGAAGGAAAGGGTCAGCTGGGAGGACACATGGCTGCCTTGGGAAGGGTGGTGGGGCCGGGCGCACCTGGAGTAGAAGGCCAGCAGCTTGGTGTGTACCAGGAGGAAGGCATGGCCCACTTCGTCCCCGCCACGCTCGGGGCTGGTGTTGATGTACTGTACCACTTGTTGCTCCAGGAACTCGATGCACTGCTCACACAGCTGAGGATGGATCAGCCGCTCCACGGCCTGGGGTACAGGAGTGGGTGTCATGGGTTAACTCCAGCTGCTGAGCTCCCTCAGAGCCAGGCTTGCAGCCCTAGGGGCAGGTCTGAGCTCCCACTGCTCCAGAGAGCTGCCCTAAAGTCTCCAGCCCACTGCCTTTTCCCACATCCTGGGACTCCACGCAGCCTCCCACCCCTGGAACACCCCAAAAGTGGGGGGCACCCCAGAGCATTGGTACCTCCACTGCAAAGCTCTGGTCCTCCTCCCGCAGGTGGCTGTAGGTCTCCAGCAGGCCCCGCAGCAGGCTCCACACACGCTCCCGCTGCTCCGAATCAGCTGGCCGCAACCTGCGGTGGTCACAGAGTGTAAACTCACAAGGTGGCTGTCACCTCCCTGCGTGGGACGGACACACCAAAACCCAGCTGCAGCCCAGCAGCCAGGGGGTCCTGCTGCAAAGGAGGGGTCCCAGCTAGAGACATACCCACTCCCACCCCCCAGTGCTGCATGAAGGCACCTCAGGGCAGCCACCCCAGCACCCCGACAAGCCAGACTGTGCCGGTGGCTGTGCCTGCTCACTCCTTGCGGATGAGGTGCGAGTCGAGCGTGACGAGGCCACAGTGAACCTCTAGCAAGCGCCGCAGCACGAAGAGCGTTCGGCGCAGCTCGTCCTCGCTCTGCGTCCCGTCGCCGTTCACTGCGATGTACAGGCAGTCCCCGAACTGCAACCGGCAGCGGGGTCAGGCGGGGGCCGGACAGGGCTCCCTGCTCCCCAGAGCCGGTCCTACCGTCTGCAGGACGTGGAGGTGCCGCCCGCCCTCGGTGGCGAAGCAGGTGTAGGTGTCGGAGAGTTTCTCCAGCAGCGCGGCGCAGGAAATAATGAGGGGGGCGAAGAGGGTGTTGAGGCTGTCCTCCAGCGCCGGGCCCTGCGCCACACGCTCCCGGTCAGCGCCCACGCGTGACCGCGCACCCCGCGCTCCCTTCCCCGCACCCGCGCCGCCCCGTCCCGCCCCACCTGCCCGGCGTGGGACGACCGCAGCCGGCGGAGGAAGGCGGCATCGGCCCAGTAGAAGAGCAGCTCGGCTGCGGTGCTGGCGATCAGGACGCAGCGCATGGCTCGTGGCGGCGGGGACACCGGGACCAGGACACCGGGACCGCGCGGCCCCACCCGGCCCGCGCCGTTTCCTGCTCCGCCGCGCGTGACCGCCGCGCCCACGCGCGCAGCGCCCCCGGCGGCCCGGCGCGGCACTGCACCGTGTGGCACCGGGACCGCACCGTGTGACAGCGGCACCGCACCGTGTGGCACCGGGACCGCACCGTGTGGCACCAACACCACATCGTGTGACAGCGGCACCGCACAGTATGGCACCGGCACCGCACCGTGTGACCGCCGCCCCGCACCGTGTGACAGCGGCACCGCACCGTGTGGCACCGGGACCGCACCGTGTGGCACCAACACCACATCGTGTGACAGCGNTAGAGGGAGCTGCTTCCATGCGCTTGCTGCACCGGGGCACTGCCTGCCTCCAGGGAAGGGGGTCCGGCTGCTGGAGGGGTCGTCTCGAGGGGCAGCGGGACCAGGGGGTCGGGGGGTTGTCCGTCCCGGGATATACCGGGGCTCAGCACCCCAACCCTCCCTGCAGCCAGTGGGCCCCAGAGCCCGGGTGCTTCTCGCAGCTCAAGGGACGGATGGTGGCAGGCCCTGCAAATTGGCTGTCGCACTGCTCTGGCGGGATGGTGGCCTGGGCATGTGGAGCTCCACGGTCACAGGGAAGGAGTGGTGCCACGGTGGAGGACATCCTGGGGGTGAGGATGAGGGCATGGCGTGGAGCTGCCCAACACGGCCCACAGCGAGGCTGCGTGGGTTGCCACGGAGGCAGTGTGACCTGGGCAGTGCATGGGGGCAGGAGCGGGGCTGGCGAGTCCATTGTGGGCCACAGGCTATCGGTACCGACAGGCCAGTGCGTTCACATTCTTCACCACGTAGAAGCTCATAGTCAGCGGGGGGATGACCAGGGTGCGGCCGGCCCGCAGCGGGCGAGGCTTCAGCTCGGGGAGAGTCCCGTCATCCACCATGGCCAGCGGCTGTCCGTTGAGCTGGACCGATCTGTGGGACCAGGAAAAGGTCAGTGCAGTGGCACTGAGGATGGGACAGTGGTGGCAGTCCCAGCCACCAGCATCAAACTTACTTGGAGTGGAGCCCGTCCTTGCCATAGGGCTGCAGCAGGTACNCCGCATCGTGTGACAGCGGCGCCGCACAGTATGGCACCGGCACCGCACCGTGTGACCGCCGCCCCGCACCGTGTGACGGTCGGCCCGCACCGTGTGACAACGGCACCGCTCCCGCCCCAGCCCGGTCCGCAGCGGACAGAAGACGCCGGCGCGGTTGAGAGCCCAACTTTATTACACCTCCGGTAGCGCCTGGGCGCGTCGCAGCTGCTTCTGCCCGCAACACCGCCACTCTGCCGGGCAGGACACGCTCCTGGCCCACCGCTCCGCCCCTCTCCGCTCCGGGATGTATAATTTAATAATCA